>OY856412.1:118374606-118862106 GCA_963693085.1 Alisma plantago-aquatica
TAACCTTTGGGAGTCTTAGAGGAGTAAGAGTTTGTAACAGTGATGGTGGGGTGGAGGAAGTAGGGTTGATTTGTAGATTCGTCATTGAATTGTAGACTTGTAATTTTGATTTCATTACAAGTTTTTGCGAGATGAAGTTTGTTGAAGAATGTTTTTTCGGTGTGGGGATTTGGTCGAAGTGATATATATTTGTAGATGAAATATAGAGTGACACATTTGTTTTGTGGAGACTATGTTATCATAGAAGAATCTCTTAACTAGAATATTCAAAAGTTGATATGAAAGCATGTGCTTTCTCGTACTTAGGGATTTAATGATGGTTTGAATGAGGGTGTGTTAAACTGGATATTTAATAGGATCGAATAGGACAGTAAAAGTGGAGGATGAGAGATTGGGTAATCCCTGTCCTATGTTTGGATCTTGCCCATCATATGATTACTCAAAACTCTAGCATCATCATTTGTAGTTGTTTTTCTTATCATGTTTTAATAACTATTGAGATATTTAGATATAACCAAATATTTAACTTTGTATTCATCAGATTGTCAATTGCACAAGACATTTAACTATTAACTTTTTTATAAGGAATGCAATTTGTACATTATAGTGCTTACAGAAAAAACTAGAATTTGAAAGTATAATGTTCAATGTTGGTTTTCTAATTCTTTTGTTTTTTTCTTTTTGTGAAGAAAAAGATCATGGTCTGCTTGGTTAGATTTGGTATTAAAAATGTGCTAAAATTTTCAAAAATGTTTGCTACTAGTTCCAATAAAACATTATTTGATGCGGGATATTATGCAAATAATTTAAAGAATGTTTGAGACTCCACTCATGTTCAATGAAATTCTAAAGCACATGTTGTCGTGATGGTGGAAGCTGCTCATTAGAGATTATATAGGAGAAAGAAAATACAACACCAGCCAGTTGATTTCAAATTTAACAAAGCAACAACATGATGATTCAGAAATTCAACAAGGCAATTACAATTGTTATTTTGTAGTTTGCAATGGCATGTGATCGGTGGTCATATTTGGTGGATGGACATTGATGAAAGATCGAAGTAGCAAACACCTAAAACTTGTTAATAAAAGGTAGATGATTTTTCTTGTCATCTTTGTCTATGAATGGCAGTAATGAGCCCTCACCAAATTCTATCGGTGACCGAGAGTACATCCAAAGCACCATGTACCATTTTCGATGAATGGAAGTAATGAACCTCTGCCATGGTCATGATACCATTCACATAGTTACCTGCAAGACCAACATCATTATCTCATTATGCCTCATCAAGTCTCATACTCATCATATGTATGTCACCCAAGTTATACTACAACAATCAGTAGCTATGATGTTCATTCAACATGTAATCAAGTTATAAGATTCAAGGAGAGAGAAGATACTTCATCAAAACACCAATTTCTCAACCAAATGACTATTATTATGACCTAAACATTTGGCTTAGGGTTTCTAAACATTACACCCATATTAGGGTTTCCAAACAGCAACTAGCATTAAACCCCATGATCTCCAACATTCTTGGAATTTATTAGACCAACCATTATCATAACAAGGTAGACATACAAAGCAAACAAGTGTCCAGGAAATACCATCGACCAAAGAGGATCGTAGTCCCAAATCTATGTGATGGAAGACAACATGTCAACTTGGTCGAAGACCATCACAAATCCAAGTGACCGAAGAGAGAGGTACATGTTTGTGGCTAAAAAGTGCAAAACATTTCATTCAAACAAAGAGGAATTCACCCCACACGTCTAGGTCAAAGAGAAGAAAATCACACTTAGGTTGATTAAAAAAGCAGGTCATACGACTGAAGAGAACCAAAGACACTCTCATCAATCGAAGAACAAGGGGTCCTCCATGCAACCAAAAACCATCAAAAAACCTTCGACCACTTAGACTATATCGTGAAAAAAATCAAGAGAGAGAAAATCTACCAAAACATGATAAACTTAGGTTGTCCATCAACATGAAACCAAAAACTCCAAGGAGATAAATAGAAGGCAAGATGGTCATTACAAAAAAACCCTAATTTCGATAATCCACATAATAGAAAACCAAACCATGATTCAAGGAGGATGAACCAACATTTCAAACACCAAGAGTATCTAAAACCCTCATCACTAAGAAAGAAAACAACACTATGATCATGAGAAGAAAACAATCATTTAACATATGCATGCGGGAACTAACTTCTCCATCATCTACATAAGTTCGGATACAAGGATTAGAGTTAATGAAAAAGAGTTAATATACATAAGATCACTACATGATAATAAACCCTAGATCAAATATCATCATCATAAAACATAGAACCACATTTTATAGATATGATAATGACATGCAAGATGAGTTCAACAATAATTGAAGGGAAAGTTATATAACTTGCCTTGGATTGAAGAGAAAAACCACTTCACAAGCAAGAAGCTCCAAAGGGGAAAGAAAACTCTAGCTTGTTCAACTCCACACCCAAGCTAGCATCACCTCAAAGAGGAAACATAGAAGTAGGTTAAATATGGCTCAAAAGAGAGGTAGAACCCTAGGTCAAGAAGGAAAGAAAAGAGAGAGGATGTCTTCATCTCACTAGGCACTACCATGGAAGACCATGGATTCGACCTCTATTGGATAAAAGTTCCTCAAGAATGCCACCATGGAGAACCATAGTTCGAGAAGTTAGAGTGGGGTGGGGTTGCAAGAAAATGAAACCAAGGGGAGTAGATCACTTACCTAGCTAGGTTAAGAAACACCAAAGACCACCAAAAGAGGGCAGCTCCGACTCTAGATTCACACATGCAAGGTTTGACCTCCTTGCTGCTAGGTGGAGCTCCTTCTCTTCTAAGCACCAAGGGGGCGAGATCCAAGGATGAGAGAAGAAATTGAGGGTGCAAAAGGATCATATTCATGCAAGGAGGGATATATATATATATATATATATATATATATATATATATATATATATATATATCCAAGGGTAGGAGAGAGATAAGGGAAGATAGGTCTCTACCTAAACATGCCACTTGTCCATCATAGAAAATCCATGCAAGAACAAAACATGCACATGCAACAAGGGTCATGAAAAACAAGGTAGTTCAGCAACCTCACTTGGTCCAAAGGACCATCGGTTGAAGAGAACACATCCCACACGGCTCATGGTAGAAGAGAAACAAGGAGGGGTAAATCGATCGTATAGAAAGCATCCTAGGGTTTCTTGGCTCTTCGATCGCCAATGACACTTGGTGCACTTCAAAACCTCATAGAACGAAGGCACCAAGGTCGAAGACACAACAAGGTGGTTCACTGAAAACCAACTCAAACGGTCAACACTAAAATAAGGTCAACTATCTACACAAGACACTAAAGTAAACCCTAAACATCCACTCATGATGCCACCTGAACATCCAAGATACACCAAGGCACACATAAACATACTTCTCTCTCTCTCTCATGATGCTAAAACATAGGAGGTACATTCAACATGTGAAAAAATTGAAAGATGAACCCTCAACTTGGTTAAATTGCAAATCAGATCCAAAATAAGCATATATGTATGTGTAACTAGCTCAAACATCAACCAAGCTGAAAACACAAGTATTTCACATGTTATTAAAGCACCTAAAGAGATTAGATTAAGGTTCTAATCATTTTATTATGCTAAGCAAACAAGGTTTGCCAACAAGCTAGGTCAGTGTCTTACATGAATGGTCACCAACCTTTCCCAATGAAAGGTCTACTAGAGTATATAGTTTCATGGGTTTGTATAGTGAACCTCCCTCTCCACCTATACTTACCAATGATTTTTAATATAATTGGATCATCCTAGGATGATTGATAAAACTTGATTATCATACAACAAGCTGTACACAGGGGTTTTTTAGACTCGTTGTTGAAGACAATACAAGGAGGAATCTAATTCCAAAGATTCTCATTAATGACATATAATATTAGGTCAAATATGAGGGATTTCCCTTTGACCATATGAAGTATTGAAGAGAAAACCTATCCAAGCCAGAGAATGATGCAGAACCACCACATATGGAGACATAAGTTCCCCTAGTTAACCAATCTAAATTGATTGATGATGATTGGAAAATGCAACGAGGCAGAGGAAATGGTACAATAACACATGCAAATGCATCCGATTAACCACCTGATACAGGACCCATTACTAATATATTTGTGAGTCTGGTGTAGGAGTACATCTTGGGGCCCCATGATGAATGAGGAGATGAAAAGGTTCCATAGATGTAGTATAAGGAGAGTCACACCAGACCAGCCTAAGTCTGTTGGAAAAAGAAACAAACTTCTAATGTGGAGATAGTAAAAAAAGAGAATACATTAGTACAGAACCGACCTTTAGTGTCGGTTATTTAAGGCCTTTGGCATAAGTTTCAAAGCGACACCCAAGTGGGCGTTGCTAAAAGTCGGAACCTTCAGCATCGATTTTAACACCGACGCCATAACCCTTCCCACCAACAAAAACGTGCCAGCAAGGGCACTATAGGCGTCAGTTATTCAATAAAACTGACACTATATCAAGGTCAAAGACGTCGGTTATTCAATAAAACCGACACTATATAACCCTTCCCGCCACCTATTAAACGCACCAGTAAGGGCACCATCAACATCGGTTTTTATATATAACCAACACCCACAGCCACACAGATGTCAGTTTTTTGCTAATAACCGACGTTGTATATCTTTGTTGTCGGTTTTATACTAATAACCGACGCCTATTTTATGATTTTTTTTCTTATCAGTTTGCAAGCCTGCTGTCTGGCTGGTCAGCAGGATGCAGAACCTCCAGTTTAGTTTTGAACTGCAGGTTTACAACATCCATTGATATCAGCCAACAACAGGCCACAAACCTACAAAATTAGCAAGATGGACAACAATTCATGATCACACACATTTAGCAAACTGTAGTTCCATTCATTTCATCTCTTTTCACATTCAGACACATGTAGAAACATTCATGTTTTGATCATCTTCACATTCACACATATGACAATTCAGAAAAATTCATTCACATTCACACAAAAATAATTATGAGAACAAAGTTTAAAAATATCATTCTTTATTCTTCATCATCATTATCGCCATCAGTATCCCAATTATATTTAACAATTCCCACTACTTGTAGGGCTTTTTCCCATTCTTCTCTTACATCATCTAATTCTTCCCTCGTATAGGGAGTATGTACATCTAATAACTTTCCACCTATAGTCAAATCAGTTTTAAACACTTACAAAGAAAATGATGTATATATATAATTAATAATATATAATAATATTGATATATTTCATATTATCTAATGAGACTATATATAATGCATTATGTATAGTATCGATTTCCATTGTGACATGTTTGATGATTAGGTCCATAAATTGCATCACATAGTATGCACATGCCCATCTGTTGTCTTGTGTAGCACACGATAAATTGAAACATACAAAATATTCAAAAATACAAATAAGCATAGTTCACATAAATAATATATACATTGGAGTCGGGAAATTACTTTCACATTCTCCCAAATTAGTGGTTGATTCTTTTTCTTGGGGACCTTTCCTCCAGCTTTGTTGAACTCATGTAAAGTCCTACATGTTACATTAAATTGCATAATTAAATAGTAATGTAATAAAAGATGTTAATGGATATAAAAATATGAAATATTTCTCATGGGAATAATGGCTTTTTCATTGTGTGTCCATATAATGTATTCAATTCATTCCCCACATGATCTAGATAATAGACAATGAATATCTTGGGGACAATAACTAGTAACTCACAATGCCTACCACTGTAGGTAAGAAAGTTAAAAATTAATAACTCAAAATCCACAATAAAAATGTAATTTTCTTAAGTTCAAATTATAAGCAAAGTAAACTTACTCGACATTGAATGAAGATATTATCACCATCTTATTTTTTTTGCCAAAATATTTAAAAACAACATGGCAGTATGAAGTAGTTGAAGAAGGGTATTTATCTACAAGACTAATCAAAGATGGAACCAAAAATCCCACATGGGAAAATGAAAAATTTGTACATATCGTGTGTTAGTGGCTGCAAAACATGTATTACATATGCATTAATATATAAGAAACTAGATCACCATATATAAAACAAGGTATATGGATGTATAAACAAGATCTCACCTTATCCATAGCTTTATATTAGATGTATTCAGCCAATCATAATGAAACAACTCCAAAATATCTTATATAAATAGCTTATTGTCGTATGATTGACCTGCAACATCCACCGGAATAGAAACATTTATAGGGCAATTTGGATCATGTTCGCCTATCCATACTGCCATACCCCTACAATTAGGACCTAACAAGGTGTGTAGGTCCCTTGTAAGCCAACTTGGTACTTCAAGAGGTGGGGGTGGAGGCTGAGATGTAGTGGGTGTCTTCCTTTTGACCTGTATATATAATTTCAGATCAATTGACTCATATATACATACTAACAAATTAACATAATGTAAATTTACCGTACAATATTAGTAAAGATGACATCTACTTTGGGCCACATTATCACTCCGCCTTCTGCCTCACTAAGCGTTTCAGAATCTAGGTGGGCATATGACAATGAAAGATCCCTCCAATTGGGGAGTACATGTATCGAGCTCACACGAACCGCACCAGTTGGTGCTGGAGTCCCATGAAACATGTCCCCTGGAAGGGTTGGGTAAGCCTGTGCCTCTACAACGATATATTCTTGACTTTTTAGATGGCATGGCTTCAACCCCTACAAATTTACGTAAAGAGTGTTATATACATATATACATAAAAATATCATCTTGAAAAGACTAGATACTATATCATAAAAATACTTACAGCGGACGTGCTAGGTGGGTCTATAGGATTACTCCCAACCTCTGCAGTAGGAGAGGAGCGGCACGCCACATGTACTGTCTGAGTGGCAGCCTGAGATGTCTGCCACTTCACCATTGCTTCTTGGACTTTCTTATTAATTAACTCATCTACCTATACATCGACAAAAAAAACACTAGCTTTTGATTATTGAATTCCCTTTTGCAATAACATTATAAAAAAAGAACATGTTACCTCAACATTTGATAGTCCTGCTTTTGGGACATGTTTGCACTACGATGGCCCAAAGAACACTTTTATGCCCACACCAGCACCTGCACCCCTAACACGTCTAGGATTCACTAGGTTACCAAGAGCAACTATCAATTCATCCCTTATGCCCTCAGGGATGAACTTGTCTTCCTTCCTCTGCTCGTGAAGCTCCCGCTAATCGCCATCAACAGAAATTGGTAAGTAAACATAACAACAATCAATATCGATTGCTCTAAGAGTTGAATTTTACCATTTTTGCAGCCGCCTCAACAGTTGTGGGCTTCATTATATCTCCCTTCTTGTTTTGCCTCCCAACTATCCACATAGCATGGTGAGGTAGAGGTGCGGGACCAATAGTAGAGGACTCTATAGTCTCCTGAGTAGCAGCAGACTGAGTAGTAGACTCAGCCTGTAGTCTTTGGTGAATGCCTACATAGCCTCTTGGACCCATTGTGTGGTCATGCACATTCGGTGCATGCCTTTCTCTTTGAGCATCGCTGATAGCCTTGTTAGTAAGTACATTGATTTGGTTAGTAGCACTAAAGGTTAATCTTGAATAGGTGAATACATAAGAACGTATATTAATTAAATTGGGAGTGGAGCTTAATACCTTGAATTCATCTATTTTTCTTTGGGTAACAAACTCCTCCCAGTCTTTGGGGTCCAGGTAGTTCCATTTCTCAGGGGCTGCCTTCTTCCTAAATTTATTTTTTAAAGAGAACACAAAAAAAACTATTTGTGTAGAGTTAGTCAAAAAGTGATCAATGTCTAGAATTGGAAATCAATTAAGAACCTCTTCTCAACATCACGTATGTAATCATGAGTGAAATTTGACATGTAGTTCTTTAGGACCCTCCCACAGCATTGCATCACGCATTTATGATGCAGCTTTTCATCCAGATCAAATATACTCTAAAAAATAGAATTGCTATTAACTTGTATCCTAAAAATTAGTAATCTACAAAAATAGAATTGCAAATAATAATAACTCACACATAGTTCCTTCCATACTAAGTCTTTCTTCCCCTTAGGAACTTTATGCCAAGATTCAAAAATAGGACTACAATGGCTATGAGTAAGAACCCCAAGATATGAAATAAACGAGTTGTGGTTCACTCCAACTGGATTTCCTGCATGATCAAAATCCACAACCAGTTTGGATCCATTGCCCCTTTTTTGTAGTAACTTGTTCATCATTGTGATGCCCCTCACTTTCTCAATTTTTTTTTGCTGCTCATCAAGTGCCCCAAGTTCTTCAGGGGGTACATCATCAACCTAAAATTTAACAAATTAAACACACTTACAGGATATAACTATAAATGAACATATAGATAGAAATATAGGATATATTTTTAAAATTTACATTGTGAGGTAGTGCATTGATATCCTCACCCTCATGGTAATCATCATCGCGGTCATCATGCCCATGCTTAGCCATCTGAAAGTGTCATTAAAAAATCAAACATTTAGCATTTGACATAACTAGAAGATAATAAAAGATTGTAAAGTTCACATTTAGAAAAATAAAACACTTAAAAAATATAAACATGCATGCCTCTAATATTGCAATCTTATATCAATTAACAATCCTTCATTGTGATATCAGTGCACATACAAGTAATCATTAGCTTCAATATTTGGTGGTATTGGCAACCCAACTGAGAATGGTCTGGAGTCATCATACTTATCATAGTACTCTTCTTCATCTATAGGATCTTCAATGAGCTGTCTTTTACCATGAAGAACAACCGACCATTTATCATTTGTAGGATCATCGATATAAAATACTTGTTTTCCTATGATACCAATATGAATGGTTCACCCTTCTCACCAATTTTTCAAAGTTCACTAATGTGAAACCCAATTCATCCACTATAACTCCTTTGGTTTTATCAACCCAATTACATTTAAAGAGTGGAATTCTGAAATCTACGTAGTCAAACTCCCATATGTCTTCAATGACACCGTAATATGACATTTTAGCTTCACGTGGACTCTTATCCTTTGTACTTGCAAAAAATAATGAAGACGCTTGAAGGGTGACCCCATTGTTTTGGACGACACTCTTATCATCTTGACGCTTTGTGTAATATGAGAATCCATTTATGTCAAACCTTTCATAAGACATAACATCCAATTTTAGTTTATAGGTGAGGCATTTGATAGTTTCAGTAAGATTATCTAGTGTTTGACATAGTTGATGTAAGACTTATCTTCAAACCACTTAATAAATGTTTTGTTATGCTCTCTAGCAAGCCACATTGAATTGGCTCAAGGATATTGTCTCTTGATGAAATTGGTATGTTCCTTGATATAAACACTCACTTCATCGATGTTGTGTAAAATACACAAGTGACCTTGTTCCAACTGCTCATGGCTGATTACTTTCATCCGTGATCCCAAAATTCCTTTGCCAAAATGCTCCTCAATATTCTTGTCATTAACAGGAGCATCATTAGCACTCAGAAAGTTATTACAAAAATCCATAACCTCTCTTGCCACATAACCCTCAATAATACTCCCTTTAGGCCAATAACAGTTTCGAACATCACCTTTAAAAATGCTCATGTATCGTTCAAAGAGATACATCCAATGCAAGAAAAATGGTCCCAACATTTTCACTTCCCTAGTCAAGTGGACAACAAGATGTACCATGATATCAAAGAACAAAGGAGGAAAATACATCTCAAGCTGACATAGGGTAACAACCACTTCTCTTTATAGTATCAGGATCAATAACTTTGCTACAGAGATTGTTGAAAAAGAAACAAAGTCTGGTGATTGCAAACCTTACATGCTTCGGCTATATAGATCGAATTGCCACGTGCAATTTTTTTTACATTAGAGTGTGACAATCATGAGATTTAAGACCAACCAACTTCATATATTTCATTGATACCAATCTACAGATGTTGGATGAGTAACCATGTGGCACCTTAACATTTACCAAGCATTCACAAAAAGCTTTCTTCTTCTTTCTAGACAACGTGCAACAAGAGGGAGGTAAGTATGTTCTCCGATCGCTACTAACTACTTCTGTTAATTTTGTCCTTATTCCCATTTCACGTAGATCTATTTTGGATTTTATCCCATCTTTAGTCTTATCTGGTATATTCAATAGAGTACCAATGATGCTATCACAGACATTTTTATCAACGTGCATGACATCGATACAATGCCTGACTGCCAAAGAACTCCAATAAGGAAGATCCCAAAATATTGACTTCTTCTTGAATAAAGATTTATCACTCCATGTGGCCATGGTACATTGGTACCAAATTCATTGGCAAAGTCTTTTACTCTTTCATAAACAACCTCCTTTGGTACAGGTTTAGGTGGACTCTGTTCCTCATTCCGTCCATTGAATGCTTTGCGCAACCTACGATACAAATGGAATTTTGGAAGAAACCTTCGATGACCAAGATATAAAGTCTTGCCGCCATGTTTTAGCCGTATTGAATTAATGTTCTATTCACATATAGGACACACTTTAGATCCTTTGACACTATATCTAGACAAATTCCCATATGCTGGAAAGTCATTAACAGTCAAAATAACATAGCATGCAAATGAAATATCTCTCTTCGTGAAGCATCATAGGTCATCACACCTTCACCCCAGAGTTTCTTTAAGTCATCAATGAGAGGTTCAAGATAAACTTTGATATCATTTCTAGGTTGTTTAGGGCCGATTTCAACAATGACAACATAACGTACTTATTTTTCATACACAACCAGGGAGGAAGATTGTATATAACAAGCATAACTGGCTAAGTGCTATTTTGGCTTCTCAATGTCCCGTATGGATTCATCCCATCTGTACAAAGCCCAAGTCTTAGATTCCTGACTTCTTCACCGAATTTAGGGTACAATAAATCAATCTTATTCCACTGTGCGGAATCAGACGCATGTCATAGGATCCCATCATTATTTTTCTTAACATCTGCATGACACCTCAAATTCTTTGCATCTATCGTATTGGCAAACAAGTGTTGAAACCATGATATTATAGGTAGATACCACATCACCGTGGTAGGAGAACCAGTTTTGGACTCCCCCGAAGTCGTCAATTTATACCTTGACGCACCACATTTTGGACACTCTTTCAAATCCACATAATCCTTTTCAAATAATATACAATCATTCAGGCATGCGTGTATCTTCTTGGCCTCCATTCCCATTGGGTACAACAATTTCTTTAACTGGTATGTTGAGATTGGCATCTCGTTTCCTTCAGGAAGAATTTCTTTCAACAAAGACAACAATGACGTGAAGCTTTTGTCACTCCATCTATTGTTAGCTTTCATCTTATACAATCTCAACACATCGCTAAGCTTTGTAAACTTAGAACAACCTATGTTTAACGGAATCTCAACATCATGCATAATGTTTCTAAACATGGGAGGTGGATCGGTCTGCTCTACCCCACAACTATCCAGCATCACATCAACGATGTCTACTGGAACTCGTTCGTTCACATCTACATCATCAACGATGTCACCTGGAATTGGTTCTTCCACACAAGCACTGCTATCGACATCCACTGATTTTAGGTTTCAAATCTCTCCATGCCAGTGTCATTTTGTATAGCCTTATACAATCTCATTGCACATGACATGACTTTTGATTTCATCACCAGTGCTTCCTTTCAAGTTGTTACCGCAATGCCTACATGGACAGTAAAACCTATCTCCAGGTTGTTTCCTATGTTCATCGGCAAATCTAACAAACTGATCAAGACCAGAAATAAACTCTGGGGTGCAACGATTTGGAATGGACATCCATGATCTATCTATTCTATGATCAAAGAGAAAACAAGTATATATTAGGGTTTAGGGTTAAAATATTAGGGTCTAGAGTTAAAAGTTTAGGGTTTATGGTTAAAAGTTTAGGGTTTAAGGTCTTATATATAATAAATGTGTACCACCTATCCCAATCTTGAACACCTAATCTCACTAGTAAGTGTATAATGTGTATTGGGTTTTCAAGAAAATTTCGGCAGCATTTCCCCACTGTTCTCCAAGTACATATGTACTTGGAGAACAAACGGGGAAATTCTATCGAAATTTTCTTGAAAACCTAATACACATTATACACTTACATCGTAAGTGAGATTAAGTGTTCAAGAACAGTCCCAAACATGGGACTATCCAAGATTTACTCCTAATCTTGGACGAGTTTCTAGGCCAACATAATATAACACCAGTCCCTTCTTCACAACCCCATTCAACACACAATTTTCTTATAAAACCACTTGTGGATAGCCATAACAACATATCAATGCTTCCAAAATTAATCAATGTACTATTTTATAACACAAATCATGGTGGGTATAACATAGCAAAAAACTCAACATGTCACAACAGAAACATGTCCTTAACATTATTTTAGATGATTCTTTATTTAGTGTCTTGATCATTACATGATCATACCATTAAACTAATGATAATCAGTTATAAGAATAGGAATTGATTAATACAACAAACAACATGAAATATTATAATCAGAGACATCATCGTTATCTTGATTTCATTCATTAACTTGAAATTTAAAGCATAGTCTTAAATCATACATAACATGAAATTCATCCAAAGTAAATATGCATAGTGGTATGACATGCTTACCTGGAGCAAAGAAGATCTTTACTTAGTTCTTCTGACCTCACCTATTCCTAAAATTAACACAATTTACATTTATTATCATCTTAAGTACCTTTTTAAACCCTAATTTGAGTGTTTTAGGAAAATATGGCAAGATACGATGGAATTAGAGTTTGAAAGCCATAAAACCAGGTTCCTATTTTAAAATCCTTTCCAATAACTGTTTATATGTATTTTTCTAACATTAGATGAATAATCTATGAATATTATAAGATCAAACAAGGCCTAATCTTGAGATTGGCAAACCAGAGATGGAAAATAGATTCATCACCTTCGTAGGTTCCTGCCAGACCAAACAAGCCCAATCTTAAGTTGAGTCGTGATCATGAAGACCACACAACTTGTTCACCATGGAATGCAAAGATAGGATGAAGAAGAGAAGGAAGAAGGGTACATGTTGAGCGCCGACAGGCATGGCAGCGGCGGTGCGGTAGGTAAGCAAGAAGGCACACGGTAGGCGAGCAGGCGGCCGGAGAAATAGGTGGCAGGTGAGTGGCGGCGGCGGCAGGTGTGGCGGTAGCAAGTAGCGGCAGCGGAGCACTAGGAGAGCAGCGGCAGTGAAGACAGGTGTGGCGGCGGCGAGCACTAGGTGAGCAGTGGAATCGCCAGACCTACTTAATCGGGAATGAAACAGAGAAAGGGGAAGAGTCTGGTTCCCGCGGGTGCTATTAAGTTAACAATAGACTTCAGTTATTAAATAAACCAACACTTAAATTAACAGTCACATGTTGCCGTAAAAAACCGACGCTAAAGGGGGGTAAAAAATTTCGTAGGGAGAAAACACATCAGCGTCGGTTGTTGAAAGAAAACCGATGAAAATAATGGGCCCGATTTCTGTCTCGTAAAAAACCTTTAGTCGTCGGTTGTTCGGTAAACAAAGGACACCGTATGTGAAATTTTGGAGGTAATTTTTTTTTACTGAAAAAATTGGATTTGGCGGGCGATTTTAGGCGTCAGTTTCTTACTACGCAATCGACGCTCAATAAAAAGTGATACCCGTATCTGGCCGGTCTTCACATATAGATGTCAGTTTGTGCTTTCAGCTGACGTTGTAGGGTTTAGGTGTCAGTTTTTGGGATACAACTGATGCCTCTAAATGTGACGTTATAAGCCATTTCTGTAGTAGTGATAGTGTTGGGTAAGATAATGAGTAAGGAAAGAAACATCCAAAAGTATGAATAAGTCATTAACGTAGTCCAGATGGACAAAATGAGAAAGCATACTGCTGTAAACCCTAATGTCAATGAAGTTACTGAAGTAGTTGATGTGCAAGATGACGCTAAGGGAAACGTAATGTTAGTAAACCAGGTGAACCACCCCTTTTTCAACATTTCCATTGAAGATAAGGTTTGGTTACTAACATCTCAGCAACACACAAATGTTCTTTGGGAAGAACGATCAAAGGGAGTGGAACAAAATGAAAAGGAGTGGTAAAGTGGAAAACACAACAAAACAAAGAGAAGAAGACCAAGATTGGAAAATAAGATGATAAGGGATGAAAATTTTGATAGTAAGGAGAAAAGAGAGGAGTCAGAAAATAATAAAGAAAACTAGGAATTGGTCCTAGGCTTCTAATTCTATAATTGTGGCTCATCCTTCAATCAAGTTTAAATTCAATGTTGGACCTCCTATGCTGGAATGTGAGAGGGATTGGAAACTATGACTCTTATTGAACCTTGAAGGAACAATTTTCCATCCAGAAGCCTACTGTCGTTGGAATCCTTCAACCACACACTAGTGCCCAAAATGCTATGGCTACAATCCATTGGTTGGGATTTATAAACTCACACAAATAATAGGATCAAGGGTTTGTAGGTGGGGTATTGATATGTTGGAATGAGATTGCTATAGAGTTCAAGTTCTTAGCACTCATCATCAATTTGCTACATGTAATCCTAACAACTCCACCTTAGTCACATTCATTTATGCTAACCCAAGCATTAATGTTAGATGCCTTCTAGGGAAACACCTAGTGGACATGGGTGGCAAGTACACCAATCAGTAGGTAATGTTGGGTGAATTCAACCCCACGAATGATCCATTAGAGAATAGTGGATGAAAGATATATAATTGCTCAGTATCTTGCCTTTTTAGTAACAATTTGCTTGCAGTGGGTTATTGAACATGGAGTTTTCTGATCAAAAGTTTACATACAAAAGTGGCCTTATACAAGAATGAATTGATAATGCAGATGCTAATGATGAGTTCATCCTAAGGATCCCAGAGACCACTATCATTCTCCTAACTAAGGTAGGTTCATTGTCCTCTACTCATCAAGACCAAGAAGGCACATAAGGAGACTTAGATATTTGTAACCAGAGCTTCATCAAATGAAGATATGAAGTTCCATAGGACTTTCAAGAGGTGTTGGCAAAGTGTATTGAATTAAACCAGCCATTACATGTGTAAAAAATAAGATCCAGTAGTGGGATTGCAATGCATAGAACACGAAAAGACTCCATGAGGATAGGATCTTGAGAAATATGATCTTCTCAATGCAATCTAGTAACACACTGTGGTACTACTACCAATCCACTTTGCATCAATATGTAGGTGGAACTAACACAATTTTTTAAAGAAAAAGAAGAGGATTAGAAGCAACGGAGTCATGTTAGTTGACTCAAAGATGGTGTCACGAATACCAGGTTTTTCCAATCCTTAATCAATTAAGAAAATTAAGGAACACCATCTCTATGTTAAAAACTCATATGGGAGTTGGTTATCTATCGAAGAGGATCTCATGGATCTCATTATTGAATAATTTAACAAGATATTCATTACCTTGAGCCATGTTAATAGAGAAGATGGGAAAAACATACATTTTTTGTTTATTCAGTTGGAAATGTGTTAATGGAAGACCATTGCTGGTGAACCTACTATGGAAGAAATCTGGATAATTTTAAAGGTATGGATCCTTATCAAGCAGTAGGAACCGATGGGAGTGACAACACTATTCGTATAAGGAATCTAGTATGTAGTTGGGGTATCAATGTGGAAATTTGTGGTACAAGCCTAGAAGGGATCATAATTGGTGGAGGAAATATGCAACACAACCATCGTGCTTATTCCCAAGTGTGCAAAGTTGGAGGTGTGCAGTCAGTTCATACTGATGTCTATCAATAATGTTTGTCTCAAGATCTACTCTAAAATAGTGGGGGAACACCTCAAGTAGTAGATGCCCAGATGGATCTCTCTAGCTGCAAGGTATTTTTGTGCCCAAAAGGAAAATTACTAACAACATTGTTCTTGTGTAGGAAATCATACATAACATGAAACATAAGAATTCAGAAGAAAAAAAATCATGTCCATCACAGTCGACTTAATAAATGCCTACAAAAAATGGTTTGAAGTTTCATTTAGGACACCTTAATGAAGTTAGATATGCCAATGAACATAAGGAAGTGCATAATGGGATCTATAACTGGGGGTCAGACCACAACAATTGGAACAAAAAGTGTTCTAATCCTTTTAAAACATTCATAGGGCTCAGACAATTGGACCCCTTCTCTCCTTATCTATTTGTTCTTTATATAAAGCATCTCAATCAGATGGTAGATAGAGGAGAAAATTGCAAGGAAGATATGGTGACTTGTCAAGCTTGTAGGTAAAGAAATCAAGTTAGCACATCTAGCTTAGCTTGACGACCTAATCCTCCTTGATAAGGATGATAAGAAGAACATCAACACCATTTTGGATTGCTTTAGGGTCTTTCAAAGGCATAATTTCAATGTAAATAAGAGGGTGTTCTTTGCCAAAAGTGTGCCTCGTGTCATGACAAATGAAATTCGTGAGGAAAGAAACTTCAAGAAGACTACTGTTTGGGGAAAATTTGCTGGAGTCCCTATCACACACTCTGGTTCAATAAAATAACCTACAAAATTTTTCTGAAAAAGATAACCAACACGATCAATGCTTGGTCCTCTATATGCCTCTCTTTAGCTGGTAGAATCTACCTATCTACAATAGTGTTAGACTCCATACCTACATATATAATGAAAAATGATTGTGGTGCCTTTGGACCTTTGTGACCACATGGAGAATACTCTTTCTAAGTTCATCTAGGGGAGGGGAAGAAGTAATCACAGGGAAGTACCCATGGTAGCTTGGGAGAAGGTGACAAGCAAAAAGGATAATGGCAGCTTGGGGTTGAAATCAATGAGATTGGAACCATGCTTTTATTCTTAAAAGTATTTGGGACATCAACACAGGTAGGGATACCCTATCATGTCAGATAGATAATCCTACTTCACATTTATGTTGATTGGTAGAGCAGCCTTGCATGAGAAAATTTTCATCAATCAAATTCTTACAAGGTTCCAATTAGTAGGGAATCCCCCAATGTGTGGGATAACCAGTGGGTATCAAATTGTGATTTCTTAGGGAGGGTAGTACCATGCCGATAGCTAATGGGATCAGTGACCTCAAAGTCAATAAAATGGTCAATTTGGAAGGGAAGTGGGACATTGATTTTTTAAAGAATTGGTTGTCGGGTGATGTTGTGAAATAATTCTAGAAATTAATACTCCTATTAATTCCTATGCACTAGATATTATAGTGTGGAAATGCATTATAAACAAGACACTACTACAGAAATAGCTTATAATGTCCCATTTACAGGCGTCGGTTGTATACAAGAAACTGACACCTAAATCCTATAGCATCGGTTGAATACACAAACCGACATCTATCTGTGAAGAGCGGCCAGACATGGGTATCACTTTTTATTTAGCATCGGTTCCTCAATAAGCAATCGACACCTAAAATCGACCGCCAAATCCAAATTTTCCAGTGAAAAAAAATTACCTCTAAATTTAACATACGGCGTCAGTTGTTAACAAATCAACCGACGACTAAAGGTTTTTAGCAAGACAGAACTTGGGCCCATTTTTATCGTCGGTTTTCTTGCAATAACTGACACCGATGTGTTTTCGCGCGTTGTCCCATTGAAAATTTTCACCCCCCTTTGGCGTCGGTTTTCTACGACAACCGACGACTATGGTCATAATTCGAGAATATTTTTTTGTCGGCATATGTAGATAGACGTCAGTTTTTCTAGTTGAAACCGACGACTATTATTGAACATAGGTGTCAGTTTGTTTTTGGTGACTGATGCCTATTTTTATAAGTGTCAGTTGTTTTTAATAACCGACGCCTATTGTTAACTTAATAGAACCCACGCAATGCAGACTCTTCCCCTTTCTCTCTGTTTCATTGCCGACTTCGCTTAGGTCTGGCGATTTGCGTGATTCCTGCCGCCGCTCGTCGTCGCTACTTCTGTGCTCGCCGCTGTCACCACCACTGCTATTGTGCTTGCCACTACCACTGTTCGCCTGCTCCGGCCGCCGCTCTGTTGTGCTCGTCGTCATCGCTGCTACTGTGCTCATTGTTGCCGCTACTGCTGTGCTCGCCGCCACCGTTGCTGTTGTGCTCTCTACCACCACTGCCGCCGCCGCTCATCTTCTTCCTCAAAAGGTACCCTTCTTCCTCCTCTCTCGTTACCAAACAACTCGGGACGGGCATAGCGTAGAGTGGGGTGGATTGAGAAGTAGCCAAGCACAGTTGAAGTGTTCGTTAGGCATTGGGTTTATGCTCGCCACCCCCTGCTTGATTTTTGATTTCTCTCGTTACCAAACAATGCCCTGGAACTGATAGATTCAGTAGTGGCGGAGCCATTCTAGGGCCACATGAGGCACATGCCTCACCTAGAATTGCGAATTTCAACCTGTTACACCTGAATATTATTTCCCCATCTTAATGTATACGAGACCGGAGACCAAGATAGTGAAGAGGATAACAAGTATACATTTGTGTGCAACTACTCACGCATATAGCAACCGACATCATGTAAAGGTTGGGCAGATCATGAGATTACAAAGAAGTAGATGTTGCAAAATCTTTTCTAAAAGATTCTTGATTAATTTCATATTCTGCATTTCATTTCATGTCGTATTCTGTATTTCATCATGCATACATGTATATATAGGAATACAGAATGTAAAATAAACCAACCTAATTTTATGGATCACGTGAGCATTTAGTTACACGTTATGAATCAATTGTTTTATTGTCTTTGCTTGTCCACAATGTAGCCTTGTAGGTGATAAGTGAAGTTGTGTTGTTAGATAACTTTGGTCTCCGTTATGCTTTCATTGAGTATGTTACGTTGTTAGTCTAATAGACATTAATCAACTTAGTCATCTAATGGAAGAATCCCATTTCCATTGGAGAGAGGTTGGATGTTCTGTTTAGGAAACCCAAAAACAGAATAGGATACTTTGATTAAGTCAGTTTGGTTCTATGTGTCTGTATTACACAAAGCTTATGTTGGGAGTTCAGAGTCATGCAGTTTGTCTGGTTTTGGCCAGACTTGTGTTGAGAGTGATCCCGACTGCCTTACCTACTAAAATGCAAGCTTATCTTCCACAATGATTGGAGGAACAAAATTAGCATATCTTCTTGCCTACTGTTTGTATCCCTAGAAAGTAATGTTCTATGATGTAACAGAGTGAACTAGGTATGGATCCTAAGCAGATGGAGTGGGCATTAGGGGACATGACATATAAATGTTGAAAGTTTTCTATTCTTTACTCTTTTAATGGTGAAACACGAGATCTTTCTATTGCTTTTCTACCTTTCATGCACTAGATTTTAGTTCAAAGATGAGACAATTTACATTATAAGTAATCTCTTTCAAAGAAGAATGTATGAATCTATATTTACATTATAAGTAATCTCTTTCAAAGAAGAATGTATGAATCTATATTTCATTTCAATGCATGGTGTTTCATGGTCTATCTTCCTAATAAGTTCTATTTCAAATATCTGTATATTAGGTTAAGGACATGTTTTTTTGTGACATATTGAGTTTTTTGCTATGTTATACCCACCACGATTTGTGTTATTAAATAATACATTGATTAATTTAGGAAGCATTGATATGTTGTTATGGATGTCCACAAGTGTTTTTATAAGAAAATTGTGTGTTGAATGGGGTTGTGAACAAGGGACTGGTGTTATATTATGTTGGCCTAGAAACCCGTCCAAGATTTACTCATTAGGAGTAAATCTTGGATAGTCGCCGGTTTGGGACTATTCTTGAACACTTAATCTCACTTAGGATGTAAGTGTATAATGTGTATTGGGTTTTCAAGAAACTTTCAGATGGCTGAGCATTTTCCTGATGACCATGTTGATGATTACCGTGAGGGTGAGGACGTCAATGTGCCGCCTCACAATGTAAGTTTTAAAAATATATCCCTAAGGTTTCTATCTATATGTTCATTTATAATTATATCCTATAAGTGTGTTTTTTTAATCAAATTTTAGGTTGGTGAAGTACCCCCTGAAGAAATTGGGGCACTTGATGAGAAGCAAAAAAATTTAAGAAAGTGAGGAGCATCACAATGATGAACAAGTTACTACAGCAAAGGGGCAATGGACCCAAACTGGCTGTGGATTTTGATCATGCAAGAAATCCAGTTGGAGTGAACCGCAACTCATTTATTTCATATCTTAAGGTTCTTACTCACAGCCATTATATTCCTAATGTAGAATCCTGGCATAAAGTTTCTAAGGGGAAGAAAGAATTAGTATGGAAGGAACTATGCATGAGTTATTATTATTTGCAATTCTATTTTTGTAGATTACTAATTTTTAGGATACTAGTTAATAGCAATTCTATTTTGCAGAGTATATTTGATCTAGATGAAAAGTTGCATCGTAAATGTGTGACGCAATGATGTGGGAGGGTCCTAAGGAACTATAGGACAAATCTCACCTGAGATTACATACACAATGCTGAGAAGAGGTTCTTGATTGATTTCCAATTCTAGACATTGATCACTTTTTGACTAACTCTACACTAATAATTTTTGTTTGTATTCTATTTAAAAAATAAATTTAGGCAGAAGGAAGCCACTGAGCAATGGAACTACCTGGACCCCAAAGATTGGGAAGAGTTTGTTACCCAAAGAAAAATAGATGAATTCAAGGTATTAAGCGCCACTCCCAATTTAATTAATATATGTTCTTATGTATTCACCTATTCAAGATTAACCTTTAGTGTTACTACAACGCCTGGGCCTACTGCCCAAGGCTCTAGTAGAGTTTCAGGAATGATGACTGACCCCACAGACCACCACTAGCCTCAACTGCACTTTGTCCTCACTCACGCACAAGTCGGGGTCAACATCCTGACTGGTCACCCATCCCAGTACTACTCCAAGCGGAGCATGCTTAACTATGGAGTTCTTAGTGATGGGCTCCTGGAAAAGGAAGTGCACCTTGGTGATATGGGTAGTCCAATCATTCCTTTTAAGATCATGTTATCCGAGGCCTCAAATCCTAAGATGTTACAATCTCCCCCACTTAGACTCTTGAAGTCTTCATCAAGGTTCAGCTATATGGCCTCATAATCTGACCTCATTTCAGTACAGACCCACAATGGCCCATGGACACCCAGCTCCCGATCACAAAATACCAGCGCAAGGGTGGCTACATTAACCATGGACAGCCCTTTCCTATATACCTGGACTGTACGACTCAAGACTGGCATGCCATGTCCATGTGGGCCCCACCTAATGGAGGGGTTATGGCTCTAATACCATTTGCAACACCTGGGCCCACTGCCCCAGGCTTTAGTAGAGTTTTAGGAATGAAGACTGGCCCCACAAACCACCACTAGCCTCAACTGCACTTTGTCCACACTCACGCGCAAGCCGGGGTCAACTTTCCGACTGGTCACCCATCCCAGTACTACTCCAAGCTGAGCACACTTAACTATGGAGTTCTTAGTGATGGGTTCCCGGAAAAGGAGGTGCACCTTGGTGATATGGGTAGTCCAATCATTCCTTTTAAGATCATGTTATCCGAGGCCTCAAATCCTGGGACGTTACAGTTACTAACCAAATCAATGTGCTTACTAACAAGGCTATCAACGATGCTCAAAGAGCAAGGCGTGCACTGAATGTGCATGACCACACAATGGGTCCAAGAGGCTATGCAGGCGTTCGCCAAAGACTATAGGCTGAGTCTACTGCTCAGTCTGCTACTACTCAGAAGACTGCAAAGTCCTCTACTATTGGTCTTGCACCTCTGCCTCGCCATGCTATGTGGATAGCTGGGAGGCAAAACAACAAGGGAGATATAACGAAGCCCGCAACTGCTGAGGCGGCTGCAAAAATGGTAAAATTCAACTCTTAGAAAAATCGATCGATATTGATTATTGTTATATTTACTTACCAATTTCTGTTGATGGCGATTAGCGGGAGCTGCACGAGAAAAGGAAGGAAGGCAAGTTCATCCCTGAGGGCAGAAGGGATGAATTGACAGTTGCTCTGGGTAACCCAGAGCATCCTAGACGTGTTAGGGGTGTAGGCGCTGGTGTGGGCAACAAAGCGTTCTTTGGGCCATCACAACGCAAACCAGTCCCAAAAGTGGGACTCTCACAAGCTGAGGTAACTTATTCTTTTTTTAGAATGTTATGGAGAAAGAGAATTCAATAATCAGAAGCTAGTGTTTCTTTTGTCCATGTATAGGTAGATCAATTAATTGATAGGAGAGTCAAGGAAGCACTTGATAGGAGAGTCGAGGAAACACTTGATAAGAGAGTCAATGAAGCAATTAGCAAGTGGCAGGCGTCTCAGACCGCCACTCATACAGTACCTGTGGTGGGCCGCTCTTCTCCTACTGTAAAGGTTGGGAGTAATACTATAGAACCACCACCTAGCACGTCCGTTGTAAGTATTTTTATGACATATATAGTAGCTAGTCTTTTCAAGATGATATATTTATGTATATAACATTCTTTACATAAATTTGTACGGGTTGAAGCCATGTTGTCTAAAAAGTCAAGAATATATCATTACAGAGGCACAGGCTTACCCAGCCCTTCCAGGGGAGATGTTTCATGGGACTCGAGTACCAGCTGGTGCGGTTCGTGTGAGCCCGATACATATACTCCCCGATTGGAGGGATCTTCCACTGCCATATGCCCACCCAAATTCTAAAACTCTTAGTGAGGCAGAAGGTGGAGTGATAATGTGGCCCAAAGTAGATGTCATCTATACTAATATTGTATGGTAAATTTACATTATGTTAATTTGTTACTGTGTATATATGAGTCAATGTATCTAAAATTATATATACAGGTCAAAAGGAAGACACCCGCTACATCTCGGCCTCCACCTCCACCTCCCAAAGTACCAAGTTGGCTTCCAAGGGACCTACACACCTCGTTAGGTCCTAATTGTAGGGGTATGGCAGTATGGATAGGCGAACATGATTCAAATTGCCCTATAAATTATACTATTCCGGAGGATGCTACAGGTCAATCATACGATAACAATCTATTTATACAAGTTTTGTATACGTATTAATGAATACATAATACAAGTTTTGCATATGCATTAATGCATACATATTAATGCAGGTCAAACATATGATAACAAGCTATTTATACAAGATATTTTGGAGTTGTTTTGTTATGATTGTCTAAACACATCTATGATAGAGTTGTGGATATGGTGAGATCTTGTTTATACATCCATATACGTTGTTTTATATACAGTGATCTGGTTTCTTATATATTAATGCATACATAATACATATTTTGCAGCCACTTACACACAATATGTATAGATTTAGCATTTTTTCATGTGGGATTTTTGGTTCCATATTTGATTAGTCTTGTAGATATAGACCCTTCTTCAGTTACTTCATACTACTGTTCTGCTTTTGAATATTTTGGTAAAAATAAGAAGACGGTGATAATAGCTCCATTCAATGTTGAGTAAGTTTACTTTTCTCATAATTTGGACTTAAGAAAATTACATTTTTATTGTGGATTTTTATTATTAATTTTTAACTTTCTTACCTATAGTGGTAGGCATTGGGAGTTACTAGTTATTGTCCCCAAGACGTTCACTGTCTATTATCTAGATCCTACGGAGAAGGAATTGAATATATTATATGGACACACAATGAAAATGACATTATTCCCGTGAGAAATACTTCATATTTTTATATCGTTAACATTTGTTATTACATTACTATTTAATTATGTAATTTAATGTGTTACATTAACATGTAGGGCTTTACAAGAGTTCAAAAAATCTAGAGGAAAGGTCCCCAGGAAAAAGAATCAGCCACTAATTTGGGAGAATGTGAAAGTAATTTCCCGACTCCAATGTATATATTATTTATGTGAACTGTGCTTATTTGTATTTTTGAATATTTTGTATGTTTCAATTTTTAGTGTGCTACACAAGAAAATGGTTGGGCATGTGCCTACTATGTGATACGATTTATGGACCTAATCATCAAACATGCCGCAATGGAAATTGATACTATACATAAGGTATTATATATAGTCTCATTAGATAATATGAAATATATCAATCTTAATAAATATTATTAATTATATATATACGTCATTCTCTTCATTGGTGTTTAAAACTGAGTTTATTATAGGTGAAAAGTTATTAGATGTACATACTCCCTATACGAGGGAGGAATTAGATGTTGTAAGAGAAGAATGGGAAAAAGACCTACAAGTAGTGGGAATTTTTAAATATAATTGAGGTTCTGATGACAATGATGATGATGACAAATAAAGAATGATATTTCTAAACTTTGTTCTCATACTTATTTTTGTATGAATGTGAATGACTTTTTCTGAATTGTCATATGTGTGAATGTGAATGACTTTTTGTGATCAAAAGATGAATGTTTCTACATGTGTCTGAATTTGAAAAGAGATGAACTGAATGGAACTGAATGTGAATGTAAATGACTTTGCAGGTTTCTACATGTATCTGATCAATACATGTGTCTGAATGTGAATGACTTTGCAGGTTTGTGGCCTATTATTGGCTGATATCAATGGATGTTGTAAACCTGTAGTTCAGAATTGAACTGCAGGTTCTGCATCCTGCTGACCAGCCATACAGTAGGCCTGCAAACTGATAAGAAAAAAAAATCATAACATAGGCGTTGGTTATTTGTATAAGACTGACACCAAAGGCATACGACGTCGGTTATTAGCAAAAAACCGACATATTTGTGCCCTCACTGGCTTGGTGGCGGGAACGGTAATGGCGTCGGTTTTTGTTTAATTACCGATGTCTTTAACCATGATATAGTGTCGATTTTCTTTAATAACCGACGCCTATAGTTCCCTTGTTGGCATGTTTTCGATGGCGGGAAGGGTTATGACATCAGTTTTTGTTTAATAACTGACATCTTTAACCATGATATAGTGTCAGTTTTCTTTAATAACCGACGCCTATAGTTCCCTTACTGGCATATTTTCGGTGGCGGGAAGGGTTATGGTGTCGGTTAGAAACCGACGATGAAGGTGTCAACTTTTAGCGGCGCCCACTTGGGTGTCGCTTGGAAACCAACGCTAAAGACTCTAAATAACTGACGTCAAAGGCCTTTTCTGTAGTAGTGAGATATACTCAACTATGTCGACATACGTTGCTATTATATCTATAAAGGAAACTATGAATGAAGGGAAATGGAATATCATTTGGTGCATAAAAGTAGTGGTCAAGGTAAAGGCATTAATGTGGTAGTTGGACCATAACTTCATTATGACCAACAAAAAAAGATTAAATTGGAAGATGATACAATACGAGTGTTGTTGTCGATGCAATGCTCTAGGAGGAAACTGCACTACATTCCTTCATGGACTGTATACATGTGTGAGGTATATGGTTCAAACTATTCACTAAACTTAACATGAACACATTCCTGATTGAGCAGAATATCACACAACGGCTGAAATGGAACATGCAAAGAAAGGTAGAGAATGTGACAACATTCTTCATTGCTTGTTGGTACGCGTGGAAATGTAGAAGTATCTATGTGTTCAAGAAGAGGGAAATAACCCTATCTCATGAGGTCCAATGCATCAGAAGAGAAGTGCAGAGGAATGAAACAACTTAGCATACAACCTCCATTGTTAGATGCACAACTCAACAAGACCATTGGCGAAAACCCCCATAGGGCACTATAAGGATATACACTGACGTAACTGATGAGGAAGAGATTATACATTGATGTCGTCGTCCGGTATAGAAATGGAAATTGAAAGGGATGAATAGGAGATATTACTATGACTGGAGGTGCTTCAGAAGTGGAGCTTCATGATATCAACATGGACTTGTTTGTGGAAGAAGAATGCAATATGAGGAGGTCATAATTGTAACAGATAGTCAAGTAGCTGTACACATGATCTATGAGGACTACAGGTTGAATCCTTGCTTGGCAAAAGGATTATAGGGTTCCAATGTAAGATACAGATGAATTGGAAGGAGATGTTCAAGAATCATGAAAGGAACCAAGTAGCAGATGGGGTTTCTAAGGAACACCTCAAAAACAAAAAAGGGTCTTTCATCTATATAAGACCCCTGCAAGAGGTAATAAACCTCTAGCCTAAGAAATTTAGTAATTGTAGTAGTACTACCATGATTATTAGTTTAAATTTGTCCAAATTTTGTAGTGTGTTTGTAAATTTTCTCACAAGAGGAGGGAGAGTTGAATATATAGCCTCCTCGATTCCCAACAAATACATATATGTCCCATCTGTCAGGTTGCCTCCATCCCAATTCTATCTAATGAACCTAACATAGTGTAAAGAGGTGAGATCACGTCTCTACTAAAATCTAACAGAAAATACACACATCAATCTTTATGTAAAAAATTGGAGATGAAGGATGATAGTATGATAATTCCATTTAAATAAGCAAGAACCAAATACAATTAAATGTCAATAGCAGTAGAGGAAATGTAATAAAAAGACATATGATATTACATAGCTTTATTTTTGGAATAAAAATTGAAATAGTAAGGATTTATAAATAGTAGCCTAGCCATCTCCTTCTTATTCTCACACAGGGTCAGCTGCACCATGAGTAGGTCCTACCCCTCTTCCTGGTTTTGGGGGGTTGGGTTCACCCAGCAAAATTAGATAAAAGGTATGTGTCAATTATATGGATAAGGACATTTCAAAAGTTTAAGTAGGACAAAAATAAAGGTTTTCACTAACTAACATATGTCAAGAGTATGAGGCAAGTATAACAAGAAAAGAAATTTTGCCAAGTAGATTAATACAAATTTGCATGCATGATTAAATTTGACTAAATTAAACTAACAAAGGGATGAGGCACCTACCAGACCTCAACCTCTGGGTTAGGGAGTGAAGCACATTCCCAAAACCCTAATATTTTGTAATTTGGGAAGAATAAACACATTCCCCTAGGCGCATGCCCAATTACATTGGGTGGTTTGTACTCATGTACACTATATTAGTTAATTAGTCATTTTCATCATTATGCTAAGTTAAATCAATGGTAGATATAAAGATGATTTTCAACAATTGCAAGTGGGTTCCAAGACCCTTAAACATTTATAGAAGAATTTCCAAGAATAGTTAAAATAGGCTCATGCCTCATTGGGAAACTAGGTGTGGATAAATAAGCCCAAATTATAGGGTTAGAATGCACATACTTCACTTGAGTATTTCTAAATTTGTATTATCTTCAGTTATACTTGTCCAAGATCCTTAAATCCTAGATTCAAGTATTTACCACAAAGATTAGGGTCTTGATATAATTTCTAGGGTTGAAACCCTAATTTTCTAATTCCAAAAAAAAATCTCGATTTTGGGTTTGAAAACGATCCTAATCGATTTGTGATGTTTTTCTAACCAAGAAAACATATTTATTTTATCAATTTGAGGTTCAAATACATTTATTATCAATTTTAGTACATTTTATATAACTAAAGTGGTATTCAAAGAAAACATCGAAAGAAGAATTAAAATAAAGGTTCAAAAACCCATAAAATCATATTCTACACAATAATAAGCTTTCCAACGAGTATTTATTTATATTTTTATGATTATCTATTGATTTTCTATGAATTAAACAAGATCATCCAATCAACAATTAGAGAAAAGCCATGTGGGTTTAGTTGCAAGCGAAGGGGCGGCCCGTGTGGACCAGACTCGCGCTGACTTGGACCAATCAGTTTTGGTCAAATCAGCTGGTCCACTCTCGCGTGGATCCGGTCAAGGTGACTTGGCAAAAATCTGAAAGACCTAACTGCCCCTGGCGAAAAAATGGAACGAAGAGGATGTGCGGGGTTAAATTCGTCAATAGGTCAGCGAGCTTCTTCTCCACAATGCTCCTCGCCAAGGCGATGGAGCTGGAGCTGCCCAATTGGGCATTTTCACAAATTGAGCCCAAACAAAGCGTGTGAGTACTCGAAACAAAGGAAATTGAATGGAGAACTCACTGGTCATGTCAATTTCTATGTGGGTATCACCAAGCTCCAAGGAAACACACCGTAAGGGTTGGGGACAACTCGGGTAGACGGAGGTCATTGAGAGCACCTTCGGCCAAATTAGAGGTAGAGAATGGTTTCTTGTGCCTTGGCGAAGTAGTAGGGGTCGATATTTATAGGTGCGTTGGCATCCTTTGGTCTCTGCGAGTCGGAGGTGAGAGGGCTTGAGGAGGGTGTGTTGACGTTTCGTCGTTTGGGGGTAATTTCAAGTGAGTAAGGGCTCGGATAGAGCGAAAATGCACCATAAATTCAATGGAGAAGGAATCATTTTATTTGGTGGAGTGATGAGTGAGAATTGGTCCGAGGAAAACGCCAGCAATGTCCGTGCATTACAGGCACGTGGTCAGAGCTTGAGGATGGGTCTGGAGCTGTCCGATCGAAGCATGATGCGGATGATGGATTCTCAGTTGTCCGATCGCATGTCTGGGTGAGGGGGGTGTGACAACGAGAAAATAAAATGGACTATAGGTTTGATTACTCCATTTAATGTATTCGATTAATATCTTTGATTAAACTTTAATGAAATCTTTTAAAAGCGATTTGAGGGGTCAAACAGTGGTCAAATGACCCCAAATTTGAACCATTGGTCTGAAAATTAAATCTAGAATATTCCTATGGCCTTAAATCTTGTGTTTCTTCATATTTTGGCCATTAATCATCATATTTGGTCTTTAATGTGTCACTTAGTGTATATGACTTTAAGTTTATTTGACATTGGTTTTTCTCTTAATAATTTGGATGAAAATATGAGTTAAATCTCCTCATTCATTCCAAGGCCTTCAATGGAGTCATTACTCCCAATTTCAAGCTTTATTTTCCTTTTATGAGGAGAGAGGTAAAAGGGAGTTATGATGGTACTCATTTAACACTTGTATTTGTATTAACTTTTATTTCTAATTTTATTTCAACAATTATTTCATTTTTATGAACATTTAGCAACTTAACTCTCAACAATACATTAATTGAGGTAAGTGTGCACTAACTACTTAAGTTTGTAACTTATTTGTTCCAAGTCCCTCAACTTCCTCAAAATTAATAATAAGGACAAATCAGAGAATAAAAGTGAGATATATTTATAAAGAGGGTGAAATTTCATATACAAGGAATTCAGTTCGTTACAACACTCCACCCGTTAAAAAGGATTTCGTCCCCAAAATCTCAAACAAAAAGAGAAGGGTGGGTGCAAATCATCTCGTCTCTAAGTTCCCAAGTTGACTCTGCTAACCCATGATACTTTCACTAGACCTTCACTAGTTCAATCTCTTTGTTCTTCAGTTGTTTCACTCTAGTGTTGAGAATCTTCACTGGTAACTCCTCGTAGGTCAAATTCTCATGATTCTCCGTAGGTCTTATAGTGAGCACATGAGAAGGGTCTTTCATGTACTTTCTCAGCACAAAGACATGGAAGACATTATGGATCTCATCATAAGTAGGAGGAAGAGATAGACGATATGCACAATCTCCTATCTTAGCCAAGATCTCAAAGGTCCCACATAACGTGGACTAAGCTTGTCTTTGACTTTAGATCTCGTAATCGAACATATAGGCTTGACCTTTAGGAACGCATGGTCTCCCACTAAGAAGCTTACATCAGACCTATGCTTGTCAGTATACATTTTCTGTCGGTCTTGTGTGACTTTCATACGCTTCTTAATCAATTGGACCTTCTCTATCATCATTTGCATGTTATCAGTTTTCACCAGAGTGTGTTCTCCCATGTCGTCCTAATGCAACGGAGAACAACAAGGTCTACGACTTCATATGGAGGCATCCCAATGCTGGCTTGGTAGCTATCATTATATGCAAACTTAGCTAATAGTAGATATTTGTCCCATGCACCTCCCCAGTCCATAACACATGCACGTAGCAGATCTTCCAGAATTTGTACTGTTTTTTTCAAACTAGCCATCAGTTTGTGGTAGTATGCAGTACTGAAGTGTAGGTCTGTCCCCATTTCCTCTTGGATTTGACTCCATAGATGAGAGGTGAACTTTGGGTCACGATCATACACTAGCGCCTTGGGTACACCATGTAGACAAACTATCCATTCTACATATAGTTGTGCCATGTCTTCGACCTTATAGTTGGATTTGAAGGTTAAAAAGTGGGAAGACTTTGTCAAGTGGTCAATGACTACCCACACAACATCAAATCCCCTTCTGGTCTTGGGAAAACCAGTGACGAAATCCATAGTTATCTTCTCCCGTTTCCATTCTAGAATTTCAAGCGGATGGAGAAGACCACCAGGCTGTTGATGTTCTATCTTCACTTGTTGACAAGTTAAACATCTAGACACATATAGGGCTATATCCCTCTTCATATTCTTCCACCAGAAACTTCGTTGTAGGTTCTTGTACATTTTGGTTGTTCCAGGATGAATAGTGTACTTTGAACCATGAGTTTTGCTTAGAACCTTCTGTCATAAGTCACCAATATCAGGAATCCACATTCTTTGTCAAAAGTGGAGAGCACCATCCACTCCAATAGAAAAATCAGACTGTGGCTTCAAGGTTAAGGTCTTCATTTCCTCTAACTCGAGACTTTCCAACTGGGCAGCAATAATATCTGAAATCCATGTTGGGGTGATGGATAAGCTAGCCATGTGAACACATAGTTTGTCAACAACTTCATCATTTGGAACTTCCATAGGTTGTGGTTGCCAGATGGAAACATACTCCATGTTTCTCTACATAGAACAGGTTATAGCAGCACAAGTACCAATTCTCTTCCGACTTTGGGCATCAACAAATACATTAGCTTTACCAGGATGATAGGTGGTAGTAAAGTTGTAGTCCTTAAGGTACTCCATCCACCTACGTTGTCTCACATTCAAGTCCTTTTGTGTCAACATGTACTCTAAACTCTTGTGATCAAAGAAGACCTTGAACTTGACTCCATAGATATAGTGTTGCCATATTTTTAGAGCATGAACAATGGCTTCTAGCTTTAAATCATGTGTAGGCCAATTTTCTTCATTTGGCTTCAACTAGCGGGAGGCATAGGCAATCACTTTACCTTCTTGCATCAGCACTCACCCTAGACCTTACTTGGAGGCATCAGTGAATATGACGTATGGTTTGCCTTCAATAGGTAGTGCAAGTACAGGTGCAGATGTCAGGCTTTGCTTCAACTTCTGAAAGCTATCTTCACACTCACGAGACCAGACAAACTTGACTTCTTTTCTCGTCAGCTTTGTCATAGGAAGGGCCAGTTCTGAGAAATTCTTGATGAATTTCCGATAGTAACCTACTAGGCCGAGGAAACCATGGATTTTAGAGGGGTTCTTCGGATCCTTCCACTTAGTCACAGCTTCCACTTTGGCAGGGTCAACAGCAATGTGCCTAACAAAGATAACATGACCCAAGAACATGACTTCTTTGATCCAGAACTCGCACTTTGAGAACTTTGCATACAGTTAATTCTATCGTAGTGTACTGAGTGCCAGTCTTAGGTGTTCATGGTGTTTTTCTTCTAACTTAAAATATATCAAGACATCATCTATGAACACCATGACAAACCGATCGAGATAGGGATGAAATACTAGGTTCATCAGGTCCATAAATGTAGTAGGGGCATTGGTCAGACCAAAATGCATGACTAGGAACTCATAATGCCCACATCTAGTTTTGAAGGGTGTCTTTGATATGTCTTCATCCTTTACTTGCATCTGGTAATAACCACTTCACAAGTCCATCTTTGAAAAGACAGTGGCAGACTTGAGCTGGTCAAAGAGATCATCGATGTGCGGTAGTGGAGAACCATTCTTCACAGTGACTTGGTTGAGCATGCGGTAATCCATGCACATCCGCATTGAGCCATCCTTCTTCTTCACGAACAAGACATGGGCTCCCTAAGGTGAGATACTTAGGCGAATGAAACCCATATCTAGAAGTTCTTGAAGTTGCTTTTTCAGCTCGGCCAGTTCAGTTGGTGCTAAACGATAAGGTGGCTTTGAAATTGGTGAAGTCTCGGGTGCAAGCTCGATGGAGAATTCCACATCGTGAGTTGGAGGCAACCCAGGTAACTCTTCAGAGTATACGTTAGAGAAATCCTTCACCACTTCTATATGGTCGAGGGTAGGAGGGATGGCATTAAGAACTATATATGCTAAGTATGCCCTACATCCTTGAGAGACAAGTTTTTCGGCTTTGATGACTGAGATAATAAATTGTCGTTCTTCTCATTTTCTACCCTTGATACACATCCTTCCTTCTTCAGGGTGTAACAAGCTAGCCTTTGATTCCTCACAGAATAGAACTGCTTTATATCTCTTCAGCCAGTCCATCCCCAAGATAATGTCAAAGGATGTCATGTCCAGCAAAATAAAATCTGATGGAAACATCTTCCCTAAGATACATAGGCCCATGGTCGGAAGTTTGAGATAGGATGAACATATTCTACCACTAGGAGTTTTAACATCTAACACATGGTCCATGTATTCAGATTCTATTTCTAGCATAGCAGTAAAATATGTAGATACAAAGGTATTTGACGATCTAGAAAAAAAAGAGATTTAACTGATTGCATATTAAGGTGTAAAGTACCTTCGATCACTTCATTGCCTTCACCAGTTTCTTCATCATCTAGGGCAAACACTCTCTCGTTCCGCCTCTCCACTGGCGGTCGACACCCTTGCTGGTTATTGTTGGAGTTGTTGTTGTTGTTGTTCCATGGAGGTGGATTCTAACGTTGAGGTGGTTGCTGGGTCAGGTCTTGTCCTCGCTGAACATTAGGACACTTTGGTCGAATATGACCAAGATGGCCACACTCATGGAAAATAGGTGGGGGACGATTCTCCCTCCGAGGTGGAGCATTGCCCATAGGGCACTTCCCAGGTGGGTGAGAGCGAGAACATCGGTTGCATCAATCCCTTCCTTGATATCCATCTTGATTCTTCCTCTTGTTGCTCCCAAATCCAAAGGCTTGGAAGCCAGGATAGGACTCTATGGCCAGAGCCTTGTCCACCATTTGCTGAAAGGTGAGTGGCAATTGTGGGACCAGATTATGGCCCACATTGTAGTCGAGTCCCTCCAAGAAAAGGGTCAATTTGCGCTCTGTCCCCAGATCAATAGCATAGCGCTCCAGCAGAAGGAAACACTGAATGTATTCAGAAACACTCATGTTCCCTAGATGAAGACTGTAGAATTCAGCCTCCTTCTTCTTAAAGTATGTTGGGAAGACATATTTCTCCCTAAACAACTTCAAAAAGTCCTCCCAGGTCATCTCCTTGGTGTCTTGGGTTCTTGAGATGCATTCCACCATATCCGAGCTGGGCCTTCTAAGACATAGGTCGCAAAGTGCACCTTTTGATGAGGAGGGCATGCCATTCCGTCAATGGTGCATTCTAGGGCTAGCACCCAGTCATTGACCTTGTCCACCATATCGGCCTCGCTCTCTCCCTTGAAAGCAGGTTGTTGCATTTTGACGAAGTTCGTCAGGTTGAACTCCTTGGGCTTGCTAGGTGAAGCCACTACAATAGAGAGTTGTCCCACCAAGGTCGATGAGAGGAGTTGACGCAACATTGCCAACTCTTATTCAGGGGTCATCATTGGTGGAGGCAGGATGGCAGGGGTTTCAGGGTTGGAGTCGTCAGAGTAGTCTCCAAACAAGTTTCCTCTCCTGAAAAATAAGGTTTATAGTGTGAGATTTCTAAGGATTTTTGGATAGAAAGAGATGAGGCTACTCTTTCCTATAAGCATGCTATTTTGGACATTTTGTATCAATCAGGCCAGGCCAGGTCATATGAGCTCAGGACTCCCCGTAAACCAAGCTAGTGGCACGGAGGAAAATATTGCCAGCCCCCAAGCTCTGACCTTTTCTAGACACCATCACTTTCAATGTCATACCCTTGTAGCTACCCTATAGGCTCTGATACCATGTTGTAAAGAGACGATATCACCTCTCTACTAAAATCTAACAGAAAATACACACATCCATCTTTATGTAAAAATTTGGAGATGAAGGATGATAGTATGATAGTTCCATTTAAATAAGCATCGACCAAATATAATTAAATGTCAATAGCAGCAGAGGAAATGTAATAAAAAACTTATGCTATTACATAGCTTTATTTTTGGAGTGAAAACTAAAATACTAAGGATCTAGCAGTAGTAACCTAGCCATCTCCTTCTTATTCTCACACAGGGTCAGCTGTACCACGAGTAGGTCCTACCTCTCTTCCTGGTTATGGGTGGTTGGGTTCACCCAGAAAAAGTAGATAAAAGGTATGTGTCAATTATATGGATAAGGACATTTCAAAAGTTTAAGTAGGACAAAAATAAAGGTTTTCACTAACTAGCATATGTCAAGAGTATGAGGCAAGTATAACAAGAAAAGAAATTTTGCCAAGTAGATTAATACAAATTTGCATGCATGATTAAATTTGACTAAATTAAACTAACATAGGGATGAGACACCTACCAGACCTCAACCTCTGGGTTAGGGAGTGAAACACATTCCCAAAACCATAATATTTTATAATTTGGGAAGAATAAACACATTCCCCTAGGCTCATGCCCAATTACATTGGGTGGATTGTACTCATGTACACTATATTAGTTAATTAGTCATTTTCATCATCATGCTAAGTTAAATCAATGGTAGATATAAAGATGGTTTTCAACAATTGCAAGTGGGGTCTAAGACCCTTAAACATTTATAGAAGAATTTCCAAGAATAGTTAAAATAGGTTCATGCCTCGTTGGGAAACTAGGTGTGGATAAATAAGCCCAACTTATAGGGTTAGAATGCACATACTTCACTTGAGTATTTCTAAATTTGTATTATCTTCAGTTATACTTGTCCAAGATCCTTAAGCCCTAGATTCAAGTATTTACCACAAATATTAGGGTCTTGATATACTTTCTAGGGTTGAAACCCTAATTTTCTAATTCTAAAACAAAACCTCAATTTTGGGTTTGAAAATGAGTCTAATCGATTTGTGATGTTTTTCTAGCCAAGAAAACATATTTATTTTATCAATTTGAGGTTCAAATGCATTTATTATCAAATTTAGAACATTTCATATAACTAAAGTGGTATTCAAAGCAAACATCAAAAAAATAATTAAAATAAACGTTCAAAAAACCATAAAATCAGATTCTATAAAAAATAATATTTCCAACGAGTATTTATTTATATTTTTCTGATAATCTATTGATTTTATATGAATTAAACAAGATCAACCAATCAACAATTAGAGAAAAGCCGCGTGCGTTTAGTTGCAAGAGAAGGGGCGGCCCGCGTGGACCAGACCCGTGCCGACTTGGACCAATCAGTTTCGGTCAAATCATCCGGTCCACACTCACGTGGCTCTGGTCAAGGCGACTTGGCAAACATCTAAAAGACCTAATTGCCCCTGGCGAAAAAACATAACGAAGAGGACGCGCGGGGGTAAATTTGTCATTAGGTCAACGAGCTTCTTCTCCACGCTGCTCCTAGCCATGGCTATGGAGCTGGAGCTGCCCAATTGGGTGTTTTCACGAATCGAGCCCAAACGAAGTGTGTGAGTACTCGAAACGAAGGCAATTGAATGGAAAACTCACCGGTCAGGTCGATTTCTATGCTAATATCGTCAAGCTCCGAGGAAACACGCCGTAAGGGTTGGGGACAACTCAGGCAGACGGAGGTCGTCGAGAGCGCCTTTGGCCAAATTAGAGGTATAGAATGGTTTTTTGAGCCTTGTCGGAGTAGTAAGGGTCGATATTTATAGGTGTGTTGGCGTCCTTTGGTCTCTACGAGTCGGAGGTGAGAGGGCTCGAGGAGGGTATGTTGGAGTTTCGTCGTTTGGGGGTAATTTTAGGCGAGCAAGGGCTCGGGTTGAACGGAAACGTGCCACAAATTCAATGTCGAAGGAATCATTTTATTTGGTGGAGTGATGAGCGAGAACTGGTCCGAGGAAAATGCCAGCACTGTCCGTGCGTTACAGGCGCGTGGCCAGAGCTTGAGGATGGGTCTGGAGCCGTCCGATCGAAGCGTGATGCGGATGATGGATTCTCGATGGTCCGATGGCATGCCTAGGTGAAGGGGGGGGGGTGACAGAGAGAAAATAAAATGGACTATAGATTTGATTGCTCCATTTAATGTATTCGATTAATCTCTTTGAGTAAACTTTAATGAAATCTTTTAAAAGCGATTTGAGGGGTCAAACAGTGGTCAAATGACCCCAAATTTGAACCATTGGTCCGAAAGTTAAATCTAGAATATTCATATGGCCTTAAATCTCGTGTTTCTTCATCTTTTGGCCATTAATCATCATATTTGGTCTTTAATGTGTTACTTAGTGTATATGACTTTAAGTTTATTTGAAATTGGTTTTTCTCTTAATAATTTGGACAAAAATATGAGTTAACTCTCCTCATTCATTCCAAGGCCTTCAATGGAGTCATTACTCCCAATTTCAAGCTTTATTTTCCTTTTATGAGGAGAGAGGTAAAAGGGAGTAATGATGGTACTCATCTAACACTTGTATTGGTATTAACTTTATTTCTAATTTTATTTCAGCAATTATTTCATTTTTATGGACATTTAGCAACTTAACTCTCAACAATACATTAATTGAGGTAATTGTGCACTAACTCCTTAAGTTTGTAACTTATTTATTCCAAGTCCCTCAACTTCCTCAAAATTAACAATAAGGACAAATTAGAGAAGAAAACTGAGATATCTTTATAAAGAGGGTGAAATTTCAAATACAAGGAATTCAGTTCGTTACACATAGATTCATAGTTGACATCTTAAAATTTTATTCTTACTTAGAAATCCATAAAATAATACCAACATTCAAAACAACACATATCAAATAGATCAATGGACTCACATTTATTAGTTATCCATCATGGAAGGCTACACCCTTCAAGCACCAAAGCAAATGTCAATAAAATAGTCCAAGTGATACTATTACATTTACATATATAAGAACTCTATTGAGAGATTTCCAATGGGTTATATTCAAACAAATTTTGTATCTACTTGACTTAAAAATTAATAAATGCAATGTCTAGAAATTTATAGTTTACACGATACATCAACTTCACATAATATGAGAGTACCTTAAATAAGATTGGGATGAAAAATTCATTCTTGTACATGTTTTGTATCATATTGAATTTCAACATGCATCGTGATTTATGGCATGATATGTCAAATAATTAAAAAAAAGAAAAATTAATATAGTGCACGCCTTTTGTAGATCTAATGATTTCAATTCCTAAAACCACACCAGAAATAGTAATCCCCTTCACATAAAAACTACCACAAAGAAATGCTTTTACTACCTGTCATCTCAAAACCAAATAGAAATGTAGTATCAAAATAAGAAGAAAACTAATCATTGAATAGTCTATAATAGAAAATTTTATCAACTTATTTTGTAAAGAAGCTAAAAGATATGATACGAAAACATTTCATGCCACTGGTTCAATACATGATACATCAACTTCACAATATGATAATACCATAAGTAAAACTTGGGACAAAAAAATCATTCTTGTGGAATGTTTTACATATATCATATTGAATTTTGACTTGCATCATGATTTATGGTCTGAAATGTTGAATAATTTCATAAAACAGTAAAATTAATATAGTTGATGCCTTTTTTAGATTTAATGATATCAATGCTTAAAAACACACCAGAAATAGTAATGTCCTTCATATCAAAACAACTACAAAGGAATTCTTTAGACACATTACTAACTCTCATCTCAAAACCAAATAGAAATGTAATATGGAGATAATAAGAAAACTGATAGTAGAATAGTCTATTATAATAGATAAATTTATCAACTTAAGGTGTAACGAAGATAAAAGATATGATACTATTTTACAAGACATATACTTATTTTACAAGCTTGCATTCCTGAGATACATTTTGTTTCCACAATTTAACTTCCTAACCATACAGTTTTCATTCAAAAGATTACTACATAAAAATAAAGTTCACATCAATACGCTAGAAAATGAGGCCATATATGGAATCTAGTTCTATAATCACTCAAATTATGGTCATACTAGATATGCACAATTAAGCATAAAAGTAATCCATTTCCTGCTTCTTTAATTATTATATGATCACTAAACCAGACTTGTGCTTACTAACACATCCATCTAAGTTTGTGTTTCTTATTTAAGATGCAATGACATCCAACAATATTGCAAATAGAAAGTAAATGAACAAATTCCTATGTTTCATTGAAACCATTGATAGAATTTCATATTTTGTGGCTTTTTTTGATATAAATTTTGAAGAAGTGACGATTACCTTATAATAGATAGGGTGGTACTAAACATTTTAAGTGACTAAGAACATTCAAAATCCTTGTATGGCCTTGCATCTCTAGCTTTCTATGTTTAATTATTTTTTAAATATTAATTAATCCCAAAACAACACACTCAATAATAAACCCCATCACTGGTACATTTCTGACTGTAATGTTCCTTTTCTTAACGTCAATTTCAAAGAAAAATTGACACCCAAAACCCTACAATGTTGGTTGTAGATCACAACCATCACTAATTGTCAATTTCTATCGATTAAGAAAAAATACAAGTACCACTTTTTCTATAATGTCGGTTATTGATTCAAGTATTGACATCTAGATAACTCCCAAACTTCAACTTTTTAGGAAAAAAAATTGACTCCAAAAGAATTTCAGGTTAACATCAATTTTTATAAAACTGACAAGATAACCCTTCCTGCAAAATAAATTTTGCCTCCAAATACCTCTTTTTTTTGGATTAGCTATAGTGAAACTGACATTGTACATCTTTTTCACTACAATTTTTTACATGTGGTGTCAGTTAGTAGGTAAGTAACCAATGACATAGCTATTCATGCCACATCCCCACAAAAATATATACCCCCCCCCAAATTTCTCTACGTCATCAATTTGCTCATCAAAACTGATGTCTAAGTTCATACAAAGGTTGACATTTTTAAGGGACTCTATCATCAGTTTCTCTCTCCAAACCGATGACATATTGCTAGTTATGTCATCAATTTTTCTAAGGCAACTAATGTCTAAGGTCCTACAGAGACTAACATTGGTGTACTTGGATAAGGGAATTTGTGGGCTATTTCTCTATACCAACCGATTACATAGTGCTAGCTATGTCATTGGTTTTTCTAAGGCAACCAATGTCTAAGGTACTTTGCCATTGGTTTCTCTAAAAACATACGACTGAGTTCTTAATAAGATCACCCGTGAACATTTTCTATCCCACAACTATGTTTCATTGTGATACCAGCATAGCTCTGGTGATTGCTTCCATTTCCATCTCTATAACATGTAGTTGTTGGTGCCACCTCCATTGTCACCATCATTACCACTAGTTGCCTCATCCTCCCTCTTATTCATCCACCATAGATCTTCTTCCTACACCACCCTCTTTTCCCTCCACCATTACTCTTCTTCCTCCACCTACGCTACTACGAGCGCCTCCATGGTTGGTGTTTGAGCCGTCGCCGCTGCTGCTAGTGCTTGAACCACCATCATCGTCATCGCCGCTACTATTGTTTGAGCCATCGCCACCACTGTCACGGTTGCTTCTACTTAATCCACTGCCACTCCCACTGTGGCTGATTATTGGTTGAGTTTTGCTTCCGCCCTCTACATTGATGTTATTAAGGTGTGTTTTTTTTATATTTAGCTATAATTGGTTGTAGAATACATGGTCAGATGGAATTTTCTTTGGAAAACTAGTTGATTATATTTATTGATGAAAAGTCCAACGATTGTCTATCATTGAAATAACTTATCCAAATATCAATAGTTATTAATGTTCTCATTAGGTAAATTTTCGAAAACTAGCTAGGTCGAATTAGTGAAATTAGGTTTAAGACTAGGTATATTTTAGGTATAACTAGACACATTTAGGTAAAACTAGGCCTAATTAGGCCAATTTGGAAAGTCCTAGGGGAACCTAGGTCTATGTGCACAATTCCATGCCTTCCTTTGATTATGACATAATTATGTTAATTTTTATTCATTATGAAAATATTGGGTCAAACTATTATCATCTCATATATCTTTTCTCATCCTTATACTAATCATCTCATATTAGGTCAAATTATGTTTATCTCATCATACATCATCACATCTCATGATCATCACATAATACACATATATGGTAACATTATGAATGTATATTTGGTAACATTATGCATATTTAATATCTAAATTGTATATATTTTAAAATGCATGTATAATTATTATTTTTTTATATTAAATTATGATAAATGACCAATAGATATGTGGCATAAAGACTGATTGTAATCAATAAATCCTAATTTCTAATTCATGGCTTGGCCTAGAAACCAATATGAAATTTGCACATTAGGAGTAAATCATGGATTGTCCCATTTTGTCTATTGTTGAACACTTAATCTCAATTAGGATGTAAGTGTATAATGTGTATTTGATTTTTAAGATGTTTTGTTAGAACTTCCCCATTTTTTCTCTATGTACATATGTAGGTGGATATTTGCCCATCTACCTGGTGTACTTGGATAACTATGGGGAAATGATGCTGAAATTTTCATTATAACTGAATACACATTATACAACTACTAGTGAAATTAGGTGTTCAAGAATGGGCTAGTTGGCACACACATTCAGTACTAAACCCTAAACCCTAATTTATAAACCATCAACTCTAAATCCTAATTTTTAAACCCTAATTAACCCCAATATATAAAACCTTATCCCTAACCCTAAATGACAAAACCCTGCATGACAAACCCTAATCTATAAATCCTGATCTCTAGATGATAAACCCTAAATTACAAATCCTTTTCCCTAAATCATAAATGATTAACGTCTGATTCAATACTTGTTTTCTGTTTGATCATAGAATGGATAAATCATGGACGTCCATTCCAAATCATTTCACCCCAAAGTTTATGATTGGTCTTGATTAGTTTATAAGATCTATGGAGAAACATAGGAAACAATATGGAGATATGTTCTATTGTCCATGTAGGAATTGCAGTAACAACATGAAAGTCAACAATGTTTACGAAATCAAAAGTCATGTCATGTGCAATAGGATTGTATTGGGCTATACCGAATGGCATTGGCATGGAGAGATTCCTACTATGAGATTATAGATGTCAATAGCAGAGACTTGTGTTGAAGAAAAAATTGTTGACGATGATGTAGAAGTGAGTAACCCTATTCCGACAGACATGGTTGATACGATGCCAAATAGTTGTGGGGTAGAGCAGACCGATCCACCTTCCTTATTTAGAAACATTGTGTATGATGCTGAGAGGACATTATAATTAGATTGTAATAAGCATAACTTATGGCTAAATACCTCGATTATAAGCATTATAGAGCAGACCGATACAACTTTATATATGGTGAGATCTTATGGCTAAATACCTCGATTCATATATGTTGACCTGATTTCTTATATATTAATGCATGCATAATATACATTTTACAACTACTTACATAAGGTGTGTACAAAGTTTACACTACCTCATGTGGCATTTATAATTCCAGCACTGATTAACCATTAAAATAAAGACCCAATATGTGTTATTGAATATTTCTCCACCACATTTAAATATTTTGATAATGTGAGAAAGAGCGTGATTATAGCTCCTTCTAATGTTGAGTAAGTTTTAGTTACTTTCATTATAATTTTTAATTAAGAATTATATTTCATTATAGATTTTGAGTTTTCTTTTATTTTCCTTCATTTCACTCAGGAATTATCATTGGGTGATGTTGCTAATTGTCCCAAATATGCTAATTGTATACTATCTAGATCCTAAGGGTGATAAAACAAACAGTTGGGGACACGAAATGAAAAAGGCATTATTCACATGAGTACATAACATATGTTAATTTTTGCATCATTCATTACATGACTATTACTAATTCAAATTCAATGTGTTACATTAACTTATAGAGGCATAAAAGATTTCAAAATAGCTAGAGGAAAGGTGGATAAGAAAAAAAAGCATTAATCTAGAAGAATGTTGAGTTCATTTTCTGACTCCAATGTATATTTATCCCAATTATGCTTACTTTTATTTATTAACATCTTATATGTTGGTGAGTTTGTAGTGACTTGTATAAATAATGGTTGGGCATGCAAATACTATGTGATGCGATATATGTACTTGATTGTCAGACACGGTGGACTAGACATCCACTGTATATAGAATGCAATCTATATAGTCTTGATCATCATAAGTAAATAGTCTCATTTGATAATATGAAAATATCAAATGAAACTCTTCAATTATTTCATTCTCTTTGTGGTTGTTTGACATGATAGAGCCCTACATGAAAGAAGAGATCAGATGAGATACGAGATCAATAGGAACACACCTTCATTAAGGAATTAAATTTGAATTTGATTGGGATAAAATATGAGTATTCTGTACTTTGATGTCATTAGTTATTCTATGTAAATGTGGTGCTTTTGACTTCTTGCAACTTTGAATTTGATGCAAGTGAATTATTGGTGCATATGTGAATGATGAATATGTACATGTGTGTGAATGAATGTGAAGATGAATGAATACAAAGAGAATTGTGTTTATACATGTCATGACAATGCAATCAGTGCTTATGTGAATGTTGTATATACACATGTGTGTGAAGGAATGCTAAGATGAATGAATACAATGAGAATTATATATGTAAATGTCATGAGAATGGAATTGGAGAATGGATCTTGTAGGAGGGTGGATTGTGTATTTGTTACTACAAGTATTACAGGTGTGTTGTCCCGTTGTTAAGATAAACACATGATGGAACCTATAATTCAAATGAATTGTAGGTTCTGCATCATGCTGAACAACCTGATATGTAGACATGCTACTTAAAAAAACATAAATATGTCATTAGTTATTACCACAAAACTGATGTTCTAGGTATTAATCATCAATTTTTATACTAAAACCATCGTTATAGGGCTACTCTAAAATAGTTGTGTTGGACAGCACAGTCGTGCTACCAATTGACTTGCGGTGTTGGTTGAGTTGAGAAACTGATGACTTAGTTTGTTTGTATCGTCAACTATGACATAGTAACCAACAACACACTATACAAAATGTCAGTTTTATCTATAAACATATGATTCAGAAACCTTTATTAGTTAAAAATGTTACATGTGGTAGTACAACATTAGTCACCTAGCCTAAATTGACGACACATATGCGTAATTATGTCGTTTTTTATTGTCAAATCAACTGAGGCTGGGTTCAGGTCATCTGTTTGGGCATCCACAAAAAACCAACATTGTTGGAGCTTAACAATAGTGTCACCCACTTAGATATCAGTACAAAACTGACGTTAGAGGGCTATTTAACCGACGATAGAGGTGGTATCTATACTATTACATTTTTGTTATTACTTCGACTTGATTGAAAGTGCAACATGTAGAGCAGGATATCCCAAAAATCGATATTGGGGACACCCATTTTCATAGGAAACACATTCTCAAAGTATATTATATCACAAAAGTTATCTACTTATGGGCATAAAATACAAATATACAAGGTAATATGATCCAAATTTGCACTCATAATTGTCTAACATTACCCCAAAATATGGCATCAACTATATGTATTGTCTTCTTTCTCTTGTTCTTTAGTAATAATAACTTAGCAATAGATCCCCATACAATGTGATATTTGAGATTCGTCCTTCTAACTTTCCAACGTTTATAGTGGTTTTTTTCCTTATGCTAAACCGTATTAGAATTTGTAACATCATATTTAAATCCTTCCCCACGTGTAGGTAAACAAGATCTTTGCATAGAAGATATGTTTACACATATTAGGGTCTTATTCTTCAAGTGTAGTATTCCATTAGATTTTGGTAACTATGAATTATATCTAATGGATGATACAACATTTTTTACAATAAACTTGAAAGATGTTTTATTTATACGTGTACCATTTTTCCTTCCTGCGTCTCTTAAGTATGTTGAAAATTTTGTTTTAGATTCTTTTTTCAAAATTGGCAAATTTTCTCATGCTTCATCATTACTACTAATTATCTAAATATAATTGTGTCTATTGGAAAATCAACAAAGTTCATGAGGTATCTTTTGCTTTATCCCTAGTTGTTACACCATTTGAATTCATAAATGTTAATGTGCAATAGTTATAATACATAAGACTTTTTATGTTTTGATGATACATGATAATATTTCCTCTTTTATCAAACCTACAATTAAACAAGAATTTATGCTTTCTATCGATGATATTGTTAAATATAAGTTCAAATTCCTCATTCTATTCATACCACTATAATGAAAATGACCCAAACATTATTCCAAATATTTCATATTTCCATAGTATCAAAAATACTAAATTCATTTTTTGTTCAATGAATAAATAGATTTATGTTCAATGTGAACTTAATCATGTCATCAACATCAAACAACCCTACCATAAAATAAACCATCAAAAACATACCTCACAATGCATCTATTAGATTTGAATCAGCTCATATATCATTCCAGAATAATATTAGATTAATCATGCATACATGTTTGACTCTATCATGAGATCAACCTTTCTCTAAGAAAAGCTCAAGTATGCATGACCATTTCTTTTGCAAAAGGTTTTAGAGTGTTCTCTCAATGTCATGTATCTATGACTGAGAATATACTAAGACATAAATGGAAACTTATCCGCACATGCATGAACATTACAGTCTGTATCTATAAACTGATATAATGGGAAAAAATTGTTAAGAATTTTAAATTTTAGAGAAGCATTCTCATTATTAATGGAAGAAGTAATTTCCATCATGTTGAAAGCATCCTCCTACTTATTTGGTTTCATGACTTCATTTGAAAGACAACATTAGCCTAAGGAAAAATTTGATCTGAAATGAATAAGATTTAGGGTCTTATAGATCATATATTTAGTTTGTTATTGCTTTCTATTTTCCTTTATAGCCACAACTTCACTTATTTTATAGTAAAAATTTACATTAGGATTATACTCTAAAAAATTGATCTACTTTATATGTTTGTGTGTTTCCAATGTTTCTATGATTATTATTGAATCCCATCATGTCAGATTTTCCTTCATATGCTTGATATCTATATTGATGCCCTCCTAAAAATTAAGAAAGTTCTCATTCATAAACTTTACAATAACTATTTCAGGTAGCTCCAGAATGGTTTAATTGAGTCCTGAATAAAAGGTTAATTCCATGTGCATGTTCATTACTCTCTTACCCTCTATGGGTTGAAGCTTCATGTTTTTGTAAATGAAGAATACTTCTAGAGCATGAACTTAAATTTTATTCATCTAATTAAAAGAAGCCTAAAGTACCTTAGGCTTGGTAGTAGAAAAAGAACTATATAAATCAAACCATTTTTTTGACAACTCTGACACTATTCACCAATGACACAATCTATCATTTTCATTTCACTCTTCTATCTTCTTTAATCCTTTTGTATATGAAGTTTTCATCTTGGTACATTTGGAATCCATAGGCTGAGTTAACCTATCATGCTTAGTCATGTCTTCAGACATTGATGTCAATGAATAAAGTGAGAGCTAAGTTTTCTTATCAGGAACTTGATGTGACTTTTGTGTACCCTCAAATTCACTAGTAAAGTAACCCTAGTCTTATGTCCATTCATGGTACAATATATCAACTGTAAGAAAATTGATGTTATCTCTGCATAGTTTAGGATCAGACCTAGAGGAACACTTATAAGAATATACTAATTGATTTAAACAAGTTACTAAAAGTATTTATCACAAGAACCAATTATTTTATTACACTAAGTAGTAAGAATAAAAGGATTAGATTAAATATAACAATATCAATCGGATAATGATCTAAAAAGGAATTATTGGACTATTTATATCACCAAGGTACACCTCCTTTTTGGGAAGAGCATCACTAAGAATTCCATAGTTAAGCCTACTCATCCTGGAGTAGTACTAGGATGGATGACTAGATAGGAAGTTGATACCATGTTGGGAGTGAGTGAGGACAAAGCACATTGTTGACGCTAGTGGTGGTCTGTGGGATCAATCATCATTCCTAAAACTCTACTAGACCCTTGGGTGTGGGATCAGGCTTTACAAATGGTATCAGAGCCATAACCCCTCGATTAGGTGGGCACCTCATGGACATGTGGCATGTCACTCGTTAGACGTGTGGTCCACACATGTAGGAAAGGGTTGTCCATGGTGATTTAGCCACCCTTGTGCTGGTAGCCACAATATGAAGCTGGGTGCCTATTGTGCCAATCTGGGTCTCCACTTAAATGGGGAAATATTGTGAGGCCATAAAGTTGATCCTCGACGAGGATGTCAAGAGTCTAAATGGGGAGATTGTAATGCCCTAGGATTTGAGTCCTTGGATAATGATCTTAAAATGGAATTATTGGACTACCCATATCACCATGGTACACCTCATTTTTAGGGATCCTATCACTAAGAACTCTATAACTAAGTGTGTTCATCTTGAAGTTGTACTAGTATGGGTCACAAGTCTGAAAGTTGATCTCGTGCTATGTGTGAGTGAGAGAAAAGTGCACTATTGAGGCTAGTAGTGGTTTATGGGGCTAGTCATCATTCCTAAAACTATAATGGAGCTTGGGACGGTGGTCCCAGGTGTTACAAGAACACTAGGGTGAATTGGTTGTATCATTGCTACCAATGTTTTTTGTCTCATTGAATCATAAATAAGCATGACCATACAACCATTGAATTCCAATAAATCCAATAGTTTTAGAATGATGATCATACCTAGATAGATATCACCCTAGGCTTGTTGTTGTCTAGAGATCACATACCCATCAACTTAGAAAACACTTATCCAAATTTCTCATTAAGGGTGTAATAATAAACAACTAATACCCTAGGTGTTTGGACCAAGGTTATCTACTTCCAAGATCTCATTAACATGCAAAACTATTCATAAAACAAGATTTAAGAGTAACATGATTGATTCAAAATTTCTTAAGGCTTGTACATCATTATATGCAAGTTAAAGTACCAAAATAGGTAGTGGGCCTATCCTCACACCCTAGAAAATGAACTACTAGCTCCTCATGGCAAGATTAAGACAGACAAGTGAATAAGAAGATGATATTATTGACACAAAAAAGGGAAAGAATGTAATCATGGTCTAGGAAAAGTCATCTTCTTCTTGCTACTTCTTTTCCATTGTCTTGTGTCTGTATTTGTGAGGAAGAAACATGTGGTAGATGGATGGTGATGCCAATCAACGGTGGAGAAGCTTTGCCTATAGAGTCTCTTTTAAGGTATAGCCTTGGAGTGTTTGTGGAGACAAAGATGGCATTGGGATTTCCCATTTTGAATGAGAGTCTTGATAGTGGTGATAGGGATAGTCGATGGTGGAGAGGGTCAATGGAGAGGAGGAAGTGGACCTCCAACCATTAGGGCCTAGAAAATACAAACACCCTAACATGGACTCTAGGGGTGTGGTGTTATAGGTGAGCTCAAAAGAGTTTTGAGGTATCAACCATTAATATGAAGCATAACATCCGAAATATGGCCATGTCAGGTATGGTGGTGCATCGAGCATTAAGATGACATAATTCACATAAGGTGTTAGGCTATAGCTGGATTTGGTGGCTTGGACAACATGGTGCATCAGTGCAACAACATTGTCGATGATTTGAAGCTTTTTTGTGAGGCATTGATGCTAGGCATCAATGTGAGACATAAAAGTGAGGCATTTATGACATGCACAAATGTGATTTGTATCGAGGTTCGATGTGTCAATGCAGGATATCAGGGGTGATAGCATTGATGCATTCATCGAGGTCGAGAACGTCAATGTGTCTTGTGCAAGTAAGAGCATCAATGCAATTATCATGGGCATAATGGCGATGTTGACTTTGTGCTAAGAGCATCAAGGTGGCCATCGGACATGGAGAGCATCGATGTGGCCATAAGAGATGGAAAGCATCTACATGACATTGAGCATGCAGAGTATTCATGTTACCTTCAAGAGTGTAAAATTGTCATCACATGTGGGTCGATGCAGATCACTTTTTGATGGATGTATTGCACCAATATTCATGGGGTTCAATGTGGAACATCAATTGATTTTAGAATTGGCTTGATGTGGTGCACCAAGCATGAGTTTAGATAAAAAGGTCACAATTCCTTATTGCACTTAGTCAAAATTCATTTTGTGTCTAGAAACTACCCCCACACCTCTTGACAGGAAGACTCCTCTTGAATCCCTCCCTCTAGTGTGTAAAGATCAACCTTAACCGTGCCCTTAAAGCCAATAAATTACTTCAAAATATAGAAAATAAATAAAGAACTTAAGAGATCAAATTCAGACTAATACTAAAGAAAATCGTGAAATATAGATGCAAAACTAAATTGATATATGTGAATAAAACTAGGATGACATATTTTCAACAAATATCCCAAAAATTTAGCACTACTTTTTCTTGAGTAAATCAAAATCTAAAATTTTCACAAAATCAAAACATTCAACCCACGTGATTGATTCTACTTCACATCATGTTAACTTCCAAGCTACCCCACTTCTTAAGATCTTGTAACACATCTAGAAATGTCATTGACAATTTGCTTCCCAAAAATATTTCCTCTCCACTATTCTTGATAGAAATCATGTCTAGTTGTTTCGTGAGAGTTTGAAAGGCAACATAATAACAAGTATGCATATGATCATTACTAGGATATGTTAAAAAATATATCAAAAGTAGACATCCAGTGTGTTCCTAGGTGAAACTAGAAAGAACTGGGGTATGTAAGAAAGTTATCTCTCTCCATTTTACTTGAGATTGTATTTTTACTTTTTGTCCTTAAATGGTATGTAATCTTTGATTACTGTGCACATTGGTATTTTTCATTGTTTTTTCTAGTACGTCCCTATCACTAAAAGAGGGGTATGGAAGAAGTATATGGAGCAAGGGGCTTTGCCATCCTAGAATTAGGTTTTGGCATACTTGAAGATTTTTATTTTTCTTTGGCGGATGGAATGTAAGAAAATGGAATAATAAGTATAAAAGAGGGTTTGTATCAACACATAGTTTGATTTACAATTTTATGTGATAGGTTGTTCTCCTTTTACCATATATTTGTCTCACTAATGGATAGAAAGAATGATGTACTTGATCCCTCTATGTTCCTCAAAACTTGTCATATTTTAGGGTAGCATGATGTTAGGTTCCCAAGCCACATAGGATGATTTCTAGCCATTGGTTAGCTCCACGAATTAGTGATTGTGAGGTTTTTCCTCTATCAAGAGGTATTTTTTAACAATACTTAGATGAAATGTTTGGATGCAAATAGAGAAATTTGAATTTAAACCATATAGATAATGGCTTTGATTACTCTAAATAGATAACTTGAATAATCTTGTCTAAACACATTATAGAAATGTGATAATGTGATCTTAATTCTAAAAGGTAGGTGTGGGCATAAAGTAGAATGTAAATCACCACCCTCAAATTCGACCTTTAATATTTGCTCATCCTCTAGAAAACACTAAACCTGGTATGGAGGGAAGAACCATTACAGTTGGTCCATGAGTTGTTGCTTCTATCCATTTAACTATATGTCATCCACCTAGATTCAAAAAGTTTAGAACTTATGATCTTATCATGAAATGAATTATGTAACTAATGGAAAATTGATGTTGAAATGAAAAAGAAGTTGATCTGAAAAATAAAGACGATCAAAGGAAATTTTGATCAGAATGACTCTCAAGAAGCACCTTTAAGTAAAATCAATGAATCAATTTATATTTCTCAATATTAGATGGGTTGATAGAAGTATGAATGAATGATCATCCCATATGCAAGCCATTAGAAAATAGAGTTTGAGATGTTGGTCGTTGACTTCGATTCACTAATCATGGCTCCATGAGGGAAGATATTCTTAATGATGATAGGATCCGACCATTAGGTTCTCAAATTTCTTGGGAAAAAATAGAGAGGAGAGTTCTACAAAAGAAATTGATCTTTGACATGAAGACCCTTCTTTTCATGTGGCCATCAAGCAACATATTTGTTCGTTATTTGTAAATGGGGACGTTATCATATGATGTCAACCTCAACTCCTCTAGTTCTTGTAGTTCTAGTTGATGGTTGTCTTCAACTGCTCGAAGTTTGAAATTAAGTAGTTTGATAGCCCACCTTCTCTGTGCTCTAGCTTCACTGGCATTTGATAAGAACTTCCAATAATAACACGAAACATTATAGTGCCCACATGAGTCCTACAAGAAATTTTATAGGCCAACAGTGTATCATTAAACTTTTGAGTACAGTCTTCCTTCGGCGTGTCGACTTTCTACTCTAGATGGTTTGGTAGTTAGAGACCTCCACCTAATCACTCATCAGTGAATGGTAGGGAGTAGCATACCATGATGTTTGAAGTATTGCATAAAAAAAAGTTAACATAAAAAATCAGTCTCTAAGTAAAATTACCTCAAAGGACAACTGAGAAACATGAATGCAAAATCAAGTTGAAAATGTAACTAATACTAGGATGAATAAGCATTCATCAACATGTTGTCATGTCATGATTTGGTCAAATTGGACATATTCACAAAGACAATTAATTTCTTTATATTTATTTGTATCAGCGGCCGTATAACATGCATACACATTAAAAATTCAATGACAATACTTGACGTGGTGGTATATGTTAAACAACAATCTTTGGACAATATGTAATCCAATTAGTATGAGACCAAAATAAAAGCAAACAAGGTCATAACGTTACAAAGGATTTACCTAAGAGAAAATAATGTCAGCACTACTGGCATATGCAAGTTGCCTATACTTTTCCTCCTAGGATAAAAAGTTCACGCACCTCAGACGTGTAACCAAGTTTTGAATAAGCTTTGGCTATGCCTAAGTCACCTACGACATACTAGATAATAAAATGAAGTAGGTGAAATGAGAATGATATGTCGAGAGAGAAATTTGTTCGGGTATAAATTATAAACAGAATCTAGTACTTCTCCAAATCACCATGGCTGTCGTACTATACACCCAACTTGAACTAATAGTCGTCTCATACATTGGCACGTTTCCAGAAAAAGACAAAAAATAGACAAACTTCACCAGTGAAGGTATTTGACCATGTAGAATCTATATTCCACCACTAGTTACATTCAATTGTCTATGCATATCTGATGTATATCTGACGTTACATAACTTCTATGTACAACCAAGCACGGTGCCTACCCTACTATGTATTCGGCTGCATACGAGACGATTAGATGCACGTATCCAATATATATAGAATTAGATATAAGTTCCGCATACAACCATGTACGAAACCTACCAAAACTAAATTTATAAAACTTATCTGATCATATACGAATGATATCTAGTTGGATACAAACAATACCCAATTGAACACATTTCAAATAGAGTGAAAAATTCTTCTAGTATTTTATTGTGCAAAAAGATACATGATCCGCAAGTACTACGCCAGTGCCGCATGTACTTGTACATGTTTGGTCTCTATGTCTAACTTTTATCAATGTGAAAACAATCCACTCTACTTCCTATGTATAAGGATGTCATGAACATAACTAGACAGTTTGGGACCAAAAGTCCCCCTTTTCGTGCTACACTACAACGCTACACCTTTTTCGAAGTAATGGTTATTGTGTCATGTTACGTGACAAGGAAATCAGAAAGAAAATTAAAACTTGATCATATTGCTAACATGATACATGATTAGGCTGAAAAGTGTAGTTGCACATTGTAAGTTCCTTAAAGAAATTACTGTCCAACAATCACCACACACTTAAGTAGCATAATGAGAACATGGCCAAAGAATATTAAAATCTCGAGAATTACTTAATTATAAATGGTGAAACATTCAAAATTCTAGTAAAAGAAAAACTGTGTCCAGATGTAATCAGAAGTATTAGGCGTGCACGATTTAACCTCAAGATCTGGACAACTTCATCTACAACATGATTTAGTCGCAATATGCACGTATGCACTCCCCTTTGCTCAGTCGTCATTAACGCCTTCAGCACCAGGGCTTATCATTTACCAGACAGTCTACCGACACGTCTGTTACGACCCCAATTTTTAGGTTCATATGATGGGAAATGTAATTTTCTCAATAAATGTATGACCATGGGAATTGGATGAATTATATGTATTGAATGGATTCCCTTTGTAATATTTCATTTGTGTATGTGATTTCGTGGATCATAAAATGTTAATGAGTCGAATATGATTAAAAGAAAAAGAAGAAATCAAATAATACATTATTAAGAAGAAAATTTGAGATAGTATGAGAAATATGTGGAAAAAAGTGTGTTTGACTCATCATGGATGAGATTTTGAATCCACAAGGCTTCTAATGGTAAAAAATCCAAATAAATGATATAAAAGAATAAGAGAGAGAAAACATGCATACAATATGTCTTAATCAATGACAACTTGTATATGAAGAAAAGTACCTCATACTTTTAAGTTTGAGTCCCAAACATGGCACACAAGTAGTTTAAGTATTTATTGACTTTTCCTTAAAATTTGGAATTAAAAGGATTCGTGGTTGAGGAGATATAAATTTTGGAATATTTCCTAAAGTGGAAAGGAAATAAAACAGGATGTATTAAATGTCAAATGTATTTTTTGGATTTTGGAATTAGGGATCCAGCCCTGTAATATTCACATTGGATGTAGATCGTTCGATCATGGATCAACTGTATCTGTATCATCTCCTACCCCGAGCCAGTTCGGGAAAGGGGTTGTACGTTGGTCAAGAACCAACGTCTCATTCTCTCTCCTCTCTTCACAGTTTTCCTTGATTCCTTCTCCACTAGTTTTGGGAAGATCAAACTGACCCAATGAGCCCTAATTTGGTGAGTTTCATGGCATCTTTGGAGAACACCCAATTCCCTATCCCGTTAGGACTTCGGGGGGCGATGGAAACACCCCTAGTTCTCGCCCTCTCTGCCTACAAAAAGCCATAGAGGACTTAGCCTTGACTGTGAGAGCCCTCCTCCTTGGCTAATTTCCTTTGATCTACCTTGGTTTATGGTCACCTAGACGCCAAGTTCCCCCTGTCTTCCGCCGACGAACGTGCCTGGAATTGGCCCCGTTCTCGCGTCTCTTCATGATGTGCGAGCCCTCAGACGAGTTCGTCTGTGCATCACGGAGGCTCCGGTACTAGTACCCAACTCTCCGGCATAGTGGATCATAGGGTCAACACCTCAGTTGACCGAAGATAGAGTCTGTCTCGTGAACGAGATGCGCGCTGGAGGAAGAAGATGAGTAAGGAGGAAATTACATCCTTGCCCCCAGGAACGTGTGACCCTCAAGTCAGAGGGAGAGGGGAAAATGTGTAATATCACTGTGATCGAGATGTCAGTTAAGAGAACCGTGCACATGGAAAAAAAGGGGCCGAAGGGATGACGTGGCGATTTACTATTGGTCCAGAGGTAAATTATTTAGAAACATCATAACAAGAGATTGCTATCTTAGATTAAAGCATGTTATATATGAAAGTTGATCCGAAAAATGCAATGAATTCATTAAAATTATAATGGAAGCTTGATTCTTCTTGCAATTCAAAAAGTATGTAAATATGTTATCTTTAATAGTTTTATTAATGAAAAACCCTAGATTTTGATGATTAATGAATTGGGAGGGGTTATATGTATGTTTAAAGTGGAAATTAACTTGTTGTTAATAAAAGGAAGATTTAGATCTAAAAAGATGATCTTTTTACATAACTGGCTTAATTTAGGGTTCCATGTACATGAATACACATTAATGGACCTAAAAACCCTAATTTTGGTAATTATGACTTTTAATGGTTTTATTTGTGCAAATCCATGAATAAAACAGAGATATGATGATCCTAAGCCAATATGAGTATAAAAGATCCTTAATGTGGATAATGTGAGTAATTATGGTTTTTATGAGTAGAAAAGCTATTTTAGGGTTTGTTGACCTAAAAAGGATAAAGTTTGAGAAATTGATCTAAGAAACCCTAATGCATCCTAATGAGACTTAGAAACCTTAGAAAGGTGTTCCAATTCAATAAAGAGTTGTTTAAGTTGTGATGGTAACGACTAGGTGTTACACATGTTTTCATGATCAATGTTTTCTTGCTTGATTGATTAGCTTGCTTGATTGGACATCTAGTTGGATTTGAATATATTGCTTCTGTGAGATCTCCAAAATAGGTATGTGGTTACGCTAATGGCTAATCACTTTAGTTTCATGGAGATTTTTGTGGTTTTTCCAGTCTTGAAATTAACTTCTTGGTTAACATTTATTTCATGCAACTATAAAGTGATTATGACTATCACCATAAATATACGTGCATGACTAGCTCAGATCTCGGTCCTCCTCTATATCTCTGATAATGATGAGATAGATGACCTAGTACATGGTCTACCCACGAAGTAGGATTATCAAGTTGTCATGATTCGATGTGTTGGTCTACCCTGGGTAGGACCATACGACTCCACGACCCTATGTATTGATCAATGTGTAAAGTAGGATCATGGGGGTTGGTTGAGATCTACCATATGAGAGGTAGTATCCATGTCCACTGTAGGGACAACACAAAGGCTAGGGTATGTAAGGATTGAGTAGTCATGTTTGAAACATAAAGTTTGTTTTGTTAAATCATAATTGCTTGCAATATGTTGTTATAATTAAATGCAAGATTATTGGTTCTCCCACATACCAGAATAATTTGTTATACTGACCGTCGTTTTGTTTTTCAACATTTTAGGTGATATATGAAATTGAACAAATAGTAAAGTGACACATGTGAAGAGTTAAGTTAAAATAAAAAATGAGGATTTAGGTAGATAGAACCCTACTTCAGGTAGAAGACCCATTTACCTAATTTTGAAGGTATGGTAAAAGAAAAGTTTTTCTTCCATTTAAAGCATAGTTGTTGTAGAATTTGTTAATTATTGTTGATTATTTACAAAATCACTGATCTTGTTTTGGGATAACACCTCTGACTTCTTGATCTCACTTAATTAGGGGCTATCGGGAAGCAGGGTCATTACATTTGGTATCAAAGTCGTTGTTTTCCATTTAATCTCTAATAATAATTAAATTTTACAAACTCTATTGAACCCAAGGGAGTTATTAGAGGTTGTTCCAATGATGGAGATGTCTAGAAAAGGATCATGATTCGGGGGTTGGCAATATTTTCCTCCACCCCGCTAGTCAGTCTACGAGGACTCCCGGATTCTGTGTGACTGCCTGGATAAAATCAAAGGATTTAACTTGAAATAAGATACATCTAGGTTCTCTCATCTAATTTTGTCCTTTCTCTACCTCTTATTTATAGAGAACCATTAAGTGCTTAGGGTATTATGTCTCTCCACCACCCTCATGTGTTTGTGATAAGAGTAATAAGGATTAAGGAATCCTCCACCAAATAATGAAAAGCATGTAAACAAGATGTCATGGACATAAGTTTAATAGTTTAAGTATAAACTAAAGATTAGTTACATGCTTAGGTTGCATGGCGTGTGTTGTCATGCCCTTAGGAGAGCACTGAGGTTAGACCTTCTTATCAGGAGGATGAATAGAGAGTTAGCCTTGGAGGCAGAGGCCTCCAGGAAGAGGTAGAGACCTGTCGCAACCGTTGAGGATGATGCTAACCCTAACCCTAAGTGGAGTTTGAGGAAGAGAAGACACGGTGAGTTGGATACCTCAGTTGTATGTGCTTACATGTATGTGGGTTTGGCATGCATGATTTATGTGGGGCTTTGAGTATCCATGAGAAACATAGTTTTTGAGTAGTTGTTTGACCTCTAGTGCCTTGTGGCGACCCGATCTTGGGTAGGTCGTACCTGTTAGGGTGAGGGATAATTCCATCATTGAGAGGGTTGATGGTGACTGTATAGGAACCCTAACGAGCATATAGGTATCTACCTACATAGAGGAGAGTGGTATCAAGGTTGGTAGCAGGTTTTAGACCTAATCCAAAAGGGATATGCCTGATAGGTTATGAGATAGACATGCAAAGAGCTTTGGATGATCTTGACTGGATGTAAGTTTTGATGGTATGCTTCACCCAAGTAGGGATAGATGTGTACCCTTATGAGCTTGACCCATATTTGGTGAGAGAACCTCCAGTGGTAGGACCAGTTGTAGGGTTAGCTCTTGAGAGAAAGAGCGAGACCTGATGAAGAAGGTTGGTGACCTTGACTCCAAGACATGAGGAATCATGAGAAGTTGGGTATTATATGACCTGGAATGGATGACCCTGAGTAGATGTATGTGGTTGCCTCATGCATGATCCTTAAAGGCTTGTCGTACCTTGGATGCCTTTAGAGGAACCAAACCCAAAAGAGAGAAAGAGGCTTCTTGAACCAATGTACATATGTTATAAGTGCCTATCTTTTAGGTGTAAGAAGGAGAGTTCTGTAGACCCTAAAGAGGTATGGTATGATAGCAAGTTGTGAGGCCTCGCACCCAGCTGGTTGTCCTGGTATAGGACTCTAAAGGGTTGTTTACGTGGAAGAGTGGTAGGAAGTATGTGCCATATCTTGTATAGGTTTGGTACATGGTTGAACAACTGAGCATGCAATTAGATAGTAGATGCACAAGAGGTGAGCCTGGGGTTCCTAGACCTAAGAGGGGAAGTAGTAATACCCAATACACATGATTCTCAAGAGGTTGATTGAGTTCATAGCATTCGAGCATCGAACCCCTTCCCATGTATTAGAAGGAAACCCCATTTGAACAAAGATATATGTTTGATGAACCATTCTCATAGGTTGGTAACATATGCACATATGATATTGCTCTAATGTTAAGGAATAAGGAGCAAGTATGACATACCAGGGAACCCAAAGTGGCTTAGGGGTTGTCTTCTTACTAGCTACGTGCCTAGGTAGCATGAAAAGGCTAAGCATATACATGATGATGTGAACCTTGGAGATAAGAACGTTTTGTGACCTTTGTTGCTATGAAGGGATAGTTTTCTCCCATCCTGGGAAGGAACCCTTCAGGTAAGGTGAGAACCAGCTTTGGTTTAGGTTTAAGGTAACCTAAAGAGGTCTCTTATAAGATCTTGATGAGCTAAGTGTACGAGCACATAGTCTGAGCATGAATGTATAGACCCATGTGTGACCATTTCTAAGGGGCGTGAGGATATGTTGCCATGGAGGTAACTTGTGTGGGGCCAAACCGAGTTAGGTAGGTTGCCATGATTCCTATGAGGGATAACCACGAATGCCCAGAAAGAGGATGGAGATTCAGGTGAGGATTCAAGAATGAGATGTGCTATGATGGAATCCTAAGTCAATACTAAGGTCATGAAGGGATAAAATCGATGGAAGTAGGAATTTTTTGTTCCATGGATGCACGAGACCACAGGGTTGGGAGGTAACAATTACCTTTACCCGAGGCTCATGGGTTATGAGGCTGGCCACCTTCATGAGTTCATGGGGCCTAAGGGGTAAATGTGAGAGGCACTCCCTAGATGCATAAGGGCCAGATCACTCCAAAAGTGTCGACACCTAGAGACCTTGAGGTAACGACTAAGGATTGTACATAAAGGAGATATGTTAAGATCCAAAGGTGATTGGAACAATCTTCCCATGGGTGTAGACCCATAATGGAGATGTTCATGGTGTGGAGACATGAGAAGTAAGTTTCAACATAGATTGGAAAGTATACAGGCAAAGTGTGATGCACCATCTCTACTCTTGGAATGAGACGAACTCTATATCTGGACTACATCCAAATTCTTATTTCCTATCATTATGAGTGCGAGAGATAGGATAAAACGCATGCCATATACTAAAGATAAAGGTGAGATGAGTTGAAACCCTTCTATGATGATTGAGGATAGAGGAAGTACCACACCCTTTTGGGAAGTATCTTGGATAGATATATGAAAGCATGAGAAGAGAAAAGTAATATGTGGACGTACCTCTATGAGTTATAAGTTTGGGTTTGATAACCGAGATACAACTCAGGTGTACATCTATCTTGTATGGCTAGTAGAGAGACTGGAAAAGGTTGCTAGGTAGTCCCTGTGACCATTAGAGGACTAGACTTATGTTGCTACACTTAGATATAATCTGACCTATTGGTCAAGTTAGTGGTTCCTCAGTTACCCAGCCCAGAGCTTGGTGAGATAAAAGGATAGTTTTGAGAACCTTAGATACACTTCTCATGAAAAGAAGGTGGTGAAATCCACTAGTAGAATGTTTTAGGGTTTCTGAGGAGTCACCCTTGAGGAATCATGTCATGCAAGGAGGTCATGATTTTAAGTACACCGTACACCGTGGTACTACCAAGATGGTTAAGGTTTGTGGTGGTACCTGGATGAAGGAGGATAATAGAGTTACATGTAGCTAATTTCCATACATGCCAGAGAGTGAAGGTCGAACACTAGTAACCCAGTAAGTTGCTGTAGATAATGAAGAGTCCCCAAGAGGGAATGGGAGCAGAGTACCATGGACATTGTGGTGGGTCTCCTCTGGATCAAAAGAGGTCATGAAGCAATGTGGGTTATGGTAGATCTCCTTACCAAGTTGACCTAATCCCTTGACTAAGACAGAGCACTATCAGTTTGATAGATTTGGCTGAAGTATACATAAGAGAGATAGTTCAACTATCTGAGTTCAAAGGTTCTTGAGTATGACCTCAAGTTCACTTCCATGTTTGGTGGAAGTAGGTGTAAGAAGAACTCAATGCTAGATTGAAGTTGAGTACAACATTGTTGGGTTTTAGGGGAGGCAGAGAAGGCAGCGGAAACAAAAAATTTCTCCTCCCCAAACCCAGAATAAGGAAACGCGTCAACATATATACAATAGGAAAGGGATGGTTTGTAGAATCATACCTTGTCCCGAGGCTTGCTCGGAGACAATACCTCACGCCTTGCACGGTCTGCACCTCCGGTCTTGGACGGTGTCTGTGCAGCTCCTGGTCGCACCAGGACTAACGACTCCTGATCTCACCGGACTGTCGGGATTGACAGTTGTCCTCCTGAGCGACAGAAACCTCCCTCCTCTGAAGTAGTCCACACGGACCACCTGGAACTCCAATCTCCTTATCCCACAAGGAATTAGAAAGAGTCGCACCCTCCTATCGGCGTACTAGTCGCCAACACACTCTCCTGCTACCAGTTGCAACTGCACTTGTCTTTCCCTTGCTATGCCTCCCTTTTCGGGTAGCACTTGCTCGGGCTCTCTCGGTTACCAAAACCAGAGAGAACGACAACTTTGCAGAGCAACCGGCTTGCACTGAGTTGTTGTTTGAGAAGCCCCAAATACCCCTATATATAGGATGGTCATGGGACAGGGTTCTCCATCCCGGGCAATATGGGACTAAAGCAGGAGTAGAAGGGTTTGAGATTTTCCACAAAAAAACAACCAACTCGCAACCTGAACCGATCGTTTCACAACTGAAATGGTCAGTTGGGGACATGAACCGGTCGGTTGACACCTCAACCGATCGGTTGGGACCCATGAACCGGTTGGTTCACTTCTGAACCGGTCGGTTCGTGGTCCTGATCAGTTCCCGATTGACTTTCCTTCTTTTGTTTCTAATTGGTATCGAATACCAATCCTATTTCCCAATCAAATTGGGCAAGTGAAATGAAAGGAAAATTCTCACCAATCGTACTTTCCCAACTTGCTCAGTTTCATCAGTTGAACCGATCATTTCAACACTTGAAGCAATCATTTCACCCTGACCATGAGCTGATCGACTCAACACTTGAGCCGACCGGTTCACCAAGCTCAGCCGATCGGTTCATCACATGAGATGATCGATTGGGAGTACAGATTGTGCAGAATCAATCAATTGCAATTTCAATCAATCCGATACTCCAATCAATGTGTTCAACACCTTGAACATTATGACATTGAGCTATCAATTGATTGAGTGTTTAATTGAACTATTAAACTCCTTTAGTAATCAATCTAAACAATGTTTGTGGACAAAACTCCTCTTCCAAGTTAAATCCTATGTGTGTGACCCTACAGGTCAATTTCACATTGGCAGTGAAAGTCCATAACACCTATGACTTCACAAGTAAAGAGCGGTGCCTAGTCACACATCAGTGCTACCCAAGTGAAATAGAAAGTTGGAGAACAACTTTCAATCCTACAATCCGTGAATGGTGTTACAGTGAATGTATAATTCCTTTGTCACTGATATCCCGAATGAACTTGAGGCATGGAATAGTCATCCTGTCAACGTTCATTCACTTTCTTGATCTCAGAGTAGATTTAACGAGATATGTATGGCATCAATATCACATACTGATTCACACATGTGTGCGCACACCTATCTCAATCCTACTCATCAAGTGGCCTTGGATATCAAACTCCCTTAGGAGGGACAAATCCCATATCTATCACTCACCCCTCAAAAGCCCCATGTGTCAAAGCCACCCAATCGTCACCTTTATAACAACCCATGTTTCAGGACTACGTTTGATGATGTCAAAGTGTACCCAACGACATGTGTTGAGTGTAGTGATTTCAGGTCAAAGAATCACATTCACCACCATCACTGTGAGTACTGACTATGACTACCATGTCATGGTTCCATGTGTCAAACTCACGGTGGGTCTGTCCGGTACACTTGTTCTCTAACAAGTACCTATGTGTTTGGTTTGATATCTCTATATCATGACTAATGAGATTCTGTCATCAACCAACACCACAATCTAGTCTTGTGTGTCATTGCTGTCTATCTACCTTCCACAATGACATCCGACTAGGGACATAACAAGAATGTACAAACTCTTAGCATCCGTATGATCTCATCGTTCAGGTCCTGAACCTGAAGGCATACGTCATTGAGTACTGTCATTCTCTAGACATTCAATATGTTCTATCACTATCTCATATGACTAAACCGGAAAGAATTGGAAGATTGCCTTTGATGTTTATCAAATCAATCTTAATGTATCCCACCAATCATCCCATGATTGGCTCTCAGGGCATACATACCAACAGACTCCCACTTGCACTGTGAGCCAATCACCCTTGAATCATATTCATAGTGATCTTCAAACATGTCCCACATGTTACTCTGCTTTAGTGCGATCATAGTGAGTAATGGCAAAACCTTGCCAAATTCATTATAAATTGCATGTCTCTCATCTTTTCGATGTACGTCACGCGTATGAGATGGAGCTGCCGTAATATGCGATCTAGTATTCCTTTGCTAACCTTTAGCCACATTGCATGATCAAGGATTCCATACTTGTCATCAATGACCGGAATATCTATAAGTTCATCTCATGAACTTCCAGATCCATATAGTATCCACTGTTGTTCTCTAACACACGGATACTCGGCATTTCCTTTTAAATGACTTTATTGGAACACTTTCAATTATCAACAAACTTTCACTTTTATATATCCTATATATATTTTGCGATTAATTTTCTGTCCTTTCAGAAGTTCACATCAATGTAACTCTTTACATTAAACTCTTCCTTATCTCCATAGAACTAGTACTTCACAAGTACTTTTCAAGTTCTTATGGTATTCCAGTAACCCTTACTAGAATTTGACAGACATCCACTCGTCATGTCCCACATACGAGTTATCAGGATGAGCACATCATATTTTCATGTCCTACATACAAGATGATGAATGCATTTTGTTCTTGCCATGTCGATACATGCAAGATAATGGGATGATTACATACATGATAGATCCATATCTATTCTTAGTGTTCCCATTCTTCATAAGAATTGGACACTTGGCCTAGGGATACTAACTCCATGTAACATGGACAAGTTTTCTCCCACTGAATCTGTGTACACTGAACCCTTCAGTACAGATTGCCAATGTATGCTCTCTCTTTTCCAGGTCAAGAGGTTTTCGAGAACTATCTCTATATATCTCTATTCCTATCTCATAGGAAACATCTCTATCTTCCTTAAAGATAATTTCCACTTTGGATTTCCATTCTAGAACATTTCCATTTCACATCAACATGTGGAATGTGAATATGCTCCCACTAAATCACAGATCCCTTCTTTATCTTTGACATATCAGTCAAACCCTTTGACTATATCATCGAAGTAAAGATCCAATTCTGAGTTGCTTGTACTCAATCAATCACATTGATTAGTCCATTGTAACTTATAGACTTCATTTGCATTAGTGGATTCATAAACCTTATAGGTTGTGTCACGTACACATCCTTGTTTTATTCCTCATAGGAATGCGGTTTTAGTATCCATATGCCAAATGTCTTAGTCATTAAGTTGCAATCAACAAGCATCATCCTTCTCAAAATGTTATCCATGTGTCTTAACACTTAAGACTTATTCGCACTTATGGATTTGCATCCAATGAGTGCTACCATCAGGGTCATACCTTATGGCTTACATGGAAGTCATTTAGGATGTAATGGTCATCTACCATAACTCAAAATTCGGTTCCTCTCATTCATCTAGATAGTTGACTCATCACATGACCAACTCATCATATAGATGATCGAGATGTATCTGTTAAGGATATAAGAACTCACAACTCCTTGTGATTCTTAATGTCCTTTATTAGTGTGGGGTATTCTTTATTTAAGAAGAATTTAGTTATTTGATAATCATTCTCTAACTTGTTAGAGTATGACTCCTTCTTGATTTAGACATCACCATGCCTTAATCATGAGTTCACTATGATACATTATCATAATCACTCATAAGGATCTCAAACATTTGGTCCAAGTATTTCATTCATTGATCTCATCAAGAATTAACACTTTACCAAATTTGCACTTCATCTATGATATTCTTGAACACTTCAAGATATTCATATTAGTATTTCCCTAAACACCTTTTGAAGTATTAGCATTTACTCCAATAGGTATGTAAATACATCACATGTATTATACCTAATTGGATAATCATTCTCCCACTACCATTCATGAAGATTGACTAATCATGTACAAGAGATTCATGTCTCTTACTGGTTCTCTAACCAAAAGAGTCTAGATTTATCCATCACATGGAAACTAGAAATGAATTTCTCATAATTGATGCTAATTTGTTTGTTTGAGTTATCTATAACTTTAGGTATCATTTTATCTTATGCATACCATGTATCACAAGATAAACAAGGCATTGCCACAAAGATCATATCTTTAAGATTGAAACATCAACTTTATTAATTGCCATCATTGTCATACAATATGCAAAAATATTGTGTTTCTATCTGTTGACAATATATGAAATAGTAGTTGTCAACTCTATTTCGTGCCCTATAGGCTGAAATAAACTAAAAGATACTCCTATCTATGGCAGCAACACTTGCTCCAATGATGGGTACTTCTTTCTTGGTCCTTTCACAAAGGCCACCACTTCTTTGCGGATCTTGCATATCATATATGATAGATCCATATCTTGGTATCATATACCTTAGATAAAGAAGCGATTCATTTCATGATACCTTAGGTGGAGATTTCCATCCCCTCCTTCATTTTCTTTTGTTCTTCCAGATATAGAGGGCATTTCCCTCATACACCCTTTCCCCATGTGCCTTGAGGCTGAAGACAGCTTGGATTGTTAGCTAGCATCAGAACATTTCTTAGCTTTGCCCTTGTCCATGCCCTTAAGAATTACCTTTTCTTTGATCACATCAAAGATTATGGTTTGTCTTTCTTCATCTTTGCCTCTACTATCCTCAACATGTCCAACAACTCTGTCAACGGTTGTCAAACTTGTTCATGTTGTAGCTTATCATGAATTGTATGATTCTCGCAACATTTGCAGTATCATACCAATAGCTAACTCTTGGCTCAGAGGGAATCCTTCTTAGTTAGGTTTTCCACATACCCAATCACATTGAGTGTGTGAATACCTTACTGGATCTCCTTCTGTCATGACATACTAGGATAGTGTCTTGGAGACATCATATGTCTCATGTTGTCTCTAAAACTCATAGTTCAGAGAACACAACATCAAGCACTCCTCATCAATGTCATCCTCGATATGCTTCCATAAGCATATTTTCAGCCATTGATGTGGTGGGATTGAGTTCATCCGGTTCTGGTATAACTAGGACTTGGAGCTTTCTCTCTTTGAGAACATTTCTCATCATTCTAACCATTCGTGGAATTAATCCCATTTAATTTGTTGGTCTCAAAGACCGATCGCAAATAAAGTGATTATTGTTGATTAACCATTTATTTTAACAAAAGGAAATATATGCAATTTTAGTCCAAAACTCCTTTTGACTTATTTGATTGATTTGAAAAGTTGACGATAAAATTAGGCCTTTAATTAATTATCGCTCCCACTATTTTAGTTAAAATTGATATCCCTCACCATCAATTCGGAAGATTGCAGCGTACAATCTTCTAGTGGGCAAGATCCTGAAATCCTCTAAGTCATGGACCAGCTTGGGCTGTCACCCACAACTTAGATCTCTCAGGTAGGCAACTATTGCCAATTGCATCATATGCAACTCTTGATAAGATGTCATATGCAACTCTTTGCCATGATCATCTCCATGCCTCAAGGTGCTAGATCCTATCTAGGTCACCTTGTTAAGTCCGATCCAAAGCCAACACAATGAATATGCACCCTACTTGGGCAGACCCACATATCCATCCTTCACGCTTCCACGAGATAGACGGTGCACCACGCTTGGGCGTGCCCACACTTGGTCGATCAAGCTTTTCACGTGTGTCACATTTGGAAGGTGCACATCTAAAACTTAATATTTAATGAGGGATTTGGTTTTTATATACATATACATATCCAATCACCACAATACATAGTACGTATCATATACATTCTATATCCCACAGAAAACATGCAAAGCGATAAAAGCGATGATTATGGCCATCCTAATGTGATTCCTCGAGCCAAGAGGAATCACGGTCATCTAGGTCTACATCACATGCAACCTGTATAAGATGAACTCTGTGCTTTGCCTTCCGAGTAGATCAACTCATCCCATGAATGATTTGCTCGTTCTGGCCTGGTCGTCTGGGTGCCACCAGCCGATCAGTTGGCTCCTACAACTGATCGGTTTTCCTGTTCGTCGTGCATCTCATCATGGCCGCCACCCGCTCGTCTCGCTTCTCGAACCGGTCATCAACTGATCGGCTCACTCCTTGAACCGATCGTCTGGAACGTCAACCGATCGGTTCACGCCTTGAACCGATCGTCTTAGCTGTCGTCAGGATGTCCTTCGTTCTTTGACATAACAGGAAATAAAAATCTATCCTATTTTACATTGTAAAAAGAGAAACCTCGAGTTACATTCGAGGGGAGCAAAGGTAGGAATGAAATCTCGAATTATTTCGAGTTACATCAGGAATAAGAGAAGGAAGATCGGTGTGCAGACCGATATGCAAGCAACCACATACAACCATACACAGATAGGGTTTATTGGCCATAACCACGCTATACATCCACCACAAAACTCGTTTAAGGGTGACGCGTATCGAGTGCATTAATAATACATATCATATATGTAATAGGGATTTGTGGATTTAGGATTGGACATGCATAAAGCCAATATTATTCGCATCGTATGCAATAAATAAAGGCGAAAAACCAAAATCGATCATATCGATAATCCCTAAAGTATAGAGCAGTTGACGTGGCTCTGATACCAGTATTGGGTTTTAGGGGAGGCAGAGAAGGCAGCGGAAACAAAAATTTTCTCCTCCCCAAACCCAGAACAAGGAAACACGTCAACATCTATACAATAGGAAAGGGATGGTTTGTGGAATCATAACTTATCCCGAGGCTTGCTCGGCGACAATACCTCACGCCTTGCATGGTCTTCACCTCCGGTCTTGGACGGTGTCTGTGCAGCTCCTGGTCGCACCGGGACTGACGACTCCTGATCTCACCGGACTGTCGGGATTGACAGTTGTCCTCCTGAGCGGCAGAAACCTCCCACCTATGAAGTAGTCTACACGGACCACCTAGAACTCCAATCTCCTTGTCCCATAAGGAATTGGAAGGAGTCGCACCCTCCTATCGGCGTACTAGTCGCCAACACACTCTCCTGCTACCAGTTGCAACTGCAGTTGTCTTTCCCTTTCTATGCCTCCCTTTTCGGGTAACACTTTCTCGGGCTCTCTCGGTTACCAAAACCAGAGAGAACGATAACTTTGCAGAGCAACCGGCTTGCACTGAGTTATTGTTTGAGAAGCCCCAAATACCCCTATATATAGGAGGGTCATGGGATAGGGTTCTCCATCCCCGGAAATATGGGACTAAAGCAGGAGTTGAAAGGTTCGAGATTTTACACAAAAAAACAACCAACTCGCAACCTGAACCGATCATTTCACAACTGAAACGGTCGGCTGGGGACCTGAAGCGGTCGGTTGACACCTCAACCGATCGGTTGGGACCCATGAACCGGTCGGTTCACTTCTGAACTGGTTGGTTCGTGGTCCTGATCAGTTCCCTATTGACTTTCCTTCTTTTGTTTCTAATTGGTATCGAATACCAATCCTATTTCCCAATCAAATTGGGCAAGTGAAACGAAAGGAAAATTCTCACCAATCGTACTTTCCCAACTTGCTCAGTTGCATTAGCTGGATCGATCGTTTCAACACTTGAAGCAATCGTTTCACCCTGACCATGAGCCGATCGACTCAACACTTGAGCCGACCGGTTCACCAAGCTTAGCCGATCGGTTCATCACATGAGCCGATCGGTTGGGAGTACAGATTGTGCAAAATCAGTCAATTGTGATTTCAATCAATCCGATACTCCAATAAATGTGTTCAACACCTTGAACATTATGACATTGAGCTATTAATTGATTGAGTGTTTAATTGAACTACTAAACTCCTTTAGTAATCAATCTAAACATTGTTTGTGGACAAAACTCTTGTTCCAGGTTAAATCCTATATGTGTGACCCTGCAGGTCAATTTCACATTGGCTGTGAAAGTCCATAACACTTATGACTTCACAAGCAAAGAGCGGTGCCTAGTCACACATCAATGCTACCCAAGTGAAATAGAAAGTTGGAGAACAACTTTCAATCCTACAATCCGTGAATGGTGTTACAGTGAATGTATAATTCCTTTGTCACTGATATCCCGAATGAACTCGAGGCATGGAACATTCATCCTGTCAACGTTCATTCACTTTCTTGATCTCAGAGTAGATTGAACGAGATATGTATGACATCAATATCACATACTGATTAACACATGTGTGCGCACGCCTATCTCAATCCTACTCATCAAGTGGCCTTGGATATCAAACTCCCTCAGGAGGGACAAATCCCATATCTATCACTCACCCCTCAAAAGCCCCATGTGTCAAAGCCACCCAATCATCACCTTTATAACAACCCATATTTCAGGACTGCGTTTGATGATGTCAAAGTATACCCAACGACATGTGTTGAGTGTAGTGATTTTAGGTCAAAGAATCACATTCACCACCATCACTGTCAGTACTGACTGTGACTACCATGTCATGGTTCCATGTGTCAAACTCATGGTGGGTCTGTCCAGTACACTTGTTCTCTAACAAGTACCTATGTGTTTGGTTTGATATCTCTATATCATGACTAATGAGATTCTGTCATCAACCAACACCACAATCTAGTCTTGTGTGTCATTGTTGTCTATCTACCTTCCACAATGACATCCGACTAGGGACATAACAAGAATGTACAAACTCTTAACATCCGTATGATCTCATCGTTCAGGTCCTGAACCTGAAGGCATACGTCATTGAGTACTGTCATTCTCTAGACATTCAATATGTTCTATCACTATCTCATATGACTGAACCAGAAAGAATTGGAAGCTTGCCTTTGATGTTTATCAAATCAATCTTAATGTATCCCACCAATCATCCCATGATTGGCTCTCAGGGCATACATACCAACAAACATATCACCCCTGACTGATGGACAGTCAAGAGAGTATGATCGAGACTTTATAGGGTCTAATGAGAGCATGTGTGCTTGTTAAGGATGATTTGTGGGAGTAGTTCCTACCCCTAGCAGAGTTTGCTTGTTATGATATCCACCATAGCCAATATTAAGATGTATGAAGCTCTATAAGGGAGGATGTGTCGGTCACCACTTCACTTGGAGGATGTCGGTAAGAGGACCTTATGAAGGTCAGAGAAACCACAAGTGTACGCAGATGATGTCACTTTAATCAAGCAATGGCTGAGGAAGCCCTGGGGTGACGGGAGTCGTGAGCTGATGCGAAGTAGACTGACATGCAGCTCGCTGTGAGTGAATGTTTTATGAAAATATGACCCCTCTGAGCTATAGCTAAGAAAGTCGAGTCCCCGATACATGGGTCCATTTGAGATGGATTGGTGGAGTTTCTTCTGTATAGACTTACCCCTCAGGATAATATGATGTGTTCCATGTGTCCGATCTAGAGCACTATGTGAGGTACCCGAGCCATGAGCTGAGCAATGAACCTAGTGAGCTCCCGAGGGAGGATGAAATGTCCTGAGTCACATGTGAGGATTCTAGATACCAAGGTGAAAGAACTCAGATGTAAGAATAGAAGATGATAAAGGTTCTTTAGCAGTATTATGGAGAGGATGAAGACACATGAGAGCCAATGATGGACATGGAAAAGTTTTATCCTGAATTGTGTGTATGTTTGGTGAAATTTTGAGGGAAAAATTCCTATAAGAGGGGAAGGATGTTACGACCCCAATTTTTGGGTTCATATAGTGGAAAATGCAATTTTCCCAATAAATGTATGACAATGACAATTGTATGAATTATATGTATTGAATCGATTCCCTTTGCAATATTTCCTTTGTGTATGTGATTTTGTGGATCATAAAATGTTAATGATCCAATATGATTAAAAGAAAAAGAAGAAATCAAATAATGCATTATTAAGAAGGAAATTTGAGATAATATGGGAAATATGTGGAAAGAAGTGCGTTTGACACATCAAGGATGAGATTTCAAATCCACAAGAGGAATCCAGATAAATGATATAAAAGAATAAGAGAGAGAAAATATGCATTAAATATGCCTTAATCAATGATAAATTGCATACGAAGAAAAGTACCTCATACTTTTGAGTTTGAGTCCAAAACTTGGCACACAAGTAGTTTAAATATTTATGGATTTTTCCTTAAAATTTGGGATTAAAAGGATTAGAGGTTGAGGAGATATGAATTTTAGAATATTTCCTAAAGTGAAAAGGAAATAAAACAGGATGTATTAAACATCACATGTATTTTTTGGATTTTGAAAATAGGGACCCAACCCTGTAATATTCACATTAGGTGTAGATCGTTCGATCATGAATCAAATGTATATGTATCATCTCCTACCCCGAGCCAGTTCGTGAAAGGGGTTGTATGCTGGTGAAGAACCAACCTCCCATTCTCTCTCCACTCTTCATGATTTTCCTCGATTCCTTCTCCACTAGTTTCGGGAGGATCAGACGGACCCAACGAGCCCTAATTTGGTGAGTTTCGTGGCATCTTTGGAAAACGCCCAATTCCCTATCCCGTTAGGACTCCGGGGGGCGATGGAAACACCCCTAGTTCTCACCCTCTCTGCCTATAAAAGGCCATAGAGGACTTAGCCTTGAACGCAAGAGCCCTCCTCCCCAGAAAATTTCCTCTAATCTACCTTGGTTCATTGCCATCCAGACGCCAAGTTCCCCCTGTCTTCCACCGACGAACGTGCCTGGAATTGGCCCCCTTATCGCATCTCTTCACGATGCTCGAGCCCTCAAATGAGTTCGTTTGTTTGTCACGGAGGCTCCGATACTAGTACCCAACTCTCCGGCGTAGTGGATCAGAGGGTCAACACCTTAGTTGACCGAAGATAGAGCTTGTCTCGCGAACGAGAGGCACGCTGGAGGAAGAAGATGCGTAAGGAGGAAATTACCTCCTTGCCCCCAGGCGTGCGTGACCCTCAAGTCAGAGGGGCATGGGTAAAGGTGTAATATCACCGTGACCGGATGCCTGTTAAGTGAGTTGTGCGCGTGGAAAAGAAAGGGGCTGAAGGGATGACATGGCAATCTACTATAGGTCCAGAGGTAAATTATTTAGAAAAATCATAACAAGAGATTGGTAACTCAGATTAAACCATGTTATATATGAAAGTGGATCAGAAAAATACAATGAGTTCATTAAAATTGAAATGGAATCTATATTCTTCTTATAATTCAAAAATTATGTAAATATGCTATCTTTAATAGTTTTATTAATGAAAAACCCTAGATTTTGATGATTAATGAATTGGGAGGGGTTATATGGATGTTTAAAGTGGAAATTAACTTTCTGTTAATAAAAGGAAGATTTAGATATAAAAAGATGGTATTTTTACATAACTGACTTAGTTTAGGGTTCCATGTACATGACTACGCATTAATGGACCTAAAAATCCTAATTTTGGTAATTATGACTTTTAATAGTTTTAATTGTGCCAATTCATGAATAAAATAGAGATATGATGATCCTAAGCCTATATGAGTATAAAAAATCCTTACTGTGGATAATGTGAGTAATTAGGGGTTTTATGAGTAGAAAAACTATTTTAGGGTTTGTTGACCTAAAAAGGATAACGTTTGAGAAATTGATCTAAGAAACTGTAATGCATCGTAATGAGACTTAGAAACCTTAGAAAGGTGTTCCAAGTCAATAAAGAGTTGTTTGGGGTGTGATGGTAACAACTAGGTGTTCCACATATTTCTAGGATCAATGTTTGCTTGCTTGATTGATTGGCTTGTTTGATTGGACATCTACTTAGATTTGAATATATTACTTCTCTGAGATCTCTAAAATAGGTATGTGATTACACTTATGGCTAATCATTTTAGTTTCACGGCGATTTTCGTAGTTTTGTCAGTTGCTTGAAATTAACTGCTTGGTTGACATTTATTTCATGTAACTATAAAGTGATTATGACTATCACCACAAATATACGTGCATGACTAGCTCAGATCTTGGTACTCCTCTGTAGCTCTGATGATGATGAGATAGATGACCTAGTACATGATCTACCTGCGAGGTAGGATCATCAGGTTATCATGAGTCGATGTGTTGGTCTATCCTTGGGTAGGACCATACGACTCCACGACCCTATGTATTGATCTACCTGTAAGGTAGGATCATGGGGGTTAGATCTACCATATAAGAGGTAATATCCATGTCCACTGCAGGGACATCACATAGGCTTGGGTATGTAAGGATTGAGTAGTCATGTTTAAAATGTAAAATTTATTTTGTTAAATCATAATTACTTACAATATGTTATTACAATAAAATACAAGATTATTGATTCCCCCACATACCAGTATAATTCGTTATACTGACTGCCGTTTTGTTTACCGGTGTTTTCAGTGATATCTGAAATTGGACAAATTGTAAAGTGACATCTATGAAGAATTAAGTTAATATAACAAAGGAGGATTTAGGTAGATAGAATCATACTTTGGGTAGAAGACCCAGTTGCCTAATTTTGAAGGTATGTTAAAAGAAAAGTTTTTATTCCATTTAAAACTTAGTTGTTGTAGAATTTTTTAATTATTGTTGATTATTTGTAAAATCACTGATCATGTTTTGAGATAACACATCTGGCTTTTTGGTCTCTCTTAATTGGGGGTTACAGAAAAACGAAGTCGTTGTCACGTCCATCTAACGAATTATCATAGTTCAGAAAAATGTTGTTTCTTGGAATCGTAACTCATCACATACTGGAGCTACTACAGCTCTGCGGAAAAAGAGCAAAAAGACTAGTTAATTGATGAGCGTCATATACGTGCAGCGTGCTGAGCGCGCAAACGGCTCTGTCTGAGTAAGAAGAAAAAATACATACTAGAAAGGAATAAGAAACCAGTACTCCCTGATGTCTCAGATGACAAAGCATCCTGCATACATACCCTGACGCGCAAGCGATTCTCCGACAATTTTAGGTGGCTATAGTGCCTATAACTTGATGAAGTCACACTATGGTGTTCCGATTATTTTAGATAGCTAGTGATCAAAACAGTTGACCTGCTGCCCGCGATGCACTACTTCCCCATCTTGCCCATCTTTAGGCAATCTTTAGAACAGAGATGGTATAATTAGCCAATTAGTTCATAGCTAAAGGCCAGCTTTCATCAGCTGGTTAGGGAACAGCGAACAAGTTCTTCACCGTATTAATAATGACTTGATATCTTACTTTAATCGATATCTGCACGGTGCGGCCTGTAGGGACGCGAAAATCCTTGTTTTCATCACTTCACGCACTTGCACTTGCACTTCCACTTTGACCTGTAAAGTACTGTAGCTAACCATCCAATGAGACTGAAGCAGGAAGAGGGACTGAGTGAGTAAGTTTGAAGCTTTGTCATGAGTATCGTATACGTTATAATTAACCACTAATCAAGTGGACCTCCTTTCGGCTCAAATGTGCTAGGTCGTTGTCAACCTGTAGAATGAGAATGTAGACCGAGAATCTGGACATGTCAGGAGCAGAAGTGCTCAAGAATTACAGCAGTTGTCTGCACGACACGAGCACACATAATTCATCTTTGTGTGTATGTATATGTTTACTAGTACATACACGTTGCTTTGCACGTATTTATTTGTGTCATTATGAAATACTTAGGATTATCTAATATCGAGAAATAATCACATATAGTAGGATCCTATAGTGATGACTATGACTCATCTTTTGAAACTCCAACAATCAAATACCGACTATCTTTGTAAAAATTAACTACGACACTTCTGTCTCAGTCTATCAAAAAATGAAGAATACATTTCATATGAGTATATGTGGCCCTATTCATCTAAGTAAACACATAAATGTTTGGACTTGAAATTAGCTTAATCTTTTAACAAATAAATAATCAAAATATAGATAGATAAATAATCTATATGTACCCACTATCATGTGAGAATCATTTGTCATCTCATTGTCTAATTTTGAACATCAATTCGTATCAATCTCGATGGTATTAATTGTTTGCTACAAAATGAAATGAAGAAATAAAATCAAAATATGATCATTGATTCATGTGCTTTCTTGGATGTAAAATTATAGTTAAGTTAACATGTGACATGCTCAGAATTTGGATTTTGGAAAATTGTACTTGGGAAAAGAGCATATTTTAATGTGTCAAATGAAATATTTATGATGTAATATTGATGTGGAGCTATGGGGGCAACATATTAGATATACAAGGTATATTAGTGCACTTATTTTGTTTATGTGGCCTTGGTCTGTTGACAAATGAAGTACATACACTTCATATTGATAAGCCTAAATCAAGTAAGATACATAAGCACTGATTAAGAAAGAACATCTTTGAAAATTAGTAACTTAGCCTAAATCTTGATGACAAGAAGGAAATGAGAATTTTCCTAAAATTAGAATTTATTAATTAAAAAACTAATAAACTTAGCACAAATCCCTAGCACATTACACCTTTTATTGAACTAAGTGTGTTGAAATATGAAAGTTACCTTGGAACAAAAAATGACATAAGAGATAACCACAAGTACTTGTAAAAAAATATTTTCATAATCATATTTTGATTATAAATCTTAATGTATGCCATTACATGATGCATTTCAGCAGTATAAGTGCTTTGTATATCAGAAATTGGACTGATAAATAGTTAACATGTTCACACTTCTCCACAATAGAAGCATCATATTTATTTCAAACACAAACTAATCAAATACTTTTAGCAATGACATCGCATATTAATATTTATAAAACTTATGCAACTATGTGATAATTTCTTAAAAGAAAGTAGTAGAAGAGTTAAGAAATTCCATTTTGAACCACTTTTATACATATAAATGAATTCATTATAGTTACTGATTTTATGATGACATTAGAACTATATCGTTATTGATACTGGCATTGGGAAAGATGATAATCTTGTTGAGGTCACTACTACAGAAACATCGTTCAGTGACGCTTTTCTGGGCGTCAGTTATTTAGGAAAATCGACGCCTATAATATTAGACGTCGGTTATTTATGCAAACCGACGTCTATATTCGAAGACCAGCCAGACACGGGTACCACTTTGTATTCAACGTCGGCTGGTTATAACAGACCAACGCCTAAAATCACCCGCGAAATCCAATTTTCGAGTGAAAACATTTTAGGTCACCTACAACGTCGGTTGTTTAACAATTCACCGATGCCTATTGAAAATGAAAATTTGCGCGAAAAGTCCCACTTTCAGTGTCGGTTATCCTTCGATAACCGACGCTGATAATGGTTACTGCCAAATAATTTAGGGTAAAGGTTGTCTAGTTGGGCGTCGGTGTTTTATTATCAACCGACGCTAAATCATAATAGGCGTCAGTTTTGTAGATAACCGACGCCGTTGACCAACTTAATAATCCCGAGCACCCGACTCTTCCCCCTTTCTTCCTATTTTATCGCGATATTGCTGTGCTACTGCCGCCGCTCTCCTGAAATCGGCCGACGACCCCGTTGCTGCTCGCCGCCGCTACTACTGGTACTTCTCCGCTCGCCGCCGCCACTGCTGCTGGTGCGCCGCTACTGCTGGTGCACCTCTACTCTGCTCTGCTCATTCCCGACGCCGCTGCTGCTGGTTCACCACCCACCACATAGGCTCTCTCTTCTTCCGCCGCCACTGCTGCCGCCGCTCGCCGCCGTGCTTTCCACGCTAGCTCCAGGTAGCGCTACCTCTTTGCTTCCTTCTCTCTAGCTATTTACCAACATGCAAGCACAGCCATGGCTGTGTTGGCCTACCACAGCCGTGCTTGCTGTTGGTAAGGATATTCACAAATTTTTATGTAATGCTTTATGTAAATCTTAGGATATGAACACATTTTTTTCTTGTATATATTTGTGCTTCTAATCCTAATGTTTGACTTAATTCAGTAAATTTTGATGCATGTTGAAATAAGATTTAAACTTGTCAATTCTAGCATCCTAATTTGATTTGATTAAACCTAACATTGATGAAACCCTAACATCAATTGTGATGAAACCCTAACATTAATTGTGATGAAACCCTAACTTGTACATATCTATTATTGTGTTTGTTGGCCTAGAAACCCGTCCAAGATTTACTCATTAAGAGTAAATCTTGGATAGTCCTCGGTTTGGGACTGTTCTTGAACACCTAATCTCACTTAGGATGTAAGTGTATAATGTGTATTGGGTTTTCGAGAAAATTTCGGTAGCATTTCCCCGTTTGTTCTCTAAGTACATATGTACTTAGAGAACAGCAAGGAAATGCTGCCAAAATTTTTTTTAAAACCCAATACACATTATACACTTACTAGTGAGATTAGGTGTTCAAGGATGGGATAGGTGGTACACATTTATTATATATAAGAATGACATCAGATGTGTTTGTTGGAGTAAATCTTGGATAGGATGTAAGTGTATACCCTAATCCTAATATATACTTGTTTACTCTTTGATCATAGAATGGATAGATCATGGATGTCCATTTGCAATCGCTGCACCCCAGAGTTTATATCTGGTCTTGATCAGTTTGTTAGATTTGCCGAGGAACATAGGAAAAAACCTACAGATAGGTTCTACTGTCCATGTAGGCATTGCGGTAACAACTTGAAAGTCAACACTGGTGAGGAAATTAAAAGTCATGTCATGTGCAATGGGATTGTACAAGGCTATACAGAATGGCTCTGGCATGGAGAGATTTCAAACTCGAAACCAGTAGATGTCGATAGCAGTGCTTGGGTGGAAGAAGAAATTGCCTCCGATGACGTAGATGTGAACGAACCAGTTCCAGTAGACATTGTTGATGCGATGTTGGATAGTTGTAGGGTAGAGAACACCGATCCACCTCCTATCTTTAGAAACATTATGCATGATGCTGAGATACCGTTATACACAGGCTGTGCTAAGTTTACGAAGCTTAGCGCTGTGTTGATATTGTATAAGTTGAAAGCTAACAATAGATGGAGCGACAAAAGCTTCACTGAATTGTTGACTTTGTTGAAAGAAATGCTTCCTGAAGGAAACGAGCTGCCAATCTCAACATACCGGGTAAACAAAATGTTGTGCCCAATGGGAATAGAGGCCAAGAAGATACATGCATGCCCGAATGATTGTGTATTATTTTAAAAGGACTATGTAGATTTGAAAGATTGTCCAAAATGTGGTGCGTCACGGTATAAATTGACGACTTCGGGGGAGTCCAAAACTGGTTCTCCTGCCAAGGTGTTGTGGTATCTACCTATAATATCACGGTTTCAACACTTGTTTGCAAATCTGAAAGATGCGAAGAATATGAGGTGGGATGCAGATGTTAAGAAAAATAATGATGGGATCCTACGACATGCGTCTGATTCCCCACAGTGGAAGAAGATTGATCTATTGTACCCCAAATTTGGTGAAGAAGATAGGAATCTAAGACTTGGGCTTTGTACATATGGGATGAATCCGTACGGGACATTGAGTAGCCAACAAAGCACTTGGCCAGTCATGCTTGTTATATACAATCTTCCTCCCTGGCTGTGTATGAAAAATAAGTACGTTATGCTGTCGTTATTGATATCGGGCCCTAAACAACCCGGAAATGATATCGATGTTTATCTTGAACCTCTGATTGATGACTTAAAGAAACTTTGGGCTGAAGGTGTGATGACCTATGATGCTTCAGGAAGAGAGACATTTCGTTTGCACGCTATGTTGTTTTGCACTATTAATGACTTTCCAGCATATGGGAATTTGTCTGGATATAGTGTCAAAGGAGCTAAAGCATGTCCTATATGTGAAGAAAACACTGATTCAATAAGACTAAAACATGGCGGCAAGACTGTATATCTTGTTCATCGAAGGTTTCTTTCAAAATTCCATCTGTATCGTAGGAAGCGCAAATCATTCAATGGATGGAATGATGAACGGAGTGCACCTAAACCTATACCAGGGGATGTTGTTTATGAAAGAGTAAAAGACATTGTCAATGAATTTGGTAAGAAATCACAATGTAGTATGGCCACACGGAGTGACAATTCTTCATTCAAGAAGAAGTCAATATTTTGGGATCTTCCTTATTGGAGTTCTTTGACAGTCATACATTGTATCGATGTAATGCACGTTGACAAAAATGTCTGTGATAGCATCATTGGTACTCTGTTAAATATACCAGGTAAGACTAAAGATGGGATAAAATCCAGACTGGACCTACGTGAAATGGGAATAAGGTCAGAATTAACAGAATTACATGAAATGGGTAATAAAAGAACATACTTACCTCCTGCTTGTTACACGTTGTCTAGAAAGGAGAAGAAAGCATTTTGTGAATGCTTGGTAAATGTTAAGGTGCCACATGGTTACTCATCCAACATCCGTAGATTGGTATCAATGAAAGATATGAAGTTGATAGGTCTTAAATATCATGATTGTCACACTCTAATGCAACAAATATTGCCCGTGGCAATTCGATCTATATTGCCGAAGCATGTAAGGTTTGCAATCACCAGACTTTATTTCTTTTTCAACAGTCTATGCAGCAAAGTTATTGACCCTGATACTCTCAATAATTTGCAAAGAGAAGTGGTTGTTACCCTATGTCATCTTGAGATGTATTTCCCTCCTTCGTTCTTTGATATCATGGTACATCTTGTTGTCCACTTGACTAGGGAAGTGAAAATGTTGGGACCAGTTTTCTTGCATTGGATGTATCCCTTTGAACAATACATGAGCATTTTTAAAGGTGATGTTCGAAACCGTTATCGGCCTAAAGGGAGTATTATTGAAGGTTATGTGGCGAGAGAGGTTATGGATTTTTGCAATGACTTTCTGAGTGGTAATAACACTCATGTTAATGACAAGAATATTGAGGAGGGCAAAGGAATTTTGGGATCACAGGTGAAAGTAATCAGCCGTGAGCAGTTGGAACAAGCTCACTTGTATATTTTACACAACATGGATGAAGTGAGTGTTTATATCGAGGAACATACCAATTTCATCAAGAGACAACATCCTCGAGCAAGTTCAATGTGGTTTGCTAGAGAGCATAATAAGACTTTTACTAAGTGGTTTGAAGATAAAGTCTTACATCAACTATCTCAAACACCAAATGATATTACAGAAACTATCAAATGCCTCACCTTTAAACCAAAACCAAATGTTATGTCTTATGAAGGGTTTGACATTAATGGGTTCACATATTACACAAAGCGCCAAGATGATAAGAGTGTCATCCAAACAGTGGGGTCACTCTTCAAGCGTCGACTATGTATTTTGCAAGTGCAAAGGATAAGAGTCCACGTGAAGCTAAAATGTCATATTACGGTGTCATTGAAGACATATGGGAGTTTGACTACATAGATTTCAGAATTCTGCTCTTTAAATGTAATTGGGTTGATAACACCAAAGGAGTTATAGTGGATGAATTGGGTTTCACTTTGTGAACTTTGAAAAGATTGGCGAGAAGGGTGAACCATTCATATTGGCATCACATGCAAAACAAATATTCTATATCGATGATCCTACAAATGATAAATGGTCAGTTGTTCTTCATGGTAAAAGACAGTTCGTTGAAGATCCTATAGATGAAGAAGAGTACTATGATAAGTATGATGACTCCAGTCCATTCTCTGTTGGGTTGCCAACTCCACAAAATATTGAAGCTAATGATGACTTATATGTGCGCGGAGATCACAATGAAGGATTGTTAATTAATAAAAGATCACAATTTTAGAGGCATGTATGTTTATATTTTTTTATTGAAGCTAAATGTTTGCTTTTTTAATATCAATATCATTTTCAGATTTGATTTTTCATTATCTTCTAGTTAATACAAATGCTAAATGTTTGCCTTTTTCTAGTTAATACAAATGCTAAATGTTTTCCTTTTTCTAGTTAATACAAATGCTAAATGTTTGCCTTTTTCTAGTTAATACAAATGCTAAATGGCCTGTTACATGAAAAGGATCTAAAATCCAAAGCCCTAGAATGGGTCAAGTTCAAGTCAAAATGGCTACAAGTGTGCGTTTTGGGTTTTGTATGTAAACGACCTTAGAACATCTATGTAATCACTTGTAATGATGAATTGACTTGTAACTTAGAAGAGAAAAATGTTTGGGACAAATTTCACCAAGTGCTAATCACTTTAAATGCAAATTAGAAAATGGATTACAGGCACTTGGTCGGTCGAGTTTTCCTGGATTGAAACTCGACCGATCATCCTTGGTCGATTTTCTGAAGATTGCATCGGTCGAGTTCTGTGAGTGCACAACTCGACCGATGCAATCTTCAGAAAATCGACCAAGGATGATCGGTCGAGTTTCAATCCAGGAAAACTCGACCGACCAAGTGCATGTAATCCATTTTCTAATTTGCATTTAAAGTGATTAGCACTTGGTGAAATTTGTCCCAATCATTTTTCTCTTCTAAGTTACAAGTCAATTCATCATTACAAGTGATTACATATATGTTCTAAGGTCGTTTACATACAAAACCCAAAACGCACACTTGTAGCCATTTTGACTTGAACTTGACCCATTCTAGGGCTTTGGATTTTAGATCATTTTCAGATTTGATGTTTCATTATCTTCTAGTTAATACAAATGCTAAATGTTTGCCTTTTTAATGACATTTTCAGATGGCTGACCATGATGAGCATGATGTCCATGATGAGCATACTGTCCATGACGAGCATGGCGAGGATACCAATGTAAGTTCTAAAAACATATCCTGTATTTCTATAAAATTCATTATCTTCTAGTTATGTCATATATCCCATATTTCTATATTGTGCTAATTCAGTGTGTTTATTTTTGTCAAATTTTAGGTTGATGATGCACATGTACCCACTGAAGCACTGGAGCAACTTGATGCGCAACACCAAACACTTAACAAGAAAAGGGGCATCACACTGTTGAAGAAGTTAATAGCGCTAAGTGGTAGTGGATCCACATTGCTTGTGGATTTTGATAATGGAGGAAATGCAATTGGAGTGAACCGCAATAATTTTGTAAACTATCTTGGGTGTGTCACTCGAAGCCATTGTGGTGTTAAGTATGATAATTGGCATAAAGTTCCTCAGGGGAAGAAAGACTTGATATGGAAGTATTTATGTGTGAGTTATTATTATTTGCAATTCTATTTTGTAGATTACAAATTATATAATTTTCAATTCTATTTTTGGATACTGGTTAATAAGAATTCTATTTTACAGAATATGTTTGCATTGGATGAGAAGCTGCATCGTAAAAGCGTGATGCAACGCGCTGGAAAGATGCTTAGGAACTATAGGACAAATCTAAATAGAGAATACATAAAAGATGGTGATAAGAAGAAGTCAACCCTTGAGCAGTGGAACTTCTTGGACAAAGAAGATTGGGACAATTTTGTTGCTTCAAGAAAATCTGAAGAATTCAAGGTATTAGGCGTCACTCCCAATTTAATTAATATATGTTGTATTCACCTATTCAAGATTAACATTTAGTGCTACTAACCAAATCATTAATGTGCATACTAACTAGGCCCTCAGTGACGCGCAAAAAGCAAGGCGTGCACTGAATGTGCATGACCACACTATGGGGCCAAAGGGCTATGCAAGCATTCGCCAAAGACTACAGGCGGAGTCTGCGGCTACTCAGGAGTCTGCTCCTACTTAGGAGTCTGCCACACCCATGCCTCACCATGATATCTGGATAGATGGGAGGCAAAACAAGAACGGTGAAATAAAGAAGCCCATAACTGCTGAGGCGGCTGCGAAAATGGTAAAATACAACTCTTCGAGAAATCGTTTGAATATTGGTTATTTGTGGTGTTAACTTACCAATTTCATTTGTTGGTGATTAGCGGGAGCTGCACGAGCAGAGGAAACAAGGCATGTTCATCCCTCAGGGCACAAGGGATGAATTGACAGTTGCTTTGGGTAACCCAGAGCATCCTGGATGTGTTAGGGGTGTAGGTGCTGGTGTGGGCATCAAAGCATTCTTTGGGCCATCCCAGCGCAAACCCAGAGCGGGACTTTCACAAGAAGAGGTAACCTATTCTTTTTTTAGAATGTTACTGCAAAAGAGAATTCAATAATAAGAAGCTAATGTTTCTTTTATCCATGTATAGGAGAATAAGAGAGTCGAGGATATAGTTGCTAAGAAGGTCAATGATATAGTTGCTGAGAAGGTCAAGGAAGAAATAGTGCGGTGGCAGGCATCTCAGGCTTCCAATCAGCCTATGGCGACCCACTCTTCTCCTGATGCACAGACTGCGAGTAATCCTAGAGACCCATCGCCTAGCACGTCTGCTGTAAGTATTGTTTATGACATTGTAGCTAGTCTTTTCAAGATGATATGTTCGAAAGGTGATATGTATATTTGTATAACATTCTTTATGTAAATTTGTAGGCATTGAAGCCATGCCGCTTAAGAATGCAAGACTATGTTTTTGTAGAGGCGAATGCTTACCAATCCCTTCCTGGGGCAACGTTTCATGGGACTCCAATGCCGCAGGGCTACGTTCGTGTGAGGCCGATATGTGTCTTACCCGATTGGAGGGAAGCTGCATTGCCATATGCTCACCCATATATTGATACACTTGGTGAGGAAGAAGGCGGGGTGATATTGTGGCCCAAAGCAGATGTCGTCTAAACTAATGAAATTGTAAGATAAATTTACATTACTTTAGATTGTTAATGTGTATATATGAGGTCAACTGATCTGAAATTATATATATAGGTTAAAAAGAAGACACCCGGAGCACCTAGGCCTCCACCTCTACTTCCTGCATTACCAAGTTGGGTTCCAAATGACCTAAAATACCCGTTAGGTCCTGCTTGTAGGGGAATGACATGTTGGCTACGGGCACATAATATACATTGCCCTATAATTGTTTCTTTAGAAGCAGATTATACAGGTCAATCATACGATATCTCTTTATTTATACAAGATATTATTGAGTTGTTTATGTATGATTGGTTGAATACATCAATGATAGAGACATGGATAAGGTGAGATCTTGTTTATACATCCATATACCTTGTGTAAGATCTGGTGATCTGGTTTCTTATATATTAATGCATACACAATACATGTTTTGTAGATACTTAGTCGAAGATCAATGCAAACAATTTGCATTTGATCATGTGGGTTTTTTGATTCCATCATTGATTAGTATGGTAGCTAAAGACCCTGATAGTGTTCAATAATACTGTATAGATGCTTTTAGAATTTTCGGTCAGCAAAAGAAGACGATAATAATAGCTCCATTCAATGTCAAGTAAGTTTACTTTATTTATAATTTAGACTTACGAAAATTCCATTTTTATTGTGCATTTTGAGTTATAAATTTTTAACTTTTTTACCTCTAGCGGTAGACATTGGGAGTTACTAGTTATTGTCCCCGAGACGTTCACTGTTTATTATCTAGATCCTACGGGAAGTACATTGAACACTAAAATTGGACACATATTGAGAATGCAATTATTCTAGTGAGAAATATTTCATTTTTATATCCGTTAACATCTGTTATTACATTACTATTTAATTATGAAATTTACTGTGTTACATTAACATGTAGGGGTTTAGATGCATTAAAAAATGCTGGAGGAAATGTCCCAAGGAGAAAGAACCAGCCAATAATTTGGGAGAACGTAAAAGATAGTTCCCGACTCCAATGTATATATTATTTATGTGAACTGTGTTTAGTTGTATTTTTTAATATTTTATATATTTCAATTTATAGTGCGCTACACAAGACAACGGCTGGGCATGCGCATACTATGTGATGTGATTTATGCAGATGATTATCCGACATGCCGCATTAGATATTAATATCATACATGAGGTATTATATATAGTCTCATTAGTTAGTATGAAATATATCAATCTTATTTTTATATTATTACTTATATATATACATCATTCTCTTTGCAGGTGTTTAAAACTGACCACACTATAGGTAAACGCTTAAAAAATATACATGCTCCATATACGATGGAAGCATTAAATGAAATAAGAGAAGAATGGGAAAAAGCCATACAAGCAGTGGCGATTGTAAGATATAATTGGGATGCTGATAGCGATACTGAATGATATTTTGTAAATGAATATTTCTAGATGTTTATACATGTCTGAATGTTTCTACGTATATTTGAATGTTTCTACATGTGTGAATGTGAGAATTGAATTGATGTCTGAATGTATCTATTTGTGTGAAAAAATATTTGTTGATTTTGCAGGTTTGTGGCCTGTTTATAGGATGATATCAATGGATGTCGTAAACCTGCAGTTCAGAAAACTGAACTGCAGGTTCTCATCCTGCTGACTAGCTACATCAGGCCTGCAAACTGATAAGAAAAAAAAATTAAAGTATAGGCGTCGGTTATTTATAGAACACCGTCATCAAAGGCCTACAACGTCGGTTATTTGATAAAAACCGACGCCTAATAGGACAAACAACCCGACCGTACTGGAAAGCATGACCGTGGTGGAAAAGGCGTCGCTTATTAGTATAAAACCGACATCTATAGTACTAAACACGGCCGTGCAGCGAAGCACGGCCGTGCTTCGCCGTGTCGTCTGGGTGTATGGCATCGGTTGTTAAGTTGTTAACCGACGCAGAAAGTGTCCTAGGTGGTGTTCTTTTTTGTGGCGTGAACCTTATAGACGTCGGCCAACTATATATAACCGACGCCTATATGTCATATAGGCGTCGGTTAGAAAACCGATGCCGAAGAGTTCGACCTTTAGCGGCGCCCACATAGGCGTCGCTTGAAAACCATCGCCAAAGGGGGTTAAACAACCGACTCCAAAGGCATTTTCTGTAGTAGTGGGTGTTTATCATGTTCTTATAATTGACATCAAGATATAAATTACATTTATCTATTTCATCCAAATGAACATATAATCTTTTAGTGCATATAATGCAAGTGTGAGGAATAATAATTACTTATTAAAGGTTTTCTCAAAGTAGGATGGGAATTTTATTACCTTAAAATTTTATTTAAACTTGCATGAAGTATAGCCCATATCGTTCCCGGCTACCTATGTAAAGACCTCTCACACATATTTTAGCATAATCTAGGTTCATAAATATATATCTAAACAGTCACTTACATTCACATTTATCGATTGTTTGTGCAAAAGATAGTTAACTTACCAAGGGTTAGTTTGGTTGGGTGTAATGGGGTGTAGTTTTGTGAGTTCACAATGTAAAGAAGTACATTAAAAACACACTTTGTCGTCTGACTACACCCTACCAAACATGTCCTAATTTTTAATAGACATTGAAAGATAAATATTCTTAATGCATCCTTTCAAAATCTGTATGAACCTCTAAATAACAAAGGATATACCAACAATGTAAGACCCAACATGACATGTTACAAAAAAGGTGGAAATTATGGTCTTATATTTATAGGCATGGTAAAGCCTAATGTGAAATATGCTCTTACCGAATGTTAACTTTTAGTCACAAAATCAATCATGTAGTAGTACACAACATAAAAGGCCTCAAAATCTTTGAAGTTCAAGAACTACACAACCACTAAAATGGTTGTTTTTAAATAAATAATAGTTTAAAGCCAATACAAATGATTGAGTGTATTTTAAACTTAGTCAAACAATGCTTTCATTTCCAGTTGATTTTAAATTTACTCCTCACAATATTATGCATGATATTTCAAAGAAAAATCTAATTCCCATGTTTACCTTATATATAAAATAAATGTAAATGCATACCATATTAAAATTGTAGGAACCATTGACATGTTAAAGTGATTTTGCTCAGTAATAATCATATGAACATAACAAGACTTCGGCCATTTAGGTCTCGGTATTTTAGTGCCCTCTAATTAGTTACAAAAATATAAAACTAAATTGAATACAGACACACACACACACACAAATATATATATATATGTATGTATGTATATATATATGTATATATATATGTATATATATACATATATATGTATATATATATATATATGTATATATATGTATATATATGTATATATATACACATATATATATATGTATGTATATATATACATACATACATACATATATATATATATATATATATATATATTTGCTCAATTCTAAGAAATCTAGGGCTTTAGCCATGAAGTATGAAAAAGACTCATGATCCAGTTAAATTTTGCTTATAGACATTTAACACTCTTAAATATATACCATTCATTCAATCAACACCTAAAGAGAGGTAGGAATGACAAATTTATACATTTTTAGAATAGGTACTTCGCCTAGAAGAAGATCATTTTCTTAGAGTTAATTTTCAAATAGCCACACTCTTGTTAAAGAAAACAAGTTCCTAGCCCAAAAAACAATCAAAAACCAGAAATAATTGGTGACATATAGTCTTAGTATATACAAATCAAGTGTGATACTTAAACAACGATAAAAATGTGTTTGGATACCAAATATATTCTAATTGCAACACCCATTTTTTCTTGGGCATAATAAATAGACATAGGAATTGATCCAGAATACTTGCTAATATCTACTAACATTTTGCATTGTGCGGCAATTTCTTCGTCTAAGTAGTCATCTCGCTATGAGATGGTGTGGCATCTACAACAATGAAAAGCTCCTCATATTTACTCCAAAAGGGGTGTCCGAGGGTGACACATATGAGTTGGGCATTCTTCCCTAATTTATAGATTGGGATGATAAATTTACAAGGCCTTTTCATTCTTAAGTCAAGATTGTGGATAATAAAATCATGTCAAAACCAACTGAGGATGCATTTTGTTGCAGTGATGTTTTCCAAAATATTTGTGTTTGATTGAGCACAACTGCAACTGAATAGTGAAAAAATAACAATTGTATCCCTTAAGCTATTACAAAATCTAAAGTAGTTTGCCCATATTTTAGGTGCAGTTCATTTCCCACCATTGGATGTTTTCTACAAAATTAGTTTAGGTACATGTTACTACTCTTACTAATTCAATCTCTATAATTTCTTCATGTCTCTTGCTTCACGTTTCTTCTAACTTAATATAAACAAACTGAAGTGCTAATTGTTGTAGTGTCACACCAAATGAGTAAGGTTGTCAAAGAATTTTCATACTTTTGATTTTTCGGTTTTCATATCAATGGAGATGTTGTAGTTGCACAAAACGAAACAAGCTCTAAGTGTATTTTATCATAATTATAGATATGTAAAACATCAACGGTCAAACATAAACTAATATGTGTGCAAATTTTAATACTAATTAAACGTATGCATCAGTTTAACACTCAAGAGCAGAGAAAAGTATATGTGAATTTTTATAATCAACTTTGTATTCATTTAGCATCTAGAGTCTAGAGTAGTTACCTTTTTGCATTTGGAGATATTGAAATTGCATAAAACCAAACAAGTCTTAAGAGTATTTGCTCACACATAGGTATAGATATGTATAAGACATTAATAGTCAAACATAAGCTACTATGTGCGGAGATGTCAATACAAATTAAAATGTATACATCTATATAAAACTCATTGTCATGAAAATTTATCTTTGAAACTATTTATAATCAACTTTATATTCATTTAAATGCATAATCTGGAATAGTTACCTTTTTGTTGTTCGTATGTCTAATTATGATAAAGTACTCATTGTCTTGTGGCAGAGATGAAATCACAATGAGTATCCAAATCAGATTGATGCGGATATTAAACCACACAAGCTATGTACTGCCGATCGAGGAAAGTCTTCATCACCAAGTTTTATTCATTAAGCCTCACCTTTTTGTGTTATCAAGTTGCAGAATTGCATCAAGTCTCCACGTAGTGGGTATGGGCAGAGGTTGGACTTGTAGTATTCCATTTCCAAGAACTTCAATGTGGGTCCGAGCATTGTTAGAAGGCAAGCAAGATTCAGGATGTTCTTCTACATGCGGATCACAAATTCCACATGTTATATCTCAGCTATAATGAGGCTACTACAAGACAAGGCTAGATCAGAGTGATGTTCTTTCTTTATGCAAACTGTTACATGTGGATTGCCATACACCGCTCTTTGGAGGACTATACGGCGGTACCGTAATCAGATCATATCTAGAATTGGCTGTTACGATAGTCATGATGGCTAGTTGACAAGAGTAGAAGAAGGACCAACAAATACTGGTCAGAGCATTAGGATCGTAGTGTTAGAATATTTATGTAGTCGGGAGGTAAATATAGATTAACTTGTTGGCAGCACTGGAAATTCCACAGTTTAAGAGAAATGTATGGTCGTGTCCTACTTCTCCACAAAGCAGGATGAACAACAAATAGATGATCAGATCATATCCACAATCAGCGATTACGATAGCCATGATGGCTAGTTGACGAGAGAAGAATACATACCAAAAAATAGTAGGCAAATCTTAGGCTCATAGGGTTACAATATTTCTATAGCTGGGAGGAACAAGTAGATTGGCTTATCGGTGGAACTGCCAATTCAAGAGTTCTACCTAACATGAAATTCACGGCCATGGAAACATGTGGTCTACTGCTTTATAGGAGTCCAACTGATTTTGGGAACTATGGTGATGGAAACGAGTCTTGATGTTTAGAAGAGTAAAATAGTAGATATGGAAAAATGGGCTCGATGTGGGAAAATCCAGACAACCAATTACTATTTAGACAAAGTTTGTAATATATAGTGGTAGACAGTATATAGTTAAATTATAAATAATCTACACAGTAAATAGTAAAGACGAGCATGAACTTAAATGCATGTCAAGATGATTACTATGGTGACAATAAATTAACAAGCTAAATGTTTGGGTGCCTTGGAGAGCCCAAGTCATTTCTCCTGATGTAGCAAGAGAATGAAGTTGAACTGTCTATTAATCCTTCAATATCATCAGATAAAGCAGTTAGTGCAATAATTAATAGCATAAAGTGTGATGGGATATGGAAATAGAGAGAATGACTATTAGGGTAGAGATTTATAGGTGTTGTATCCCAGATAAGTAACATAAAGAGCACAAGAAACACGCTGAACTGACACAACAAAATGAGAACAATGATAGGATATTCCAAACATATGAGATTGATTACAAAAGGGAAAAACCTAGTCAACTTATATAGATGAAGGGTTTAAAAAATGAAGAACCTACATTTAATCATTATGGTTCTAAAATAAACATAAATGAGTTGAACTCGACCAACGAAACTGAAGAGATCAAATAGTACGATTAATGTTATTGGGAAAATCTCTAAAATATTACAAACATATTCAATCAGAGTGCTAGACCAAGCAAGGTAACATATTCAATTTAGTATCAGTGCATCCAACTTATTAGCAAAAGCATCCAGTTGAATGGTGAAGAAAAAAACATTGCAATAGGGTATTTGGTCGACCAACATAAATATATGTCTATATTTTCACTGGATCAAGAAAATGCAATCGACACCAAAATTCCCATACATGTTCAAGGCCGACGTATGTTTGGGTCTCCCATCTCCACTTAACTAGAGCCACATATGTTTGGATCTCCACTTACTCTTACATTTAGTGAATCCATTTTACTTTACGCGTAAGTAATATAGGACTAAATCTGGTCAAGAGATTTAAAATTCATAAATAGATAATAAAGACATACACCAGTCCCTCATAGATTTTGCAAACCTCAAATTTCTTTCTATGGTCATCACAAAGCCTAATATATGTAGCTCAACATATGTAGTTTGTAGGTTCAAACTTTCTAAGTAATGATTCATTCATATATGGACTCCCTTATTTGAATTTGCAGAAACATAAGAATGTCGCATGGACATATTCATTTCAAGTGGGCTCATTTTACCGTGTTTCATGAGTTTTCTAGTGAGAATACCAACTCACATACACCTCAATATTGGATGAGAATAAAATAGTACATATCTCCATGGATGTATATTTTAGTCCTACAACAAGTCAAATATGACTTATCCCTATTCACTAAAAAAGTTGACCACTATCCAGACTAATCACAACTTTCATAAGGACGGAAGCAAATCTTCTGCAAAAATAATGTGGGATATGCTTATACCCGTAACGTTCCTTGCATTATCTTTCATCATACGGCACCTGATATTTTTTAAGTAAAAGGAATAGGCTCCATACTAACAAAGTCAAATCTTTAAAAAAGTCAGCTTTAATACACATCTTTGAACACCTTGGTCATTATTAAACAAATGAAGAATTTCATTAGGAGAAGGATATCATCCCAAATCTTCATCTTAGTAATAAAGACAACTTGATTTAAGGAATAAGATCAAGCATGATATACTTCAATAGAATTGTCATTATCTTGGTGATAGTTTTAAAGATGATGTTACACAAATAGATAGGTATGAATTTATTAATGGTTAATGCCTCCCTATATTTTGGAGTAAGGACAATAAATGAGAGATTGAATGCCTTGACAACTTGGAATTGTGAAAAGAATTCATGGTTGCTTTGACCACATACATACCCACAATATCACAACATTCCTAAAAGAAGAAACCCTCAGAGCCATCTATCGAAGAGGCCTTGTCCACATTTGTACTCTTAAACAATTCATATACATCCTATTTAGTAACCCACATCCATTGGGAGTCATCTTGAGCAGTGATTGGAGAAGGAAGAGTCCAATAGAAATTCAAGTTAGAAGAATTAAAAATACCTTTCAGATCTTGAAAAATGCCCCAACCATTTTTGAGATTATAGATGTTTTTCTCATCCTTCTAGTCTTAAGAGAAGTGTAAAAGAATTAAAGATTCTATTCCTAGAATTGAACCATTGAACTCCAGAATTTTGTCTTAGAAAATCTTCTTCATTTTAGAGCCTTCAAAGTCCCCAATCTTGACTTATTTATATCAGTGTGAAGATATTAATTACTAGGATTCATATATGCAATAGGTTGCATAGCTAAATCTTGATATTCATAACATTGACATTAGATGAAATTTTTTTCACAAAATCTCTATTCCAATATGTAAGGGCAAACATCATGAAGTGAAGATTCCTATAATGTCTTTAACTGGGGGGGGGGGGGCTGAGAGATCCATACACCAAAACTACTTGACTATATCAATTAAACCAGATTCAGTAGTCCATGAGTTGATGAATCTAAATGTAGTTTGACTTTCTTATTCCTAACAAGATTTAACTTGAGGATCTTATGGTCACTAAAAAATATTAGAAATAATCCCCTTAGGCATTAGCAAAACTGTCTAACATGTAATTCTTTTTGAAGATATGATCTATCTATGAGAAAGTGATAATTCCATTCTTAATTTTACCATCCCAGGTGAAGAAAGGTTTCTTCCCTAGTATCTCAAGATGAATAGTATCCCTTCAAGCATTGCTGAAACCCTCCATAATAAAATCAAAAAGAGGTTTCTTTCCCAACTTTTTGCACGTCATTTGAACATTACTAAAATCCCCCAATAAACACCATTCATATGAAATTCTCTTAGATACTAAAACAAGACCATCCAATATATGAATTGTATTCGTATCCCCATCAACACCATAGATAGCCGTGAGAAGAGTTTGTTAACCCCCAAAGTAAATGTCACAAATGGATTAATTGTTCGTTATATCAAATCTTATTAATATGTAGCAATGGTTGTCCCAAATAATGACATCCTAGTATATGAGTAGAAATAAGAGCTTTCAATATACATAACACCTTGCCAAAGCCTTTTTATATCATCCTTAATATTACGTTTGGAGAATCATGATCAATATAAAGTTTTGCATTCAACCATAGGATCATTTTGAACCCCTCACAATCCATTTCATATATGATTTCAAACAATATTATCAATTTAGAAAGGAGGAATTCATGTATGCCATAGGATTAGTTTGAACCCCTTATAATCCATGTCAAGAAGAGAGAACTTGTCAGTAGTAATCTCAATGCCTTGTTGTTTGCACAAATGTTTTTCATATGAAATTCGGAGGGATCCTTAATTCGTGATTGGTTGGGCATCCATCTTTATCTAGAGAAGAGGCATACTGAATATCTCCATGACTCTTAGTGTTGGGGACTTCATATTCAATTACAGAAATAGCAAGTATAGTACTCATAATAGGGGAAGATGTCATTGGAGGAGTTGTCTTTGTTAGTCTTCATTGTAGTAGATCTCAAGTTCAACATAGAAAAACTTATTATATTCACTACCTTCATATGTAGACCCCTTTTTCATTGTCCACACCTTATTACCAACCCACAAATCATTTCCCATAAGTGTCTCCTCATTCCCAAAATATTACATAGATAGGATTCATGACCAAAGTTGTTGTAAGATAGGCATCTCGTAGGCTCCCATTCATACTCAAAGCTAATCACATCAGTTATAATTCACTCTACATAGATACATCAGGTGGAAGGGGGTCTGGTTTGTTGCTAGAAAACTATTGGTATTCAAGAAATGGGAGAGAGGAGATATGATGGAGAAAACTAGATTAACTAAATTTTCAATTTGGATAATGATTCATAACCTACCCCTAGAACTATGGGATGACAAATGTGTATCTATATAGGATATGTCTTGTGGATACCATGTCACACTACTAATCTACCTCTCTCATTCAAGTGGTTGGAGTTTACAAGATTGTAAGTATTGGTTCTAGTAAAGTTCAGTTTCCACAAAGCAACTACTAGGCTTTGAACCTTGTCTTTTATTTTAAGGACCAACTTCCATTCATTTGAAAATCCCTTTGCAACATCTATTTTCTTAGTAATAAGAGTCTTGAGAATATCATGAGTCTAATATATATGAAGATATTCTACCTCTTCGATTCTATAAGCAACCCACATATTAAAACATAGAGAAGGCATTAATATAGTATTATTTCATGGCTCACGAACATGATATGTCTCCTTAATAGTGGTTGAAGCATTAGCTAAAATCTAAATTGAACGTCTCTATAGTAGTATAGTATGTTTTATTTTCCTATCATGAATAAGAGTGCAGGGTTGCACATCAGATACCCATATTCAGCATACTATGAGGCATCTTTATATTTTTTAAGAGGAGGTGTCAAACTTCAATGTGATGGTGAATAACATCATCAACATCTAGCTACACCTTCTTGGTGACACTAGGAGAAAAGCATGCATGAATAAAAGTAATAATATCCTTTTTCTTGGTGAATATATTAAACACATTAAAGATAAAATTCCTTTCATTCAAGACTTTTTAAGACTATGAATCAAGACACCAAAATTTGTACTCTTTTAGACCTTCATCCGACCCCTAAAAATACATTCTTAGTTTTAGAGTCAAACTCACTACTACAAATCTCAGCTTTGTCGGCATGATAAAATGATATGAAAGCCCAAAACATTGCAGGTTTTGTTCAATTCTGTCAATTTCTAAAACATCCTATGAATGATGCTTTAGACCGTAGTGCAAAAAGAATTATAGCTTTTTTAAGATGTTGGATATGATACAAAAATGATGATTAGAAAAGTTGTAAAATGATATGAAAATAGCTATTTGTATGCCTTCTACGGAATGTCTAACATGTTGAAATATGATACCATAAAGACAATTTATATGACTGACATGCCAGGAAATATTTTATTAGTACAACATTTTATTTATATGCCTTTTAATGGATAAGTTTACCAACATGTTTTGACTCATTCAAAATGTACACCACCATATGAATACAACTTATTCATATATCATAACACATTGTAAGAGACTACATTTTCAAGAGTTAAGTAATTGTACAATCAGTCAGGTGGTTTTTTCACCACAATTAGGAATTATAAGGCAACTTGTTCCTGGTGGATAACAAACACAAACAATGACACATCTTGTACCAAATATGAGAAGCGGCCGTTAGCAAGGTGTCTAGTACATAGATGCTAATCAATTGCATAGTTTAGCACATTGAAAACTGACAACACTCCTTGGTTATCAGTGACTTATGATGACATGGAAATAATCAACATGTGATCCATATCTTTCTCCATTACAATCATCTTCACTGTCATCTTGGGTGGATAATGGAGAAACAAATCAACAATGAAAAACTTTAGGATGTGAACATTCATTTTTTAAGGGAATATAGAGGTAGGAGTAGTATTATTTCCAACAACATAGCCATTTTAAGAGGAAATATTATTTCCAACAACATAACCACAATACCACAGCGTGATGGTGCTAGGGTTTAGCAGAGGCGACGACTGGAGTGGCGGCAATGGTGATGTCAATAAAAGTCATCCCCATGATCATTCATCCATTACGATCCAATCCGCTTGCATACAAGGAGAAGATGCTTCCATCCAACCAGATCAATCCATTAACAAACCATCCTATATGGACGTAGTCAGAAATAACATTAATGATGACTTTGCTAACTTGAGCATCCCCGCAACCAACACCCTAAAGTCAAAAGACATCATGATTGATGTGAGTGGTGACATCCCTTCTTTCGTTGTGAATCCGGCAACAATGGAGCCGTTGATCAGCCCATGGCACTTTGCAGTGATAGTGAAAGCCATCAGTACTAACCTTGGCTATAAAGCATTAGAAAATCAAATCCAAGTTCTGTGGCAACCAAAGAACCCATACACGATCATTGATCTCGAGTTTGGATATTATGTTGTCCAGTTAACCAGTAACAAAGATTATATCTGAGCTATGTCTGAGGAACCCTAGATAGTATTCGGTAACTATCTTACGGTGCCAATCATGGTTTCTAGAATTTTCCCCATTCAGAGACCTTCCTAGGAAATTGGTGGTCTGGGTAAGAGTTCAAGAGATACCACTTCATCTCTTTCAAATCATCTTGCTAGAGGGAATTGGCAATGCCATTGGGAAACAGATTAAAATCGATTCCACCACCACTAGTACATAACCGACCTTTAGTGTTGGTTATTTAAGGCCTTTAGTGTCAGTTCTTAAGTGACACCTATGTGGGCACCGCTAAAAGTCCAACCGTTACGAGTTGGTTCTCAAACCGACGCCAAAACCCTTCATGCGCCACCGAAAACGCGCTGAAAACACGTCAGTAGGGGGTATAGGCGTCGGTTATTAGGTTCGAAACCGACGCCACATACCTTCGTGCCTCAGAAAGGGCGCCATCTGGGGCACTATCGGCGTCGATTTCTTAGTGATAACCGACGCCATCTCACTCGCTGCCACGGCCGTACTGACCAGCACACGGGAAATCGACGTCGGTTACTAGTAGGGAAACCGACACTGTTATCCTATGTCATCGGTTTTATACAAATATCCGACGCCTGTTTTATGTCTGGTCTCATTAGGGAAATTGACGTCGGTTACTAGTATGGAAACTGACAATGTAACCATATATCGTCGGTTTTGTTCAAATAACGGACGCTGATGTTTTCATTTTTATTTTTTCTATCAGGCTGCAGACCTGCTGTGGCTGGTCGCAGGATGAGAAACCTGCAGTTCAGTTATGAACTGTAGGTTTTATGACATCCATTGATATCGGCCAACAACAAGCCACAAACCTGTAAAATTAACATGATGGACAATATTATATATGTGTGATTCACACTCATGTACAAGAACATTGAATTCATATTATTTTTTTCATCACACGCATGTAGAAACAAGTAGCAACCTGCAATTCCATTTATTTCATCTCTTTTCACATTCAGACACATGTAGAAACATTCATGTATTGATGATTTTCACACACAATTCATAAAAATTCATTCACATTGTCATCATTGTCAACAAAATCATATATTCAAAGAGCCATGAAACAACAAAAGAAGCCACAATGAAGGGAAGCATGATACAGATACAATACATAAAGTGCAGCATGCACAAGTGTTTCAGATTCAATATAACAACATGACAGACTAACACATATATAGTGCATAATAACAGCAGTGCCGAATTTACATACAACATTATATCTTAGTACATATATATAGTGGGACTAAGGTGACGATCCCACCCGCTAAAATAGGTTACTGACAACTACATGTTATGACTGGGAGGTCGTGATTCAACAACTGTATCCATTAGCAGGAGGACAAATAGATTTCACCACGAGTTAACATTGAAGAAGGTCTACTAACCTTCTTCAATGTTAACTCATGGTGAAATCTATTTGTCCTCCTGCTAATGCATACAGTTGCCGAATCACGACCTCTCAGCCGTAACATGTAGTTTTCGGTAACCTATTTTAGCAGGTGGGATCGTCACCTTAGTCCCACTATATATCTATATAACCTTAGTGTGGGATGCTTGCTTTCTCTCCGACTGTTGTGCTTTGGATTTACAAAGCAATGTCAATGGCCTACATAGCTATGTCATGGCCGTCCTGCATCGCCTGTAGTCTTTGACGAATGCCTGCAAATTAAATAGAATTGATATTAACTAGTATCCTAAAAATTTGAAAAAAAGCACACTTACATAATATAATTATAAATGAACATATAGATAGAAACCTCAGGGATATATTCTTAAAACTTACATTGTCAGGCAGTGCAAGCACATCCTCACCCTCACGGTGATCATCAACACGGTCATCATGGGAACATAATAAAAATATAAACATCCATGCCTCTAATATTGTGATCTTTTATCAATTAACAATCCTTCATTATGATCCCCACGAACATACAAGTCATTGTGATCCCCAGCTTCAATGTTTGGTGGTATTTGCAACCCAACTGAGAATGGATTGGAGTCATCATACTTATCATAGTACTCTTCTTCATCTATAGAATATTCAATGAACTGTCTTTTACCATGAATAACAACTTACCATTTATCATTTCCAAGATCATCGATATAAAATACTTATTTTGCCTATGACGCCAATATGAATGGTTCACCCTTCTCGCCAATCTTTTCAAAGTTCACTAACGTGAAACCCAATTCATCCACTATAACTCCTTTTTTGTTGTCAACCCAATTACATTTAAAGAGCGAAATTTGGAAATCTACATAGTCAAACTCCCATATGTCTTCAATGACACCGTAATATGACATTTTAGCTTGACGTGGACTTTTATCCTTTGCACTTGCAAAAAACAATGAAGATGCTTGAAGGGTGACCCCACTATTTTGGACGACACTCTTATCATCTTGATGCTTTGTGTAATATGAGAAACCATTTATGTCAAACCCTTCATAAGACATAACATTCAATTTTTGTTTAAAGGTGATGCATTTGATGGTTTCAGTAACATTATCTGGTGTTTGAGATAGTTGATGTAAGACTTTATCTTCAAACCACTTAATAAATGTCTTGTTATGCTCTCTAGCAAGCCACATTGAATTGGATTGAGGATATTGTCTCTTGATGAAATTGGTATGTTCCTCGATATAAACACTCACTTCGTCGATGTTGTGTAAAATATACAAGTGACCTTGCTCCAACTGCTCACGGCTGATTACTTTCACCCGTGCTCCCAAATCTCCTTTGCCAAAATGCTCCTTAATATTCTTGTCATTCACGGGAGCGTCATTACCACTCAGAAAGTCATTGCAAAAATCCATAACCTCTCTCGCCACATAACCCTCAATAATACTCCCTTCAGGCCGATAACGATTTCGAACATCACCTTTAAAAATGTTAATGTATCGTTCAAAGGGATACATCCAATGCAAGAAAACTGGTCCCAAAATTTTCACTTCCCTAGTCAAGTGGACAACAAGATGTACCATGATATCAAAGAACGATGGAGGAAAATACATCTCAAGCTGACATAGGGTAACAACTACTTCTCTTTGCAAATTATCGAGAGTATCAGGGTCAATAACTTTGCTGCACAGACTGTTGAAAAAGAAACAAAGTCTGGTGATTGCAAACCTTACATGCTTCGAAAATATAGATCTAATTTCCACAGGCAATATTTGTTGCATTAGAATGTGACAATCATGAGTTTTAAGACTTATCAACTTCAAATCTTTCATTGATACCAATGTACGGATGTTGGATGAGTAACCCCGTGGCACCTTAACATTTACCAAGCATTCACAAAATGTTTTCTTCTCCTTTCTAGACAACGTGTAACAAGCGGGAGGTAAGTATGTTCTTTTATTACCCATTTCATGTAATTCTATTAATTCTGACCTTATTCCCATTTCACGTAGGTCCATTCTGGATTTTATCCCATCTTTAGTCTTACCTGATATATTCAACAGAGTACCGATGACGCTATCACATACACTTTTCTCAACGTGCATGACATCGATACAATGCATGACTGTCAAAGAACTCCAATAAAGAAGATCCCAAAATATTGACTTCTTCTTGAATAAAGACTTGTCACTCCTTGTGGCCATCGTACATTATGATCTCTTACTAAATTCATTTGCGATGTATTTTACTCTTTCATAAACATCCTCCCCTGCTATAGGTTTAGGTGCACTACGTTCCTTATTCCGTCCATTGAATGCTTTGCGCAACCTACGATACGGATGAAATTTTGGAAGAAACCTTCGATGAGAAATATATATAGTCTTGTCGCCATGTTTTAGTCATATTGAATCAGTGTTCTCTTCACATATAGGACACACTTTAGATCCTTTGACACTATATCTAGACAAATTCCCATATGCTGGAAAGTCATTCACAGTACAAAACAACATAGCATGCAAACAAAATGTCTCTCTTCGTGAAGCATCATAGGTCATCACACCTTCACCCCAGAGTTTCTTTAAGTCATCAATCAGAGGTTCAAGATAAATATCGATATCATTTCCAGGTTGTTTAGGGCCCGATATCAACAACGACAACATAACATACTTATTTTTCATACACAACCAGGGAGGAAGATTGTATATAACAAGCATGACTGGCCAAGTGCTATGTTGTCTTCTCAATGTCTTGTACGGATTCATCCCATCTGTATAAAGCCCAAGTCTTAGATTCTTGTCCTCTTCACTGAATTCAGGGTACAATAGATCAATCTTCTTCTACTGTGGGGAATCAGACGCATGTCGTAGGATCCCATCATTATTTTTCTTAACATCTGCATGCCACCTCAAATTCTTTGCATATATAGGATTGGCAAACAAGCGTTGAAACCGTGGTATTATAGGTAGATACCACATCACCTTGGCGGGAGAACCAATTTTGGACTCCCCCGAAGTCGTCAATTTATACCTTGACGCACAACATTTCGGACAATCTTTCAAATTCACATAGTCCTTTTGAAATAATACACAATCATTCGGGCATGCGTGTATCTTCTTGGCCTCCATTCCCATTGGGCAAAACAATTTCTTTAACCGGTATGTTGAGATCGATAGCTCGTTTCCTTCAGGAAGAATTTCTTTCAACAAAGAAAACAATGACGTGAAGCTTTTATTGCTCCATCGATTGTTAGCTTTTAGTTTATACATTCTATGACCTATCCATGATCTATCCATTCTATGATCAAAGAGAAAATAAGTATATATTACAACATGATTAGGGTCTAGGGTAAACAGGTTAGAGTTTATGGTTAAAACTTTAGAGTTTATACATGTGATGTCATTCTTAAATGTGTACCACCTATCCCATTCTTGAACACCTAATCTCACTAGTAAGTGTATAATGTGTATTGGGTTTTCAAGAAAATTTTGGTATCATTTCCCCGCTGTTCTCCAAGTACATATGTACTTAGAGAACAAACGGGGAAATGCTGCCAAAATTTTCTTGAAAACCCAATACACATTATACACTTACATCCTAAGTGAGATTAGGTTTTCAGGAACAGTCCCAAACCGGGGACTATCCAAGATTTACTCCTAATGAGTAAATCTTGGACGGGTTTCTAGGCCAACAAATACAACACCAATTCCTTGTTCACAACCCCATTCAACACACAATTTCTTATAAAATCATTTGTGGACAGCCATAACAACATATCAATGCTTCCTAAATTAATCAACATTATAATGAAATTTATCAGTCATAATAAGGATAAAAGAAAATTTATAATGAAATTTATCAGTAATTTGTAACATAATAGGATTTGCATATTTCTTTTTGTTGTTTGGTTTTGAATGTGTCATTAGATAGGATGGATTTGTGAATTTGGAACATTCATGGGAACACACACTTCAGTTAGAAGCATTCATGTAGCAACTTTCAGTTCCATTCATTAATCTCTTTATACATCCACACACAGGGGTGTACCCCTAAACAGTAACTAAACAAAGGGGTTGGTGTACCCCTAAACATGTGCATAATTAAAATAACTATTAATACAGACAAGTTTAGATAGATAGACAACTAAATACTACACCAACATGGTCCCGCATCAGTAACTTCGAGGACTTATCATTGTGGCGATCTTCTCCTAAAGTTCAGAAAAGAAAGCAGCTATGAGTATTGATTGCTTTTAGACAAAAAGTGTAAACACAAATTTTTTTCATGACAATTATATTTGTTAATTGGACCTACCGTGGCCTTTTTGATGATTGTGCTATGTCGCAGAGCTCCTCACTGTATTTAGACAAATCTGAACTGACAGGGGCCTCATAATCAGATTCGTCCGAACTCGAGCTGATATCCTCCGCCGTGCGCTCATACCGCCATAGATGATCGGGGGTCTCGCAGTTGATGTTGGTTATCCAAACGTTGATGGTATTATGGCCAACTGGACGGAGAAAAAGCATGTCGCTACGGCCCACTAGCATCTTTCTAATCCAATCACGCTAACTAGATTTTGATACAGGATTTCCCGCCAAATCATACTCAACCTCAATAACATGTGAATAATTTCCAAAATTTAGGGTCACTTCACCAGGCCTGTAGTGTCTTCCTTTTAGAAAATGCCAATGTTTGGGTATGTCCAATTGGTTTAAGGAACGATCATCTAGGATGATATCCAATTGTTCTTCAATAGGGAATGTTAACATTGACATAGAGGCCCAGTTCATAGTGACTGTTGTGGGTGGACAGAGACTGCATAATATTAGTATTAACAAAGTGTAAGTACATATAACGATGTTATATATTTTTAGAAAAAGTGTAAGTACATATAACGATGTTATATATTTTCAGACTAGTATTTTCTATAATTTGATGTATCTTGGTATTTCATAAAATGAGGTGACACTTATTATCTATTTGTTTAATCAACACTCATATTTAGTTTTATGAGTACATGACACTATGTTTGAAATACTTTTTAAAAGGATAAAAGAACATACTTATAATAAGGACCCATGCACATTCTAATCATTTTGAAGTGAATCAGAAAATGAACAGGAGCCTGGGTCCTATCCGCTAGTATCAAAGGAGAATTCGTAAAACTCAAAACCACCAACATGGTTTCCAAACCTACAACCTCATCTTCTACAAGCTCACCTTCTACAAACCTTTAGAACATATACATCCAGAAAGTATCAATGACTGCACGTATCAATGACTCACAAGCACTATTTGGCAAATTGTTTGGCAAAACCTAAAGTAGGCATACAAATTGTGGTCTTCCCTGAACTAATTGCATTGGATGTACTGAAAATGTCATGCCCTACACAATAAAGTTGTAACATCAAAAAAGTCAAACCTAAAACTAGAAATGCACACTACAAATTTTAGCATGATCGTGTATGAATGCAAAACAATACTGAACAGAATTAGGATCAATCATAGGGATTGGTTAACTAAATTATCATTGACATCTACTTGTTTAAAAAATAGGTTAAGACAAGGTCAACACACATTAACAACACACATTAAAAAATAGGCTACGCCAAGGATAAAAAAATAGGCCGACGCTCCACGGGAAGTAAAAATTATGTTACCAATTAGTTTTATAATTTGGTATGGCAATTTCAAATTGCCACTAATTAAAAATAAAAATGCATTTAATGTTATGTCTTTTTTAGAAACTCTATAATAGGTGGTTTAGAGGCATTTTAATAAAAAATGCATGTATATTAGAAAGATAGTGGCTTTTTTTTTATAAAAGCCACTAGAATAAATGGCACTATTGGGCGATTTTGCTATAGTGGACAATATTATATATATGTGGGATCCAATATAAGGTTTCCAGGGAAGACACATATATACAAGGTTTATCCATGATATATGTTAAAATTAAGCATTTTATTTTTGTCATATATTATTAATAACCAAGCCAATCATCAATTCTATTAAATAAACATTATATGTTTATAGGGATTATTTGTTAACATATGTTAAGGATGAATTGAGGATGCAAACCTAGTCAATTGGAGGATTTATAGTGGCAGTGGTGATGATAATGGCAAGCTCTGGTTCCGGATGCTGCTGTTGGCGCTGGCTACTGGCACTAGCTTTGGCTCCGACAGTAGGACTGCTAGCACGGTGGCAACTGGCACTAGCTTTGGCTCCGACAGTAGGACTGCTAGCATCGGCGAGAGGAGGACCGGCTGGAGGAGAGGACCAACGACGGTGGCGGCTCCACGAACGGTGAGCTCCACGGAGGCGGCGAGCTCCATGAATGGTGGTGAGCTCCACAAACGGCAAGCTCCACGGCAGTGCTTCACGGCGGCGGCAAGCTCCACAGAGGCGGCGAGCTCCATGAACGGCGGCGATGGCAGTAGCAGTAGAAAGGCGTCGGCGAGCAAGGAGATCGGCGGTGGCGAGCAAGGAGAATGCCGGAATCGTCAGACCCTAATAGCCGATTGCAATCACAGAGAGAAAGGGAAAGAGTCAGGCTCACTCACGCGATATTAAGTTAACATTCAGTGTCAGTTATTCAACACAACCGACACATAAAACTAACAGTGTCGGTTAACAACACAAACTGACACATGTTCCAAATGATAATCGTCGGTTTTAACTAGAAATAAACCGACATATATCTACATACGCCGATTAAAAAATTGGTTCTCTATTAATAACCATAGTCGTCGGTTGTTTTGAAAATCCGACGCTCAAAGGGTGTGAAAAATTTCCCGCGAAGAGCACGGGAAAAACCATAAGTGTCGGTCATTGATGTAAAACTGACGATCAAAATGTGCCCAATTTCCGTTTCACAAATAACCTTTCATCGTCGGTTGTTTAGGTAATGACTGACGCCATATGTTAAATTTTTGGAGGTAATTTTTTTCACTGGAATTTTGGATTTGGCGGTTAGTTTTCGGCGTCGGTGTGTGATTAAGTAACCGACACCGAATAAAAGTGATACCCATGTCTGGTCTCCCTTCACAGATTGATGTCGGTTTATTTTATAAACCAACGCTTTATTGTTTAGGTGTCGGTGTATTATTACAACCGACACCTTTAAAAGTGACGTTATAAGCCATTTCTGTAGTAGTGCACAATGAAAGGACATCGTGGAAAGTTTGCTAGAATCCTAGTGGAGGTCGACACAACCAAACCATTGCTCCCCACTCTCCTCATCAATGGGTAACATTTTCACCTAGAATATGAAAACATCCCATCCATTTGTATGAAATGTGGTCGTATTGTCCACCTTGATGAAAATTGTATGCAAGTTAATCCAACTCTAGTGGACGGTGACTCCTCTACATAGCCAACACCCTCGGTTTATTCCATGAAAATCCATGCAAAGAAATAGAAAAAGAAACAAACTAAGCCAAAAGATCCTTTGCCCAATGAAACCTCAATGGAGAAATAACACTCTAAGCATGTAACTAAGGATAAATGCAAGCAAAAAGAAACCAACTCTACCATCAATGACGATAGGTTCCAGACGGTTCTCAGTAGAAATTAGAAAAAGAAAAAAAGGCTCAAGTGAGGTCCTCAGAAACTACCAACAATATCCCTTTAAACATCTCTGGGTCCCAATCAACTGAGGTAAGGGATAATACAGTCACCCTTATTGAAGATGATAGCTCTGAAGGTCGCTTCCAATCTTCAATGATGGAAACCCAATTTCGTTCGCCAAATGACATCGCTACCTTCTGTGCGGGTAACTTCAACCAAGGTGGTGTATAGTTGAGGAACAGATGAGTTATTTATGAACCCTTTCAACAGAGTTTGGATCGGATATGGAAGAAAGTCAAGAGGACTACTAACTATGTGAGTATTGAAGGTTGTAATACTGGTACTACAGTAAAAAAAGCACTGGAATTTAATGATGAATGAGCAGGGGCAATGGATGCCCAGGAGGAACATAGTCATACTGCTGATAACCCCACCATCATTATGTCATGATCGATTTAACATCCATTTTTGTTTGTTTTAATGAAGCTCATCTGCTAGAATATATAAGGATCTTGATCCCATGATAAGATTAATTACCTAAAGTTTCTTAAATCTTCTAACAACCTTTCTATACTAGCGCTCATTGAACCCAGGTGTAGTGGAACCAATGCCCAGGTAATAATCAAGCAGCTTGGCTTCTCCTCCTCACATAGATTGGAAACAATCAGATTTTCTGGTGGAATCTGATTTCTATGGGAGGACCAACGGTGCTCAATTGATGTCATCTTGAATTATATACAATTCATCCACTGTAAAGTGGACCATTGCTGGTATTTAACTATTGTTTATGCGTACCCTTCAACTAATAAAAGAAATTTTCTTTAGAAACATCTTCAATTGCTAGAAAGCAATGTTGATGGCCCCTGGGGCATGATAGGGGACTTTAACACTATGTTGAGCACCTTAGAAAAACAAGGAGGCAAGGGATTTGACCGTAGATCTTATGCCAGGCTCAATATTGTTTTACTCACCACATGACTTGCAGACATCCAAGCAGATGGGCTATTCTTTACCTTTAGGAGGCGTGCTTTGTATGAATGTTTTGATAGGTTCATTGCCAATGAAAAGTGGTTGGACTTGAACATTGATTCTAGTGTCTCAATCCTACCATGCTTATATTTTGATCACAAACTAGTTTTTTTTGCTACTAGGAAGAAGGAGAGACATCAATTCCATGCACATTTCAGAACTAAAGCAAGCTGGAATCTCCACAAAGACTTTAATAAGCAACTTCATCTATGTTGGGATCATAACAAACCCTTCCTCGAAGCATTTGAAGGTTTCAAGCCTCAAATTTCTAAATGGGGTACAACTTCCTCGAAGAAAATATAGACAAAGAAAGTCAAAATACTCCACGAGCTAAATAAATTACATCACACATCTGCACACACAAGTCTCATTGATACTGAACTCAAAACCATTCAACTCCAGGACCAGTTCCAATCTATTACATCATGTGAGGAAGCATACCTCTACTAGAAAGCTCATATCAACTGGCTGAAGTTGGGTGTCTGTAACTCCAAATTCTTCAATTCATACATCAAGGCCAGACGTCATAGAAATAAAATTTCATGCCTCAAAATTATGTGGGTGATTGGATAACGTCGAGCACTTCCATTCAGCACATGGTACATGATTTCTTTGTTCACTTACAACTGACATTTAGTACCTAAAATCTCTAGGATATTACATAGTATCCAAGTCCATTTCACACGCCATAGGTCAACCTGCTTCAAGACGTGGATAAAGCCCCCACCACTGATGAGATCCAATGGGTGGTCTTCTCAATGGCACGAACTAAGGCCCCTAGGCCTGACAGAGTGTACAACAAATTTCTACAAAACAACTGGACTCATGTAGCCCCTTCTATTCTCAAGATGGTGCTGGATACTATTCAATCTGGGAAAATTGATAGCAGACTAGCTAATTCCAACATGGTTTTAATTCTAAAAGTCGAAGTTTCTCAATGTTGTAGTGACTTCATACTGATTTCCCTCAACAATTCTTGCTTTAAACTCATCTCAAAGATTATTATGGAGTGGTTCAAACTTCTATTGAATGATTGGATTGCTCGTACACAGTCCAGTTTTATTACTAGTCGGAACATAAGTGATAATGTATTACTTCTATAGGAGGTTGTTCACTCTACGAGACATAAATCTAGCAAGACAAAATGGACTGTGATCAAGATAGACCTATCCAAGGCATTTGACAAGATGGGTTGGAGTTTTATACATGATACACTACTTAAAGTTGGCCTTCACTTAAAAATTATTTAGATCATCATGCATATCATAACGCAAGGAGAGACCTCAATCCTCTAGGAAGGGAAACCTCTTCACCCCTTCAAGGCTTCCCAAGGTGTTAGATAAGGGTACCCTATCAGTCCTTATGTCTTTGTTCTTTGTATGGAGAGATTAAGTCAGTCCATTCAATTGGAGGCTGCCGAAAGAAACTGGAAACCGATCATTCTTAATAAAGGTGGACTTCATCTCACCCTTGTTTGCTTTGTTGACGATATTATCTTGATGGAAAAGCTTATACTTCTCAAGCAATGATTGTGAAGAAAGTTATTAACAAGTTCTCCGCCATCTCAGGCCAGCAAATAGCCTATGAGAAATCAAAATGCTTCTTTTCTTCTAATGTCACATCTAGGGAGCGAAGGGCAATCTCAAGGAAATTGGGCATTCCCTAAACGTCAGATCTTGGGTTCTACCTCAGAGTCCCCATCCTTCACCACAGAATCAACATATTCACACATTCTCACATCTTGGATATGATCAAGTCAAGGATGAACAGTTGGATGGTTAGACATATATCGTTGTCCGGACGTATCACCTTAGCAAAAGCAACTCTACAAGCTATTCCTACTTACACCATGTAGACGGTGAGTCTATCTCCTTCCCTATGTGACAACATCAATAGACATGTCAAAAAAATTATCTAGTTTGGCAATCATGAGGATAAGAAGCTATCCCTATTATCCTAGAACAAAGTTACCACCAACAAATATAAGGGTGGCTTGGGAATCAAGGATGTGAGGGACTTTAACCAAGCATTGATGATGAAAAATATATGGACCTTCATCAACAAGCCCCAAAAACTGTGGGTTCAAGTAAAGAGGGATAAATACTTCCTCAATGATAAGTTTACTACTGGTCCTTGCTCTGATGCATGATGTTTCATTAAACGTAACATGTTTGTTGTGCTTTCTAAATCCTATAAAGTCATAAGAAATGGCCTATCCACTAAGACCTTCACTGATTAATGGATGGGTAATCTAAACCTATATGAACTTTATCCTACATGGACCTTCCCCACTCCCCTGGAGGACCTTCAAGTTGGCTCCATGATCAAGGACCATGATTGGGATTAGGACTTTATTCATTCATACCTGCCTTCAAAATCATGGATGTAGATCTCCTCAATGCTACCACCTGATATCCACACCTCTGATAATGTATGGGCATGGCAACATGATAAAGATGGTTTACTATCAGCTTGATCTTCCTACAGATGGATCTGTGCTCATAAAGAAACCTCAACTGATGGAAAATTGAAAAGATTGTGGAAGAAGAGACTCCCCAAATGAGTGAAGACCTTTCTATGGTTATTCATGCATGGATCCTTGCTAACCAATGTAGAGAAGCATCGTTGCCACACTTTTTGTGATGTGGTCTGCCCCCAATGTAGAAATGTAGAAGAAACCCTACTACATTGCCTTCCCAATTGTACCAGAGCAAAGGAAGTTTGGAGAACCAAAAATCCACCACAAGATTTCTTCGATCTGAGCGAAGTAGCCTGGAAACAAGCTATCATTAAAGAGAGCAATATATCCCAAGAAGTTCCTTTTTTTATTACTTGCTCGCATCTCTGGACAGCTCGTAATGAATTGGTACACGGTGGAGTGAAACAGCCTACAAAAAGCCTCAACTTATTTATCACACAAAGAACTAACACGATCCTCAATCTCCCTAATGAAAATCGTGGCACATCTCATGTTCCTAATGAGCAACCAAGGGGAGATCATTCCTTGTTGATTTACTACAACGCAACCTATCTTCAAGACACACAAAAAGGAGCTTATGGAATCTATGTAGTATCAAATACAAGCTCATGTGTGCTGGGCTTTGGTACCCAAATTCATGCCATGAGTGTCACAAAAGCCAAACACATGGGCATTCATCAATATCTTATGATCTGTAAGCAAGAAGGATGGGGGAATTTGTGCATCTTAATTGACTCCAAAATAGTTGTTGAGTTTCTACAATAGAAACAGAAGGTCTCACACAAACTAAGACCATTGGTGAAGTCGTGCTTGAAGTCCTAAAGCTTGTGTTATTGCTCTGTTCAATTCATCCCTCATACGATGAATGTTGTAACAGAAAGTATAGCAAAAGTTTTCTTGAAAAACAATGTATCAATCAGATTTCTCAGCCATCTGGATTGGTTGACAAACATAAAGAGAGTCAATTACATCTATATGAGGGAGCAGTATGAATAAAAATCTCTTAGCTTGCAAAAAAAGAAGAGGCAGTTGGAGCAACGACATCTGCAATAGAGACAAATGATATGTGGTTGTTATCCAGAAAATTAAATAGAGTTCCTATGTAGATGTAACATCCCATTTTTCCACACATATAATTTATAAATCTTATTAGAGTTTTTGTATAAAATTTAAATAATAAACTTAATGGAAATAGCCAAAATTCATAATATTTTGTTTATCGAATATGTTGTCACCTTAATATGTAAAGAAAATCCTAATAATGCCTTCAAATAATGATTAAGTCCTAAAGTGTATTACTATTCTCAATCATGAAATTGGACTCAACTAGTTCACCAAGGAGTGATAATTCAATTTAGCTCTCCTTTTACTTGATAAATATTAAGATAATGACTTATACATGGTTGGTAAAGAAAAGATAACTAAAACCTAAATCTAATAGAATAGGAAGGTTCTATGCCCTCATTTTGGTGTGTAGTTCAAATATGGTTCTTTTTGGACCTTATTTGATCATCTATTTGGTCTAGGGAAGTATATGTATAGTTAGTGATGGAATTAAATTGTAAATTTTGTCAATTAATTAACCTAACCTATATTCTAGATTATATGATGTGTCACGCATCATCTTTTATTGTAGATATCATCTGCCGGCCTAGATTTTATCTCAGAGTTTGCAGATCTATCCGACGGCTCACGGGTCATCACTCCCACCAGTTCGAGTCCCAATCAGACTGGCATAGTGATGAGGATTGTTCTCTTTCTTGGTCTCTCTATATGCACTTTCTCGGTGCAATTAAACCACCCCTCACGATCCTTGTATCTTCCCAAACCTTATCACCTCTTACACACAAGGGTTTCATTCCCTAGAGTCTCAGGTCAACTAGAACCCCCTCTCGGTTCACCTGTTTCTTCCTTCGTAAGTAAATCTTCCTCCTGCAGGTCTCAAAACCTATATACAGGACTCTGAAAATGATCCTCAAACCTCAAGGAACCAACTTCCATCCCTATTTTGGCCTCATTTGCATGGAAACCCCACCTTCGAACTCCATCTCTCCCTCTACCCTAGAGGCAGACTGAGGCGAGAGCACAAAGCATCTTGAACATCACTGACATGTCATCGTGGTTCACTGAACCCTCCCAAAGATTTCCCCGTCCTCAATTCATCTAGAGTAAAGATAATTCAAGTTACCCTAGTTTTTCTCCTTTCTAGTTTTTTCCTTGACCCTCCCCATGATTCCAGTAACTCATGCAACCTCTTGTATATCTTTGTTTGTTTTCTTCTTTGTTGGATTCTAACAATGCGACTCTAGTTTGTTTTGGGGATATTTCCTATTGTATCAGTTTCTTTCAGGGACCAGGTTCCTCTCCCTACCATGGTGGGAGGTGGGTACAGTGCCCCTAATCTGAGAACAACCCAGGTAAAGGCTTGTTTAGTTCATTGCAATGTTAGGAACTCATCCTTGAGTTTGATTTTCTGGGACAACTCTGAGCATCACATTTTGATGATCGAATTTTAGTTGTATCCTTTGTCTCTTTGATAAAGATGAATCACGGTGAAAGATTTTCCCCTTTTTTCCTTGGTCGGATGATGATTCAATCTCACACACATGGATTTTTTGGGGTTTTGAGCACCGCCGCTTGCTTGTTTGGTGGTGAGAGTGCAGTGTCAGGGAGGCAGTCCTTGATTGGCTCCCCTCGGAGTGGGTGGTCCCAAATTGGTGGATAAATCATATTGTTGATTTCTATGTGGAAAGGTTTTTGAATAAGGAACAATTTGGTGATGGTTTTAAAAGTCTATTTTGACTCTAAATTTCCTTGATTCATCCAATAACCATGAAACCCTAGAAACTAAGGTGAATATTATTATTAATGGATGTTAATTGGTTTAATAGGATAATTAGGGTTTCTTAACCCAAGTACGTGACTAGGGTTTTAGCAATATAGGAAAAGTAAATAGATTTTCTTTAAGAACTGTAAGCGGGTCCATGCACATTGAGTATTTAGTATGATTTTTCAATCGCCTTATGTTTATTATATCATGATGATCATGTTGAACTATACACAGCCATGAACTTCAATCTTAATATATCTTGAATCAATGTGATTATATGATACTAATGGTTTCATGTTCTATTTCAACAATGTGTGTCATGTTCATGTGAAATCAAAGTAAAGATTAATTATTCCAAGTTAATGATGAATCATGTAATTGGTTGCATTATTTTGTCCTCATCATGTTAATGTTGATCCCTCATGCCTTATGAGTTCAAATGGAACATAGTGTCACACATGTGCAATCATGTGCTCAAGTGGAGCATTATTAATGGCACTTAAGGTGCAAATCATGAGCTAAAGTGGAGCATTATTAATGGCACTTAAGGTGCAAATAATGAGCTCAATTGGAGCATAGTTATGGCACTTTGGAGAAAATCATGAGTTCAAGTGGAACATCAGTTGATCCTACGGGCCTTTGAACATAGTTGGTGCATCATAGCAGAGGATATGATAATCAATCATTAAAAGCATATTCTGAGAATGTGACTTTATTATTTAGTTAGTTCAATGTTTTCTTATTGCCAAGTTATGATTTTGTTATAACAATACTCAATGTCGCTTACTCTAATGTGTATTTTCCATTTTGAATGCATGGTTGGGGACATGATTTCCGTAGGAGGAAAGAATAATAGAGGAGATTAAGTGAGGAGCATACATCTTAAGGACAAACTAAGAGTTTAGACCTAGTGGGGTGCCAACTATCATATGGCGTTTAGTTTAGTTTTTCAATTAGTACCAAGACTTTGTATTGGTTTAGTTTAAAGTTTAAATTTTATGTTGTGGAACTTGAGACATGAGATTTACAATTATTTTCTTGAGTTGTCTGAATGAAATTATACTTGTGTGCATGGTTATCATTTTGTGGCATCCCAATGAGATTTCTACTTCTGCTCCATGAATGGTATGCTTTAAAAATTAGGGTGTTATAATATGGTATTAGAGACAAAAATATAGTTGGCCACTAGGCTTTTCTTCAAATATCATATAGTATATGTTCCCTTTTGTAGATGGCTCCCAAGAGGAAATACGATAAGGGCATGGAGCACATAGATGGAGAGGGAAGCTCTTCTAATGGGGGAAGTGATCATAGTGCTTATGGAGGGGCTCACCCTAATGGTAACCTTGATTCAACTCTAGAAGTTCTCATCAAGGCTCTTACTGATGCCTTGACTGGTCAACATGGATGACCACATCAACCAAGGAACCAAGAGTTGACCTTCGTAGACTTCCTAAAGATTAAGCCAGAAACCTTCTCTGGAGAAGCTGAAACTGATGTAGTTAGTCATGTTGAGGAGTGGCTACTCAATGGAGAGCACTATTTTTGTGATTTAGGATTCCCTTAGCATTCCAAAGTTTTCTTTAGGACTCACTTGTTGAAGATAACAACATGCACATGGTGGGAGAACTCCACCATTGCTCGAGGAACCAATGTTGAGCCATTAACCTTGGAGGAGTTCACTACTGCCTCCCAGAACCATTACATTTTAGAAGCTATGATCGAGAATAAGGAGATGGAGTTCAGGTTCCTCAAGTAGTATGACTCCACTGTAAGCCAGTATGTGATGAAGTTCTATGTGCTACAAAAATACAAGACCAAAGATGAAGTGCATCTAGCAAAGAAGTTCATGCGTGGCCTGAAGCCTGAACTTGGCTACACTCGGGTTGGTCGTAGTATCAGGACCATGCAGAAGGAACTAGGAGCAACCCTGGAGCTGGAGGACCACCCAGGACAAATTGGAAGAATGAAGGATCCTCATGAATCAAGGAGGATCATAAAAGACATAATGATAAGACGAGGAAAGCTCCAGAAGGACAACCTACTAAGGAATCTTGTGTGACTTATGATAGACTTCAAGGGGGACCATGCAGGAGAGGATTTGGAGTTTTCCACTATTGTGGAGACCTAAACCATAAGAAGCCAAAATGTCATAATCTCAAAGTAAAGATCACATAGGGCTAAACCATAAACTAGAGCAAGGAGAAAACACTCAAGCAAGGATGTTTGCAATGGTCAATAGCAAGGAGGAAGAAGAAGGTATGATCTAGTTCTATCCATGGTTTTAGTTTTGTGAATATACATGTTGAGTTTTTGCAAACTAGGTGTACAAAAAACCCTAAGGTTGGTAGTAATCTAAGAAAATTTTGAGGAAAAATTTTATTTAAGGTGGGTAGAATTGTAACATCGCATTTTTCCCACACATATAATATAGGATTCTTATGGAGTTTTATGAAAAAATTTAAACAATGAACTTATTGGAAATAACCAAAATTTATAAAACTTTTTTATGGAATATGTTGTCACCTTAATATGTAAAGCACTCCTAATAATTATTTCAAATAATGATCAAGTCCTAAAGTGAATAATTATTCTCAATCATGGAATTTGACTCAACTAGTTCAATAAGGAGTGATAATTTAGTTTAGTTCACCTTTTAATACATAAATATTAAGATAATGGCTTATGCATGGTTGGTAAAGAAAAGATAACTAAAACCCAAATCTAATAAGATAGGAAGGTTCTAAGCCCTCTTTTGGTATGTGGTTCAAATTTGGTGCTTCTTAGACCTTATTTGATCATCTATTTCGTCTAGGGAAGTCTATGTATAGTTAGTAATGGAATTAAACTGTAAATATTGTCAATTAATTAACCTAACCTATTGTTCAGATAATTTGATGTGTCATATTCCATCTTTTCTCGTGAATCTCATCTGACAGCCCAGGTATTATCTGACAATTCTCGGATTTATCTGACGGCTCATGGGTCATCACTCCCGCTCGTCTGAGTCCCAGTCAAACTGGCATAGCGATGAGGAATGTTCTCTTTCCTAACCTCTCTATTTGTTCTTTCTCAAAGCAATTAAACCTCCCCCTCACTATCCTAGTATCTTCCCAAACCTTCTCACCTCTTACACACTAGGGTTTCATTCCCTAGAGTCTTGGGTCGACTAGAACCCCCTCTTAGTTCCCCTGTTTCTTCCTCCGCAAGTAAATCTACCTCCCACATGTCTCAAAACCTATATATAGGACCTTGAAAACGATCCCCAAACCTCAAGGAACTAACTTCCATCCTCATTTTGGCCTTTTTTGCACAGAAACCCTACCTCCAAACTCCATCTCTCCCTCTACCCTTGCAGCATCCTAAAGCGAGAGCACAAAGTATCTCGAACATTGCTAACACATCATAGTGGTTCACTGAACCCTCCCAAAGCTGTAACATACTAGATCTCAGACCCTACCCTGGAAGTTGACATTTTGGACTTAGGCAAACAAGGTTGAAGGTTAGACCTAAATAGATGTTTAGTATAACCCCAATGAGCTAATGCATGTATAGATCACCTTAATGTAACCTAATGTTCTAACATTAATCTTAAGTTTATAATGGATACATAAAATATGCCACATAACTCATTTTGGTGGTAATATGAAGATAAGAAACTTAATTGGATGAATAATTTAGATAATGGGCCGTTAATGGGCCTATGCCATATCTCATAAAAAGAAGTCTCAAAATTGGAAACAAACTTCAAAATCAAAATCTACATATCAAAATTAGCCTACATATCAAATTTCATCTAATTTGGACAACCTTGAAATATTAGGATAAGTTTAGGAGAGAGAAAATGAGTAAAAGGCATAAGTAATGAATAATGTGATTGTATAACTTAAAAATATTAAAATAAAGGCAAACACATATTCAACACATCAAAGATAACTTGTGGATAAAGTTTGGTCCAATTTGAATGTTGTTTGTACAAGTTATGCAATTTTAGGTACATTATGGACTTTTCTGCAATTTACCCAATTAAGAGGTTTTCTTTGTAAATTGTCACATGCATAATAATCCTTATATATTCCCTTACCATTATAGATTTTTTTAACCATGGGGCACTTGGTTACACATTGGTTTGAAGGTGTTTCTCTACGAGGGCATTATAGGGATTACCCTCTTTATACATGAGCTTATCTTTAAAAGCTATCAACTAATGGGGTTATTTATTTGATTGGAAGACAGTGGTGATGGCCTAAAAGTCTCCATGGGCTTTTAGGAATGACATTGTATATACAAGAAGTCTATCTGATCTATCCTCTTGCATGGCCATGAAATCCCTAGGCAAAGGACACATGGAAAGCTCCATGGACACCTCGTACTTGACTTCTTCCTTATCCATAAAGGTTTGCATGTCGATAGGCACCCTTAGCATTTGACACATGGAAAGTAACTTGACACCTCATGCTTGACTTATTCCTTATCCATAAAGACTTGCATGTCCATGAACACCCTTATACATGACACATGGAAAGTCTCATAGACACCTCATACTTGACCAATCTTTCTTTATATAGACATATCTACCCCTTCCCAACTCCCAATTTGAAAACTCTTGCTCTCCTTTATTTCCTCCAGCTTAGATCGTCATTACTACTCTATTTTTCCATGAAGGTGATGTCCCAAGGTAAAAGGAGGTGCCTACCTTGGTGAAGAAGGCTCCTAGGGTTCCAAATTTCTCTATTTAGGATTTCTTAAGCTCCTCCTTGGTGATTTTAACCAAAACTAGTAAGTATCCTCCTTTAATTACCTATTTTCTTATTTTTAGTCTTCCTTACACATTGCTCCAGGTCGTAACCCTGGTCTTCCATGGTGAAACCCCACCTAGACCCCTTAAACACCCCCATCTCCATGTTCTTTGGTTAGGGTTTTTCACCTCTAAAGTGGAGACGGTGCTCCTTGGTCAAGATAGGAGCTTTGTCGGAGAAACCAATCTCTATAAACTTTGGAACCTTACTTATTGGACATGTCCACCTTCCCTATAGGTTCTTTGGAGTTCTAGGCTTGACTTGGACTATTTAGACACAGAAGTTGAGGTATGATGCATCCCCTATTCTTCTATGTTGAGCAATTCACCTATGCTTATTCATTATCTTTGTCCTATGGACATTACCTTATACACAATGTATTTTCTTTTGAAAATCATGGTTCATGTAAACTACCTTATTTGATATTGATCATGTGATTATGGATATTATTTTTAACTCTTATCTTATGCTTTCTTCATGATGGAACTCTACAAGATGACATGTGATGTCTTTTTCCCACTTATGAGGTGGATGTATATGTTGGTCACTTATGTGGTGATTAGTTTATATATTATGACTATACTTTCTACTTGCCTCTACATTTAACATTCTATGTGATTCAATATCACTAGAATAGTGTAATTGCATTGGTTTTTATGGCAGATGTGTTATTTCCTACCGAGCAGAGGTGATATTTCCTGCTCTTTTGGGATGGAAAGGAACCTCATACCCAGGACAAGATGTGTGATTCTTGGCCCATGTTTTATATATTTGGGAGATTGGAAGTATTCCTTTCTCTATCAAGTTTCAAGTTTATGAGACTTGGCCACCTTTGTGTTTATATTGTTCTAGGTCTATGTTTATCTCACATGCATGCAGGTTGATGAAATGGGGTGTGTGCCCAAATTATTTACATGTGCTTGTGTGGCACAATCTTTATGTTTTATTAATGGCAGGTATCCTTTTGTTATCATATGATTTCAATTCCTTTTCTCTTGATACCCATTTGGGTGGTCCTTATCCTTTCTATGGGAAGCCTTAAATATTTGATGTCCTTTATTCCATATATTGCTCAATTTCCTATTTAGTATGCACATACCAGCCTTTGCTGATGTCATCTATTTTCTCTTCTTGTTGGGGTATGCTTCCAACCCTAGGTGAAGGACTTGGATGATAAGACATGAAGTTTTGGACACGTTTAAGGAGTTAAATCTTGGAGACAAAGTTGTTTTTGGTTTATATTTCCCTCTATTTTGATCCTTATGTTGTATCATACATGTAAACCCTTATGGGATGTTATGATGTAATCTTTTGTAAAAATTGAATATAGTCATTATTTTTATTCCACTGCTACACTTTGGTAGTTTTGAATACCATTTATTGAAGTTTGAAAATGTTACACTTATTCCAGCATACCTTTTAGTGTGTTTGGAATGGATGTTTTATTCTTTAAATCTTTAGTACGGGGGTGATACCACCTTCTTACAAAAGCTTTCCCCATCTTCAATTCATCTAGAGTAAAGGTAATTCAAGTTACACTAGTTTTCCCCTTTCTAGTCTGTTCCTTGACCCTCCCCGTGATTCTAGTAACTCATGCAACCCCTTTTATATCCTTGTTTGTTTACTTATTTATTAGATTCCAATGATGTGACTCCGATTTCTTTTGAGGGTGTTTCCTATTGTATCAATTTCTTTTGGGGACCAGGTTCCTCTCCCTGCCATGACAGGAGGTGGTTATGGTGCCCCTGGACTCAGAACGGCCCAAGTAAGGGCTTGTTCAGTTTTTTGCAATGTCAGGAACTCATCCTTCAATTCAGTTTTCAAGGACAACCTGTATGATCACATTTTGTTGATCAAATTCTAAATGTATCCTTCTTCTCTTTAAGAAAGATGAATCACAGTGAAAGATTTGTGCTTTTTTCCCTTGTTTGGATGATGATTCGATCTCACGCACATGGATTTTTCGGGGTTTTGAGTGCCACTTCTTGCTTGTTTGGTGGTGAGAGCACGATGCCAAGGAGGCAGTACTTGATTGGCTCCCCTCAGAGTGGGTTGTCCTAAATTGGTGGATGAATCAGATTGTTGATTTCTACATGGATTTTCCTTGCTCTATGACTGGTCCAGGCTTTGAAAATTCACAAAAAATCATATGTGTCAGAACAATGTAGATAAATACTTTTTGGGAAGGTTTTTGAATAAGGAACAATATGATGATGGTTTTAAAAGTCTATTTTGACTTTGAATTTCCTTGATTCATCCAATAAACATGAAACCCTAGAAACTAAGGTGAAAATTATTATTAATGAATGCTAATTCATTTAATAGGATAATTAGGTTTCTTAACACCAAGTACGTGACTAGGGTTTTACCAATCTAGGTATATCAATTAGGTTTTCTCAAGAATGGTAAGTGGGTCCATGCACTTTGAGTATTTAGTATGATTTTTCAATTGCATTATGTTTATTGTATCATGATGATCAAGTCAAACTATACGCACAACCACGTACTTCAATCTGAATATATCTTGAGTCAATGTTATTATATGATGCTCATGCTTTCAATTTCTGTTTCAATAATGCATGTCATGTTCATTTGAAATCCAAGTAAAGATTAATAATTCCAAGTTAATGATGAACTATTGAATTAGTTGTATTATTTTGCTCTAATCATGTTAATGTTGAGACCTCATGCCTTATAAGTTCAAATGGAAAATAGTGGCACACATTTGCATTCATGAGATCAAGTGGAGAATTATTAATGGCACTTAAGGTGCAAAACATGTGTTCAAGTGGAGCATTATTAATGGCACTTAAGGTGCAAATAATGAGCTCAATTGGAGCATAGTTATGGCACTTTGGTGCAAATCATGAGTTTGAATGGAGCATCAGTTGAGCCTACGGGCCTTAAGAGCACAGTTGGTGCATCAGAGTACATGACATTATAATCAATTACTAACAGCATATTCTGAGAATCTGAATTTATTATTAAGTTAGTTTCATGTTTTCTTATTGCCAAGTTATTATTTAGTTATAACAATACTCAATGTTTTTTACTCTAACATGTGTTTTATTTAGTTATAACAATACTTAATGGATGGGGATGTGATGTCCACATGAGGAAAGAATAAGGGAGTATCTTAAGAGAGGAGCATACATCTCAAGGACAAACTAAGAGTTTAGACCTAGTGGGGTTCCAACTATCATATGGAGTTTAGTTGTTCAATTAGTACCAAGACTATGTACTATTTTAGTTTAAAGTTTAAGTTATATGTTGTAGAACTTGAGACATGATATTTACAATTATTTTACTTAGTTGGTTGAATGAAATTATAATTTTGTGACATCCCAATGAGATCTACACTTCAACTCCATGAATGATATGTTTTATAAAATTGGGGTGTTACAATATGGTATCAGCCAAAATATAGTTGGCCACCAGGCTTTTCTCCAAATATCTTATAGTATATGTTCCCTTTTGTAGATGTCTCCCAAGAGGAAATCTGATAAGGGCAAGTAGCATGTTGATGGAGAGGGAAGCTCTTTTAATGGGGGAAGTGATCATAGTACTTCTTGAGGGGCTCACCCTAATGGTAACCCTAATGAACCTCTACAAGTTCTCATCAAGGCTCTTATTGATTCCCTGACTGGTCAACATGGAAGACCACATCAATCTAGGAACCAAGAGTTGACCTTGGTAGATTTCCTAGAGATTAAGCCAGAAAACATCTCTGGAGAAGCCGAAACTGATGTAGTTAGTCATGTTGAGGAGTGGCTACTCAACGTCAAGCACTGTTTCTGTGATTTGGGATGCCCTACACATTCTAAAGTTCTCTTTGGGACACACTTGTTGAAGAGTTCTTCCCGCACATTGTGTGAGAACTTCACCAATGCTCGAGGTCCCAATGTTGAGCCATTAACCTTGAACAAGTTCACTACTGCCTCCCAAAACCATTACATCTCATAAGCTATGATCGGGAAGAAGAAGATGGAATTCAGGTGCTTCAAGAAGTACCACTCTACCATCATCTAGTATGCAATGAAGTTTCGTGTGCTAAAAAATACATGACCAAAGATGTGTTGGCCTGAAACCTGACCTCGACTATGCTCCAGTTGGCGATAGTATCAGGAACGTGCAGGAGGCACTAGATGTAGCCATGGAGATGGAGGACCACCCAGGACAGAACTGGAAGAATGGAGGATAGTCAAGAAGCAAGAAGGATCACAAAAGCCATAATGACAAGAAGAGGAAAGCTCCAGAATGATAGCCTACTAAGGAATCTTATGCAACTTGTGGTAGACTTCATGGGGAACCATGGAGGTGAGGATTGGGATTTTGCTACTATTTTGGAGACATCAACCATAGAAAGATTCAAACTCAATGTTCCCAACTCTTAGAACATCCCTTATGGGCTTGAAATTCAAGAACTTCTCCATTGTTGAGAATTCATAGCACATGTCACCAATGCATGGCTTCTTGATATCGTAATGTTTCCCCAAAGGTCAAAGATGTTTTAATTAAGATTCTATTGGATATACATAGAGTAATCAGATGTGCAGTGTTCCATGGGGCCTCAAATACTCAAAGTCAAAGTATCTATGTTAGAAACATTGATACTACATACCATACATCATATGCATTTTTATATAAGTTGAAAAAGTAAATTTGCAACTAGATAGAAGAGGATACGTCAATGATCACACTAAATCTTTCTCTAAATAATTTTACAATAATCAGTAGATCAAAATAAAATTCAACGTGTAGGTCCTCCAAATAAATTGGTGGAAATATCTCATGAACCCACCAACCTTCAAGGCAAGATGGCTATGGACGAATATAAGGCAACCCTATAGAAGTTTAACACTTCAAGAACTCTCAAGATTCCTAAGACTTGAAGGAGTTCAGTTTGGTTTTCCTTGAAGAAGTGGGAGAACATCCACCTAGTCACCAAACATATAGCTTCAAATTGGAGTAAAAATGTCAAATTATCATATTGATTAACATAATGAAGTGGGTTGTGAATTTTTTCTAGATGATTGTGAGAAACATAGGTGAATCCATGCCAGTCTTGAGGAGAAAAAATGAATTTCAACTATGATATATGTTACTTATTAAGTTGTTATATATATTGTAACATCTGTTACATACAGTACAATTATGATTATACCCAATTTGAGGGGTTGTTAAATTATAATTATGAGAATCATGTATTTACCAATTAGAATTTTATTCCATCAGTACTTGTTAGTGTTGGTGACTCTATATTAAATTGCAAAGTATTATAAACAAGTAGTTAATCCATAAGTGACTGTCCTATCGAGCTATTTCCTTAATAGTACAAGTCTGCAATTAACCATTCATAGTAGTACCATGCTTCCCACCCTCATTGTATTATAACATTGAATCACTCAGATAGGATCCTAAAGTTAATCTAAATTCCATATGTGTTGTCCTATTAGAATAAACATCTAGCAAGTGCATAATACATAAAAGAAATGAAATCTATGATAAATAATAGCATAGATCATCCATGATTATGACATAAGGCCACATTGTCAGACGATGCTTGACTTGAAAAGATATAGAAATGCAATATAATGTGTCCTTAGCATAGATATTTACAACAAATTACAAGTGCCAACATGTGAGAAACAACTCAAAGAAAATGAAAAGAAAGTTTGCATGCCCAACCCAGAGGTTGACCCGGTAAAGATCATGGGCCATGGGTTTGTGGTTCAACCTCTAGGTATACCCAGTTGACCCAGTTACATCATCATGATATATATATATATATATATATATATATATATATATAGTGTGTGTGTGTGTGTGATATATAAAATATAGAGAGTGAGTTTGGATGGAATACGCTCGAGTGTATTGAGACTTTGGTACACTCAACTTTTGAAGTGTTAGATTCTAAATATATGGTAAATCAATATTCTTAGACTCGCACTAGTTGTTAACTGAAAAAATAAACTCCCTCTATCTATGGGTGGATCCCTCCAATCATCTATGTTTTGACTTAATCACTTTTATCTTTTCTTTGTCCATTATACCACTTTTGTAACGCCCGGGCCCACTACCCAAGGCTCTAGTAGAGTTTCAAGATTGATGACTGGCCCCACAGACCACCACTAGCCTTAACTACGTGCTTTGTCCCCACCCACGTGCATTCCAGGATTAACTTCCTGACAGGTCACCCATCCCATTACTACTCCAAGATGAGCATGCTTAACTATGGAGTTCTTAGTGATGGGCTCCCAGAAAAGGAGGTGCACCTTGGTGATATGGGTAGTCCAATCATTCCTTTTAAGATTATGTTATCTAAGGCCTCAAATTCTGGGATGTTACAATCTCCCCCACTTAGACTCTTGACATCCTCGTCAAGGCTCAACTATATGGCCTCATAATCTGACCCCATTTCATTGTAGACCCACAATGGCCCATGGACACTCAACTCCCGATCACAGAATACCAGCGCAAGGGTGGCTATGTCAACCATGGACATCCCTTTCCTACATGCCTGGACCGCACGGCTCAAGACTGGCATGCCACATGCCCATGCGAGTCCCACCTACTGGAGGGGTTATGGCTTTGATACCATTTGTAATGCTCGGGCCCACTACCCAAGGCTCTAGTAGAGTTTAGGAATGATGACTGGCCCCACAGACCACCACTAGCCTTAACTGTGTGCCAACTTTCCTTTTCACTTGGGTAGCACCGATGTGCGACTAGGCACCGCTCTTTGCTTGTGAAGTCAGAAGTGTTATGGACTTTCACTGCCAATGTGAAATGGGCCTGCAGGGTCACACACATAGGATTTAACCTGGAAGAGGAGTTTATCCACAAACCATGTTTAGATTGATTACTAAAGGAGTTTAGTAGTTCAATTAAACACTCAGTTAATTGATAGCTCAAAATCATAGTGTTAAGGTGTTGGACCAGATGATTAAGAGTATCAGATTGATTGGAACTGCAATTGACTGATTTGCACAGTCTACTACCCCAACCGATTGGCTCATAGGGTTGAACCGATTGTCTCAAGTTGGTGAACCGACCGACTCAAAGTGGTGAGTCGATCGGCTCATATGTCAAAGAAATGATCAGCTCAATTGTTGAACCGGTCGATTCGTGTGACCAACCGAGATCATTTGGAAAGTCAGAAGACACTTTTTGCAAATACATATTTGTTTCACTTGTACAAATTTGATTTGGACAATGACTAATATTTGATTAGTTGGAAACAAACATGACAGTCAATTTGAGTTGGACCAGGACCACGAACCGATCGACTCAAGCATGAACCGATCGGCTCAGTGTCCCAAACAATCAATTCATGTCTGAACCGATCGGTTCAACTGGTGCAATTTGTCCGATTTTGTGGAAAACCTTGAACCCTTCTATTCCTGCTTTGATCCCGCATTGCCCGGGGTAGAGAACCCTGTCCCATGACCCTCCTATATATAGGGGTATTGGGGGCTTCTCAAGTACAACTCAGAACACCAGTTTCTCTATAAAGTTGTCGTTCTCTCTGGTTGATGTAACCAGGAGATCCCGAGCAAGTTCTACCCAATAAGGGAGGCACGATAAGGGAAAGACAACTGCAGAAAGGTGATTGGTGGAAAGAGAGTGTGTCGGTGACTAGTACGTCGACAGGAGGGTATGACTCCTTCCGGTTCCTTGTGCGAAAAGGGGATCGGAGTTCCAGGTGGTCCGTGTGGACTACTACAGAGGCGGTAGACTTCTGCTGCTCGGAGGACAGTTGTCAATCCCGATAGTCTCGGAGACTAGGAGCTGCACAGACACCATCCAAGACCGGAGGTGAAGACCGCGTAAGCCGCAAGGTAATGTCGTCGAGCAAGCCTCAGGACAAGGTATGTCTCTACAAACCATCCTTCCTACTGTATAGACATTGACGCGATTCCTTCGTTCTGGGTTAGGGGAGAATTTTTTTTGTTTCTGATGCCTTCTCTGCCTCCCCTAAAACCCAACAGTGGTATCAGAGCCACCTCATCTACTCTATACTTTAGGATTATCAATGTGATCGATTTTGATTTTTCGCCTTTATTTATTGCATACGTTGTGAATAAAATTGGCTTTATGCATGTCCAATCCTAAATCCACAAATCCCAAAATACATATATGATATGTAATATGAATGCACTCGATACGCGTCACCCTTAAATGAGTTTTGTGGTGGATGTATAGCGTGGTTATGGCCAATAAACCCTATGTCTGTGTATGGTTATATGTGGTTGTATGCATCTCAGTCTGCGTACTGATTTCCTACCTCCTTTTCTTGATGTAAATTGAGATAACTCAAGATTTATTTCCTACCTTTGCTCCCCCCAAATGTAACTCGGGGTTTCTCAATTCAAATGTAAATAACATAGAATTTTTAGTTCCTGTTATGTTGAAGAATGACAGACAACCTGACGACAACTGAGATGATCGATTCAAGGCGTGAACCGATCGGTTGGCATTCTAGATGACCGGTTCGAGGAATGAGATGAGCGGGTGGTAGCCCTGAGCAGATGCACGACAACCAGTGAACCGATCGACTTGAGGCGCCAGTCGATCGGCTGGTGGCACCCAACCGACTGGCCTGATGGCAAGTCGATCAATCATGGAGATGAGTTGATCAAACCTAGAACGGAAAAGCACAAAGTTCATCTTGGCTTGTGATATGGACCTAGATGACCGTGATTCCTCTTGGCTCTAAGAATCACATTAGGATGGCCATAATCATCGCTTTTATCATTTCACATGTTTTATGTGGGATATAGCATGTATATGATACGTACTATGTATTGTGGTGATTGGATATGTATATGTACCTATAAAACTAAATCGCTCATCAAATATTAAGTCTTATATGCCTTCCATTAGCGACACACATGAAAAACTTGATCGACCAAGCATAGGTTATGCCAAAGTTGGTGCGCCGTCCATCTTGCGGAAGTGTGAAGGGTAGACATGTAGGATCTGCCAAAGCAAGATGCATGTTTACCGTGTCGGTTTTTGGGTTAGACTTAACTGGTGATTCTTAGAGCGTCTAAGCCCAGAGGCACGGGATGAATGGCAAGGAGTTGTGCATGTCATCTATCTAAGAGTTGCATATGATGCAACTGGCATGATGACCTACCTAAATAGTCAAGTTGTGGGCGATCATCCAAAGCTGACTCATGACTTGATGAAATATGGTTATTGCCCACTAGAAGATTGTACACTGCAATCTTCCAAACTGATGGTGAGGGCTATCAATTTGAATCAAAATAGTGGGAGCGATAATTAATTAAAGTCCTAATTATATCATTAACTTTTCAAATCAATCAATTAAGTCAAAACTGAATTTTGGACTAAATTGCATATATTTCCTTTTGTAGTACAAATGGAAACAAACAACAACCACTTTTCATTGCAATCAGTCCTTGAAAAGGACAAGTTGAATGGGACTAACTTCCACGACTGGTTTAGGACATTGAGAATTGCTCTCACTCAAGAGAGAAAGCTCTATGTCCTGGATACTCCAGCTCTAGAGGAACCTGCTCTTACCGCACCAAAGGCAGAAAGGGATGCTTATAAAAAGTATTTTGAAGATGCCATTGCTGCAAAGTGCTTGATGTTGTGCTCCATGAACCACGAGTTGCAGAGATAATATGAGAACATGGGTGTCATTGAGATGATTCAGCATCTCAAGAACATATATGAAGATCAAGCACGGTAAGAGAGATATGATGTCTCCAGGCCGTTGTTCAAGTGTGCCATGGCAGAAGGAGATCAAGTTGGTCCTCACACGCTCAAAATGATTGGGTATGTGGAGAACCTGACAAGACTGGGATTTCCCCTGAGCCAAGAGTTGGCTACTGATGTTATACTACAATCATTGCCAGAATCCTACAGTCAGTTTGTGATGAACTACAACATGAACAACTTTGACAAGCCATTGATAGAGTTGTTGGGCATGTTGAGGACAACTAAGGAACAAATGAAGAAGGACAATCCTAAATCTGTGATGATGATCAGCAACAAGAAAGGCAAGTCCAAGCGCAAGGGCAAGGGCAAGGCTAAGAAAGGTTCTGATGCTAGCCAGCAACCCAAGTCATCTTCAACTCTCAAAGCCAAGAGAGGCATGACCAAGAGAGGCAATTGTCACCATTGTCAAAATCCAGGAGATTAGAAAATGAATTGTCCTCTCTATCTGGAAGAACTAAAGAAGAAAGAGGTGACGGATGTCTCCACCTGAAGGTGTCATGAAATAAACTTATAACATTTGTTTGAGGTATATGATACCAAGATATAAAGTGTAAAGCACCCAATAAATGGGGCAAGTGTTGCTACCATAAATAGGAGTACTTTAGTTTATTTTCAGCCTTGAAGGCATGTAATAGAGTTATGAACTGCTATTTCATATTTTCCAATGGATAGAAACACTTTAATTTTTACATATTGTATGACAATGATGGCAATTAATGAATTTGATGTTTCAATATTTGTGGCAATTCCTTGTTTATCTTGTGGCACTTGGTATGCATAAGATAAAATGATACCTAAAAGTAATTTATAACTCAAAAAATCAAATTAGCATAAATCATGAGAAATTCATTTCTATTTTCCATATAATGGATAATTCTAGACCCTTTTTGGTTAGAGAACCAGTAAGAGACATGAATCTCTTGGACATGATCAATCTTCACTAGTCATAGTGGGAGATTGATTATCCTATTAGGTATAATACATGTGATGTATTTACATACCTATTGGACTTAATGCTAGTACTTCAAATGGTGTTTATAGAAATACAAATATGAATATCTTGAAGTGTTCAAGAATATCATAGATGAAGTACAAATTTGGTAAAGTGCTAATTATTGATGAGATCAATGAATAAAATACTTGAACCAAATGTTTGAGATCTTTATGAGTGATTATGATAGTGTATCATAGTGAGCTTGTGATTAAGGCTATTGTATCATAGTGAGCTCGTGATTAAGGCATGGTGATGTCTAAATCAAAAGGAGTCATACTCTAAGGAGTTAGAGGATGATTATCAAATAACTAATTTCTTCTTAAATAAAGAATACCCCACACTAATAAAGGACATTAAGAATCACAAGGAGTTGTGGGTTCTTATATCCTTGATAGATACACTGCGATTATCTATGTGATGAGTTGGTCATGTGATGAATCAACTGTCTAGATGAATATGAGGAACTGGATTTTGAGTTATGGTTTATGACCATTACATCCTAAATGACTTCCATGTGAACCATAAGGTATGACATTGATGGTAGAACCCATTGGGATGAAATCCATAAGTGTGAATGAGTCTTAAGAGTTAAGACACATGGATAACATTTTGAGAAGGATGCTGCTTGTTGATTGCAACTTAATGACTGAGAGATTTGGCATACAGATACTAAAACTGCATTCCTATGAGGAATAAAACAAGGATGTGTACGTGACACAACCTATAAGGTTTATGAATCCATTAATGCAAATGAAGTCTATAAGTTACAATGGACTAATCAATGTGATTGATTAAGTACAAGAAACTTAGAGCTGGATCTTTACTTTGATGATATAGTCAAAGGGTTTGAAAGATATGACAAAGATAAAGAAGGGATCTGTGATTGAGTGGGAGCGTATTTGCATTCCACATGTTGATGAGGAATGAGATGTTCTAAGAATAGAATTCTTTGTGGAAATTATCTTTAAGGAAGATAGAGAAGTTTCCTATGTGATAGGAATAGAGATCTATAGAGATAGTTCTCAAAAACCTCTTGACCTGAAAAGAGTAAGCATACATTGGCAATCTATACTGAAGGGTTCAGTGTGCACAGATTCCGTGGGAGAAAACTTGTCCATGTTACATGGAGTTAGTATCCCAAGGCCAAGTGTCCAATTCTCATGAAGCATGGGTACATTAAGAATATATATGGATCTATCATGTATGTAATCATCCCATTATCTTGCATGTATGGACATGGCAAGAATAAAAAACATTCATCTTGTATGTAGGACATGAAAATATGATATGATCATTCTGATAACTCGTATGTGGGACATGACGAGCGGATGTCTGTCTAGTTCAAGTAAGGGTTACTGGAATACCATAAGAACTTGATAAATACTTGAGAAGTAATATTTCTATGGAAATAAGGAAGTGTTCACTGTAAAGAGTTACATTAATACAAACTTCCGAGAAGGATAGAAGATTAATCACAAAATATATATGGGATATATAAAAGTGAATGTTTGTTGATAAATGAAAATGTTCCAATAAAGACATTTAAAAAGGAAAAGTCGAGTATCTGTGTTAGAAAACATTAGTAGATATTATATGGAACTAGAAGTTCATGAGATGAACTTATAGATATTCCGATCTTTGATGACAAGTAAGGAGTGCTTGGCCATGCAATGTGGCTAAAGGTTAGCAAAGGAATACTAGATTGCATATTGCAGAAACTCCATCTCATACGTGTGACGTACAACGAAGAGATGAGAGACATGCAGTTAATACCGACTCTGGCAAGGTGTTTCCATAACTCACTGTGTAAGCACTTTAGCATAGTAACATGTGGGACATGTTCGAAGATCACTATGAATATGATTCAAGAATGATTGGCTCGCAGTGCAAGTGGGAGTCTGTTTGCATGTATGCCCAGAGAACCAATCATGGGATGATTGGTGGGATACATTAAGATTGATTTGATAAACATCAAAGGGAAGCTTCCAATTCTTTCTGGTTCAGTTATATGAGATAATGATAAAACATATTGAATGTCTATAGAATGACAGTACTCAATGATGTATGCTTTTAGGTTGAGGACCTGAATGATGAGATCATACAAATGCTAAGAGTTTGTACATTCTTATTATGTCCCTAGTCGGATGTCATTGTGGAAGGTAGATATACAACAATGACACACAAGACTAGATTATGGTGTTGGTTGATGACATGATCTCATTAGTCATGATATGGAGATATCAAACCAAACACATAGATACCTGTTAGAGAACAAGTGTACCAGACAGACCCACCGTGAGAGTGACACATGGAACCATGACACGGTAGTCACAGTCAGTTCTCACAGTGATGGTGGTGAGTGTGATTCTTTGACCTGAAATCACTACACTCAACACATGTCGTTGGGTATAGTTTGACATCATCAAACGCAGTCCTGAAACTCGGTCGCCATCGTTTCAAGCCAATTCTTGGCATAGAGAGTAGAGATATAACCTGAAGACTTTCCTTTGAATTTGTCACTTGAAAGGAATATAATATGGTGTATTTTTTCTTCGGCCATCCTCATGGTGGTTACTTTTGTTGTTGTGGCTGGTTATTCTCATTAGGTCGTCGTTGCTGTTGTTGCTGGGGTGAGAGAACGGTTGGGCAAAGCAAACTGCAATCCAACCCTTTTGTAAAACAGAGGCAGTTCATCATTGCTCCATCTAGTTGAGCATCAGCAATCGAGTCTAGTGAGGTGTCCTTGCAGCTGAAGGGACGCTACAACATGGGCGTGTCAGTTGATATGGGTGGCCAAAGACAAAGTTACTCCTGTAGAAATCAAACGGCTACATTAGCGAGTAGAGAACCCATAACCTCAAATTGTAATCGTGTGGCCAGTGGCGGATCTCCTGTAAGTCCGGGGGGGACGCCCCCAAGACTTTTAAAAATTAATGAATATAGTTGGGTTGAAATTTGTTAATTAATCTATTTTATTGCATTTGACCATTTCTAATTTGATATACCCCCCAAGATTTTTTATTGATGGTTCTTTTATACTTTTCAAGTTAAACATACATTAAAAATTATCTATTGTTTTAACGACATTTACTCGCTAAATTAATGCATTTACAGATTTCTTTTTAATTTGTGCTAGTTTTACAATAAAAAAAGGATTTCTTGTGTTATTATTACCTATTATAATTTCTATTTTTATTTTGATTTTTAAAAATTAATGAATATATTTTGGTTAAAATATGTTAATTAATCTTCTTTATTGTGTTGATAGTTTCTTATTTGATAAGATCCCCTAAGAGTTTTTATTGTTGGTTCTTTTATACTTTTTAAGTTAAATGATACAATAAAAAATCTCTATCATTATGACTCCTCTCTGACAATTACTCAGTAATTTAATGCCCTCATAGATTCCTTTTTAGTTTGGTTTATTTTTACAATTGCGAAGATAATTTATTGTGCTATTGCCTTTTAGAATTCCTATTCTATTTTGATTTTTAGTGTAATTTTACTCTCTCTCCTATGGTCTTTTGATTATTATCATTATGCAAAACAATAAACATAAATAAAGGAAACAATGGACCTCTATAAATCTATCTGTAAACTTTCAACATTGAACGTGTCAAACTCCATGTTTTGTTAAACAAGCGTCAACATGACCTGTTAGATATCAGTAGACATGGACATTTTTAAATAAAGTTTCACATCATTGTTCAAACTCCACTTTCAATAGTGTTTAAGCGACCAACATAATCTTTAAAAACGGGTTGCTTCTACCTTTTCTGAACACACATAGGTCTACATAACAACACAGAACAAAGAGAAACAAAATCCATTCTTATGTCCAATTCTTGGCTGATTTTTTTCATTATTCGTCGTCCACGTATCATGGAGTGATGGAAACATCTTGTAAGTCATCTTGTCATTCATTTTATTTATTTATCATATGTGTGGTTTTATATAACTTGATTATTTACCTCTATAACTGTTGAAAATTTGTTTATATTAACTTTACATCGCAGTAGCATAACTTACAAGATATAACTGTTGAAAGTTTGTCTTTTTTTTGAAAGTATTACTCATCTGATCTCAATGATCAATATAAGGTTGATTTGAGATATCGACTTTATCATTTCATGGAACATGCTCCTGCCAATCCAGATTTCATGAACTTTTTGACCATTTTAGGTTTATGTTGTGCTCTAACAAAAACTGAAAAGAACAAAATTCACATATTTCTTGATAGATTGATCATTCTTCTAGTCTCCATAGTCACAACAGAACGTGCAGTCTCAGTGATGAAACATGTTAAGACAAAATTACACAATAAAATAGAATATGAGTTTCTCATTGATAATCTCATTATCCATATTGAAAGAGGGATTGTAAAGACATTTGACCATTATTCTATTTATTGAGGACTCCAAGAACATTAAATAGAAAAATGTAATATTCTAAAATTTTACAATTATATCGTGTCATTAATTCTATTATATTTTCTTTTATAATATAATCTATCTTGAAGTAAAAAAAATATGTTGACCCTTAATTTTTGAAATTTTGACATGGATACACTTGACTACTTTATAGTACTTTATGCACCCCCCAAGATTTCACTCCAAGATCCGCCATTGCGTGCACGCTGTTCATGTCTTCCTTAGAAAATGGACTTTCAGGAAATGGGAACTGTCTCTCTCTCTCGGTTTCACTACGCTAAAAGGCTTGGCTGTAAAGCTAGTACGTACCTGCGGCCTTTCCTTTTCGTTCTCTTCTTCTTCCCCCATGGTCCATGTGTTCTTTCAGATGGGATCACAGCAAGCTGGAAGTGGTAGTAGATGCCTGCACGGTATAAGTGAATGCGTCGTTGGTTGAAAGGGAATTAAAGATGATTTATGTGCAACCGTGCAGGCACGTTACGGGTAACAGCACAATTTGATGGCAGGACCCACTTTCAAAAGTGGAGGGAATAAAGGGATATCATGGCACAACTTATGTAGCTGGATTAATTATGATGAACCAATTTTTGGTCGGGGATGGATGATACCTTGAATCCGGGATGGGTAGGAGTAGGTGTGGGGGTTGGGGTTTGGGGTGGGCTGGGGAAAAAAAATCCAAGTCGCCGGCAACATGTTTAAATTGGAGAGACATCAATACACACAACGAGGAAAGGGAATTAGTAGTGGGTTTGTATTCAAGAGTAACATTACACATGCCCGCTCACCCATCCGCCAGCCTACCCGGATCTTGGGAAAATGTAACCAGCAGCCTGCAGCCGTTTTTGTATTACTACTCATGCAAAAATCATACAAAATCCATGCAAAGCACATGCAAAGTGCAGAGAATATATCCACCCACACACAGAAATTTAATTCCATCGTAAGTTATAAAAAACATTCAAATTTAAATTTTTAAATCTAGTATATAGCAACAAATCTCCTCAAGCATCCCCCTCCATGTTCATTTCCGCCAAGTACAATACTCACTCTCTTACTCTTGATTTAAGTTTGTCAAATTTACAGTACAATACCTACCAAATCATTTTCGTCAAGTACAGTACTCACTCCCGCTCCCTATTCATTTCCGTCAAGTACAGTACTCACTCCCTTACTCTTGATTTAAATTTATCAAATTTACAGTACAATGCCTACCAAATCATTTGAGTAATCATTTGAGTAAGTACAATACCCCATTATGATTTTCATTTCTGTAAAAAGCAAAAGTACAGTACCTAACAAACCATTAATCACTTATACAATTCAACAAAAAAACAGTACCTAATTATTATTCTCATATCAGTAACAAACTTAATTACGCTACTAAAAAGACATTAATCTCCTCAAACATCCCCCTCTTTGTTCATTTCCGTCAAGTACAATACTCACTCCCTTACTCTTGATTTAAGTTTGTCAAAATTACAGTACAATACCTATTAAATCATTTTCATCAAGTACATTACTCACTCCCGCTCCATATTCATTTCCGCCAAGTACAATACTCACTCCCTTACTCTTGATTTAAATTTGTCAAATTTACAGTACAGTACCTACCAAATCATTTCAGTAAGTACAGTACCCCATTCTGATTTTCATCATTTCTGTAAGAAGCAAAAGTACAGTACCCATTATTTACATCAGAGGGGCGGAGCTGGTTCAACATGAATAAATAGTATGTACAGTACTTACTCAGTGTTGGGTGGAACTAGTTCAACCTGAACAAATGGCACGTACAGTACTTACTCTGAGCGGAAATGAATAAGGAGGGGGTGATTGAGATGATTTACATCTATATATAAAATTTGAAATAAAATGGAGGGAATCATTAGAGGGAAATAAAAAATTGAGGTGGTAGATTTGTATTTGGTGGCGAGATAATCATTTCATGCATGACTTTTGTATGTAGAAACATGGAGAATCGATGCCGCAGATATTGCTTTAAATATGCATGGGAGCGCAGCAGGTAGTTGGGCGAACAAGTGGACATTACTGATGTCCGGGTAGGGCCCCGGGTATATGGCCGGTTACGAATTACTCCTATTCAAAGTGGTGTGCGCTTTATAAGTTGCCGTTGAAATCCGGTATGATTGTTTTTTGTGCCTCCATGGCTCCTACATAATTCTTAGACTTACTCCTACACGGAATCTCGCACCACAAAGGGTGATATTAAAAAAATTCATTCTAATACTTGGGGTCTTCTCGCAAATTCCATCCAAGGGTGGTGCCTACATATATGATAATGTGTATGCTTGACTTTAGAAGAAAGTTTGGGTGTTATTTCTGATGCATAAGTTAGAAGATTGTGAGTATTTTAAGAAGCGAAAGACTCTAACTTAAAAGTAAACTGGAAAGTCCGTCAAAGCGTGGAGGACAAACAACAATTTTGATTTATGCTCATTTGAGTTCACGAAATTCTACCCATCTCAAGGTGTTACCCGACATCGCAACATTCGACAATACAATAATAAAATAGTATTGCTCAATGCATGAGTAGAATATTCTTGAAGCGAGCGAAATGCATGTTAAATGGTGTCAGATTTTGGAGAGGATTCTCACTCCAGTTATTTCTACAACTATATATATCGTCAATCCCCGTCCATGTACTCCACTCGACACCAAAACTCCTGAACAGATTCACTCTAGTTTGATAAACTTGCACACCACTCCAAACTCTTGTATATTTTGTTGCCATGCTTATGTCTGCTCTAGAGATGAAAAGTCACAATAACAAGTTATAGTTTTCGAGGAAGCACTTGACTACATTTTAGATGCTAATGTCACGAGATAATTGCCTAGGCATCTTCTTCGGGATCACATCCGCTGTGTCTGAGATAATATGCCCAGTACATCCCAACCTTATACTTTTGTCATGGTGTCCACAAATCAAAGGCTCAGATGATGCGGGACAGAAATGGGAACAGAAGATAGGTACAAAAGATTTAGATCCACCCATATTTTATTCAATGACAGCCTGACGGGCTTTCAATGGAATATGTCCCGCTCCCATGGTGACATTTATGTTAATAGAAGATAGAAAGGATATGCGGAAGACAATTTATTAATAATGTATTTTCATCCTTGACCACTCTACCCTCTTCCTTCAATTTTACCTTTCCCATTTGGTAATTATGAGCAGTTCCAACACCACAACCCCCTTTCCTTCCGTAACAGCGTTGTCTCCTTCCCCTCAAATTTTATCACCATTTATCTAATGTGCACAGTTCTCTCCCTCCAGAATTCGTGATTAGCAATTGTTATATTTTCGTGCGACATCCACAATACCACGAGGAAGGTTCCACGAGTCTCTTAATTATCAGGATCTGCTGCTTCTGGTTTGATGAGGAGTAGGCTACATCTTACAAAAGATGATGTCACGTTTTAAGTATATTTAATTCACAACCCACTATGTGATCTGCTGTTACAAGTGTATGTAGATGATTAAAGGAGTAGGCTACACCTTGCAAAATGAGGAGTAGCAGATCCATCCTCATTAAATATGTACTTTCAACAAGTGAATAGTACTAGCACGGTGTCGTACTTCTCATGATTTGTGCATTCATTTTAGCCATCCCCCATGAGAAGTGGCGACAATGCTCTACAACATTCATCGCCATAAGAAGCGACCATAGCGATCCATGAAAGCGGGACAATGGAGTTGTCCACCGAATGGGACTTTATGGGAACTGCCATTGTTGTTATCCCCTCACGAGCAACAGCCCGGTCGTTGGTCGACCTTCTAGTCTTCCACAGTGGCCCTCTCACATTAGCATATGCAGTTCTCTACAACCATCTCGTCTCTATTGTTGGAAACAAAGACATTATTGATAGACACATCGAGACTCGAGAGTCCTAAGGGCGTCACTATCGTTGTTCGGCGTGCCCACGACGTTTGCGTCCTGAGCACAAGCCAGGGAGGACGAGCAGACTTTTGGAGCAAGACAATGATTATGGGCCATCAGCAACCGAATACATTCTTCACGTTATAGTATGTTATCATGATAGATCTAAGTAGTATTTGACAAAATGCATGTCATCTTTAGAAAACAAAAATCTCTCGAATCTTACACCCTGTAATTATCTACTGCTGTATTAGCCACTTAATTTTTGTGATTTTTTTGCTGCGCAGCAATTTGAATATATGTGAATGTCTCCGTTGACTCGTAGTAAAGCTCTAACGGGCCTCAAAGGACTTTTCAATATATAATTCCAAGATGTTGACATCCTTTTGCTATGCACATCTCTTAGGCTCCTATTGGTTTAGTATAAGTCATGAGTTCCGTGGAACTCATTTTCTGGGAATTCTAGTTCAGTTTCTGGAACTTAAGTTCCATTGACTTCTATGTGATTGGTTTGTTGTAAGTGTAAATATAGAAAATTATTAAAATTATTATTAATTTTTATTGTATAATATAAATAAATGAGGTTGACAATGACATTAAAAAATCATTTTCATAAAAACATAACATTCTTAAAATAATAACCACAACAAATGATTATGGTGTAGATTTTACTCCTCTAAAATATTTTATTGTGGTACAATTAAAATCTTAATAAAAATATTATGATAAAAATCACATCATAATATTTTTATTTCACTTGTGTATACAAAGTATTGTAATAATATCCACATTTCATGCGTTCCTAAATATAAGTTTTGGTTCATCATTGTTTAGCGTAATGTAAAATATTAATTTTTATATTATTTTTGTAGGAAACTTTTACTATACTATTCCTGCAACGTTACACTTAATTATCATATTTCACATCATATTTTTTAAACATGAAGAATAAAAATATATGACGCAAATTGCATTATTTTCACATGGTGCGGTGTTTTTTTCTCATGATGTTTATATATTTTTAGTTTGTAGATCGTACTCATTATGGTGGTTATAGTGTAAAATATTTTTCATAGTGCGATTATAGTATATGATATTTTGTCATATTATGTTGTGGTTTTAGCAATGAACTATATCCACACCGCTAATATTTCTAGTCATAAATATTTTACGTGTCATTAATTATGAATGAAGAATATAATTGTATAAGAAATGGTGTTAGTTGTCCCAGAACTCATTTTCTGCTCTTTTTAAGAGAAAACTCAGGAACTGTATTTTGTATATAAGTCTGTAACTCACCGGAAGTCACAGAACTCAAGTTCCAACACTTACTTTTAACCAATCATGAAAAAGTGCTCAAGGAACTCCAGTTCATAAGTTTTTCAGACGAGTTACGTCAAACCAATCAGACCCTTAGTGAAAGAAAGTGAAGTATCCCAATAAAGAGAAGAACACCGTGCATAGTGCTCTCTAGGTATGCATATTCTTGTATGAAACTGATAATTATTTACTAGTAAAACACACAAATATTTATTAGTCTTCTTTTTGAATTATATAAGAGGGTAATAGAAACATGGCTTATTGTATAATAAATAGGTCAATGGCACGTGGTATACACCCATCTGTACCGGTCATTTCTCCAAATAAAGAAAGGCTGTGCAATTTCAGGTGGTAGAGGAACAAAGAAGTTACAACGTTGGCATAAATTAAGTTTGTCTTTTTTAGTAAAAAGTCATATTACAAATATAATAAATTTAGATGTTATTTCCATGAACATGCTAACTGCTTGATTCTATTATGATATGTCTTACAATAAGTATCCTTTTTTTAATATGATAGCTACCTTATTAAATCATATCATTGATTCTTGGTAGAATGATGTCCTGAGGTGAAAATGGTTCATTATGTACTAGGCCAGAGATGCAAGGAAATGTGATAGTTTGTTGACTTCATTGAAGACATGTGGTGAGCCTAAAAGGATCGGGCTTCTCTGTTAGCTGCAGAATGCCTTGGATGATTAAGTCGGTGGGGATCCTACCATGCCCCCCTTGTTTGATAGATTTTATCAGCATTTTGCAATCCGTCTCTAGTAGAACTGACATCAACTACAGCTCAAGACAAATTAAGTGTGATTCTACAAAAGGTACCTAGTTTTGTCTCTCTTTTTCTTATTTGTCTCTCTACATGAAACTGATGATTTCTTCACAACTTTTGTAGTACTTATTTTTTCAAATAAACCATAGATTGTAAAAATGATGGATACAACAATATTCTTAGAGTTATTTTCAACAGATTGCAGGAACCATATCCATCAGTCTATATGAAATTTCATCAAATGAATTCCTATTATTTGGCCTTGTGGCATTAATATTCATCTTTTTGGTAAAACAAATTGGTGTTGGTCTTTTCTTCATATGTTTAGAATATATAAATGTCACTAGTTTCAAAGTATTCAAATGGTTGATATTGATTAACGTAAGCAAAGTGCTTTCTGGAATTTCATCCCTTAAATTGGATAGAAAACTCATTTTCAAAGGGGCACTTCAACGTAAAGATACTAAAATTTTTTATAAGAAATAAATTGATTTGATTGGGTCATTATTTTATTTTTTGATTGCTAGTAGTTCTTAGACTACAATAGCTCATGAGCTCTTTGGATATCTTATTCTTTTTATTAGTAAATTAGCATGGAATGCTAGAGGAGTAAAATGTCTTTTTCTTTTTGGAAGGCTTAGCCAAAAATTTATACAAAAGACTTATTTGGTTGATAATATATGATTGTGATTGAATACTAAGCCTGCACTATCCCTTTTATATGTTTGTCTTGAAAATATGAGTTGAGATTCAAATCCACACTTGTATTTAGTCTCATGTGGGCAAGACATTCCTAACACACATGGTCATCATTTTCAAAGGTGGTATGTGTTGTATCGGCGGAGAGGCCACTGACTAGAGTATATGCAATATGGAGGAGTATATGTTGTTTTATTTTATTATTATTTTATTATTATATATACATCAATCATACAATTGCATATTTAAATTGCACAATTACATATTTTCACCGTAAAATGTGAGAATTATATATATAAAGTTACAGCAAAAAAATAATACACTATTTAGAAAGCATTGTATAATCATTTAAGCATAAACTCCATTAAAATACACATGACATGGTTAACGCAAGTACATAACAATAAAGACTATCCAAAACATACAAAAAGATGTTTGCACGCCCCAAAGGTACACAATAACAACCATAAATATGTACATGATTAATACCCTAAAAAAACACAACAGTACATCAAGATAATGTTATAAAAGAATGTAATCTAATTATTCATCTTCTATAAAATAGGCACATGTCCATCATCATTGTCGGTTGACACTTCATCGCGAAGTTCATTTTCCTGAAATGGAGGGAGTGATGTATAAGAATGTGTATCACATGAATGTGCATGAGTAGCAATTGATTATAGAACATCATCAAAACTTGATTCTCTATGTTGCATCGCTCCAAGAAAGTCCTGCACTGGAGAAGACCTCATATTTCTCAGTTGTGTCTATAATATCATCATCTACTGTCCACTCTAGGGAATAAGTCCTATCACCAGTAACAAGAGGATTTTTGCCCTTGCTTTCTCGTTGCTAATGTAGTTTAGCATTAAAGTCATCCTAGGAAGCACACACACTTCCTGAATGGTTTTGTGATAGTGTCCAACACGTGCCGGATATGGACATGTTGTAACATCACTGACCTGGGTTATGCTTTAACCCTAGGTGTTTTGATTAAGAAAGATGATTATATGCCTAATCTTATCTTGTGAAAAATAATTAGGGATCAAGAGGAACTTATATTCCAATTCTAGTCCTTTTTTAATAATGTTGAAATAATGCTTTACTTGATTTGGACTGAAGTGCAAATTACCCAAGTTGGGGGGTTAAATTGCAAATTGTGCATGATAATATATTCCTCATGAGTTGAAGAATCATGAGAATGATTATGATGCATAGGTATGGCTTGTGGTAGCTTGAGTACTAAGAAAGAGTTGATAAAGCAATGTTTGTGCATTAAAACCTAGTTTTGGTGTAATGTGCCATTTACCCAAAACCCAGGGTTCAATATGCAAATTACCACTTCAATAAGGTCCCTAATATTTTTTGGCATCATGTTGAGCAAATAAAATGAGAGGGGCGCCTCATTTGAAATAAGTAGGAGGAGAGAGAATCTTAATATTAAAATAATCAAGATTTAAGCATAATTGGAATTTTACTTCTATTAATGCAAAAGTAAATAAAATAATTGAAGGGACTTCAACCAAAACCGAGATGGTTGACTTTTCTCAAGTGTGAACACCTTTGTTCCTTTTCTAGGCCACGAAAATATCCAAGGGAAGTGGATAACTCACTCACATTATTATAAGAAAAAGAAATATCCACTCACTTATGTATATTAGTATTATATGATTTAAGGTGCTTAATTTGCTTTCCTTTAAATCATGGATAATTGAGAGGAATAAGAGGCAATGAAGATAGCCTCGGATCCAAGGAGTTGAGGGGGAAGAGGCGGCATCATTTTTGGGATTAAATGAATTTTTATAAGGCATTTTCTCTCTCATTGATTTTCTTATAAAAACTCCTTTTACAAGCCAAACCTAGGGATTTTTCGTTTCCATTTCTTTTCCCTTGCTTGGAAAACGACCAAGGAGCTTGGGAGGACTAGGAGGACGACTCCCTACCTATGTGTAAACTTCTTGACCTCCTTTCACCTTGAATCCATGGTGAAAATCGAAAATCAATGTATGAATTCTTCATATCTCGATCCCCTCTTCAATTCTAACCATTCCTTTTCACTCAAAGCTTGAGGACGACCCTTGGAGTAGTGAAAGGAGTTGCATCCACCATTGTTGATGTGATCTTGAATCTTTGGAGCTCAATTGGAGGCGGGTTTTATAACTTGAACCCTTAATTTTATTATTGCAATCAATTCCTTATCAATTGGTGATCATTTCTACATTTCCGAAATTAAGTTTGGTTGATTGATGCAAGATCCATGAAAATCACAGAAGATTTCGTGAGTTTAGAGCTTAATGATGATGACATCATCATAAGCACACACCTCCCCAAATATCTAGGGCAAACGGTTTCAGTGTTGAGTCGAAACGGTTTCACCAAACCGTTTGGTGGTTTGGATTCCAAACTGTTTGGAATGGTTGACCATTTGAGATGGCTGACCATTTGAAGATATATGTTGTGGTTCTTAGATCTGGATCCAATGGTTTCAATTGGTTTGATCTTGAAGGTTTCAATTGTGAAGGATTCTTTAATTGCAAACCCTAATCGACTAAGTGCTGAATTTCCAATTGAATAAGTTGATGCTTTGGGTTGATTGACCCAAACGGTTTCAAAACTGTTTGGGAATCACCCAAACGGTCTCAAGACCATTTGAGGTTCACCCAAGATCGTTTGGAGGTCTAGGGTTGAGTATGGTTGGGTATTTGAAGATCCAATGGTATTAAGTTACAGTGCAATCAAATGTCGATTTGGTGATCAATCCAATGATTCAAACCCTAATTGGTTGACTTGGATTTTGATGTTGACATGGGAAAACAGTCTCAAGACCATTTGGAGGTCATCAAAACGACCTCAAGACCATTTGGGGTCAGGTCATGTTCATTTTGGATGATGGTTCAATGGTTTTAAAATAACTAATCTTACATTGATTAGTGTAGAAGGATCATCGATTCCAAACCCTAATACAATTGATTCAAACCCTAATTGATGACCAATTAAGGGTCAATTGAGGGTCAAATCAGTTGAAGGATGACCTATTTAACTCAATTAAAGTATGGTGATAGGTCCAATTGATGATTGGTTACATGAATTCAATGGTTGAAGGAACCAATATTGGAAACCCTCATTCGATTTGATTGGTTGAGACTATTTTTGGTCCATGCAGTTTTGAGGAGGTTTGGACCAAACGGTCTCAAGACCGTTTGAGTCCAAATGGTCTCAAGACCGTTTGGGACCAAACGTCCTCAATACCATTTGGGACCAAATGGTCTCAATATTGTTTGGGACTAAATGGTCTCAAGACCGTTTGGGACCAAACGATCCTAAACCGGTTGAGTTCATGCGGTTTCAAAATGTTGCTTTAGCAAACAGTTTCAAGGGTCACCTTTAGAAAACGGTTTCAAGTGGGCACCTTTAGCAAACGATTTCAAGTAACTACTTTGCTAAATGGTTTCAAACCGTTTGAACCTAATAAGTAAAGACCCTTTGAGGTCTAAGTGACCAAGATCGTTTGAAGCCTAAGTGACTAAGACCTTTTGAAGTTCAAATTGGTTAAACCATTTGGACACTTAATATGATCAAAGTTCAATTAGATATGTGATTATTAATGATGTAGAACAATGATGATTGTGAAGGTTAACCCTAACTATGTGTACTCAAGTGAAGAGTTGACCTAGATCAATCTTGGAGTATTTAACATCCTAGAGAGGATGAGAGAGAGAGAATGAGAGAGATGAATGCTATTATAATTAAGCTCTAATTCTCTCATTATGAATAAAATATGTGATAAGGGTTTGATCCATAATAATGAGATCATGAAACCCTAATCATTGAGCCCTAACCCCAATTCAGGGCAATTCTAAGTGAAACCCTAATTGGGATGAATAGTGAACCCTAATTGTGGGTTATTGAATGTACACCCTTTTCTGAAGTGAAATTTTGTGAAACCCTAATTAGGGCAAAGCTATGTCTGAAACCCTAATTAGGGCAAAGCTATGTGCGAACCCTAAATTAGGGAAAAGCTGAGTGTTATCATAAATCTAGGGTGATGATGTAACCCTAACTTAGTGTAACAATGAAGGAAACCCTAATTTAATGGAAATTGTGCATCCTAACCCTAATTTGGGTATGAGGTAAGAGAAATCTTACTTGGATCTGAATGGAAAACCTTAATCCCTAAAAATGGGGTAGGGTGCATGAAACCCTAATATAGGGTAGTGCTACTAATTCTATGTGAAGACCTATCACTGGGTGATGTGTTGTGAAATCCTAATTTCACATAATACTAGGTGAAACCTTTATATAGAAGGATGATTATGTAAAATTCTATTGAAGAGTAATACTATGTGAAATCTGCAAATGTATGGAATATGCTATGTGAATCCTCAAATTATAAATATGGAGAATACTATTCCTAATAGTGGAATAGTGACTAATGTTATGACAAATGTAAAACCTAGAGAGGTTGATAATGGATATCCTTATATTAATAGTTCCTAACTTAAGGATGAGTCCATAGTATTGGAAACAGTTGTATAATCTAAGTGAGTGACTAATGACCAATACTTTACATGATAAATGTGATGAACTGGTGCATAAAGTATTAGGATGGGGAATACCCTAATAAAAGCTAAGTGTATGAACAGTAAGATAAAGGTGTTGAGGGAAGTGATACATCAAGATATGATAGATATCACATTCAACACCCCAATACTGGTATACCTTGATGTGTTATAAGTCCAATGCAATTGGATGAATGACACATGAGATGTGTCATATCAATGGTTACATTGAGATGTAATGCACCCTGTTGAATGTAGGCTAGCATGCCTTACAAAAAGGTTAATCCAAACCTATAAACTATGATGTAATCATATTCTGGCAAAGATGAGAGAGAAACTCATGTTGTGTGTTGATAATTCATTTAATGGTGAATGATGAGAATAAAAAAGTATGATTGGATACTTATGTTATCCATATTGATTTCCTTGCTATGAGAACCCTAATACAGGGTAATGCTATGTGAACCCTAATATAGGGTAATGCTATGTGAAACCCTAATACATGTTAATGCTATGTGAACCCTAATAAAGGGTAATGCTATGTGAAACCCTAATACAGGGTGATGCTATGTGAAGATCTAATACAGAGTAATCCTATGTGAAGCTCAAATACAGACTAATGGGTTATGAATGTAATAAGATAACCCTTGTATTGCATGGTACTGATATGTAATTGTATCATGATTCCTAATCATGCATATATGTTGAGAAGATGAGCATAGACAGGTATGGGCTATGATGTTCTGTACACTGAAAATTATCTGTAGGCCTTATAAGTTTTCATATGCCTTGTTGCTTAGTGAGAGGTAACCTATAATTAATGAGTTATGTGTGTCACATGATGTGCTAATTATCTTAGATTGTTTATAAGCTTTATAAGCCATAATATTCCTTGTTGCCTAATAAGTGGTAATGAGAGGTGATATGAGCTTTGTGAACTATGTGCAATACTTTGTGTAGCAAGAATTATAATGTCCTTGGTCAGATGACCTGAAGGTATGAAGTTATCTAATAAGCGGTAACAAGTGTTCTATGATGAGATAAGGGTTCAAACACCCAGATTCTATAATCATGATGATGAACTTGTTAAGAAGTAGAATTGTACTTGATGAGTTGAGGGATTAAGATCCCAATACTTTGTGAAAAGAGTGTGGCTACAGGCCATGACTCCACTATGACAATGCCAGGCATTAGATATATAATATAAGCCTGAAAAGAGTTAAGGTTGTGGTAATAATTCTATAGTGAATAAATGTTATACATGTTCTACATATTCCTTAATGGATAAGTGACATATTTCTCTATAAAGTTATAGATGCAATGCTTTTGATAAGAATAATCTTCTAATCTGTTAAACATTGAATTAACTATTGTCAAACTAATATGATTACTCTGTTCATATTTATCTTCCTTAGCTACAATAATAATGTTTTTGGAGGAGAGTTATATCTCTCGCTGGGGCAATTTACAATTGTCTCACCCCCGTGGGAATCACATTTTTAGGTGGACGCGGACAAAGAGGCAGAAATCCTTTAATAGGTGAAGGACAGCAACAACAGCAGTAGGGACAGTAGTGAGGTCTCAGGTGGAGACACTGGCTGTTATGCCTTGTATAGTTGTATGTAGAGTCCAATGTGTCGTCTATGTACTCTCAGGTCCTCGGAGTAGTAGTTAGTGCTTTCAATATTTTGTCTTAGTGCCTCGAGCTTTTCATACTACATGTGCTTAGTTTAACAGGGCAGTTGATGCTTGTAATTCACAGAAAGAGATAATACAGGACATATATCTTTAAACCAGAATGTAAATGTGTTACTTTGGTTCTATGTGAGAAAGTTTTCCTTTTATGGATCTCTTGATAAAAAGGTTTTAATTTTTAGTGATTTTTGGTAATCCACTGCTTAGTGAACGCTTCCGCATTAGTTAATTATGTTTTTGTGAGTTGTATGCCACACATGTGGTGGACATGGTTTCCACATGTTCAATTTTTCTTAATGAGGTGAAGACTGCCCATACATAGGTTGGATTCTTCCCAAACATAGATAGCCTAGTTGTAAGTTAACGAAAATAAAAAAAACAAGGAAAAACCCTCCCAAAACCTAGGATACTCTCCAGACACATCTTCCCCTATGACTCCTACTCCTTCCTCAATGTCCTCCTTAGTCGTCTCTTCTATTCAAGCAATGGGCACCTTGAAGGAGGACATCGTCGCAACCTTTGTGTGAAGCAGGCACCATCGTGCCAGCACCTTGGAGAAGTAGATGCCAGTAGTAGCCCCACAAGCGGTGAGGAGAGGGGTTTCTTCTGCCTCTGTGTGTGCTTAGAACAGCCACCACCACGTGTGTTTGGAGCAGCCACCCTCTAACCAATTTCTTCTCCATTTCTTATTCCTCCTCCCGTTCTTCTTCCTGATGCAATGATACAAATGATACCCCATTTTCTCCCTTCTTCTTCGTGTCCCATTTTCTCCCTTTCCCCATCCTATCATGTTTCTTTTTTTGTGTGTTTTCTCCTCCATCTCCCCTTCCTACCCTTCCCATTCTACTTATTTATTTTCATTTTTCCATCCAATTTCTCCTCCTCCCTTTCCCTTCAATTCCCTCCCCTTTTTCATGATTTACCAACCCTATTCCTGTTATGTTTCTAACCATACCTTGTTCGTCCTCTCTCTTATTTACACAACACAACCAGACCCCATACTCCTCCAAGTACCAAGGCTAACCTTATATAATTTTTTCTGTTATCCTTTTGTTCATAATTAGAGTGCTCTAGAATTTAGCTAAAACTTAAATTTTAGTGCACTGAAATTAGAATTAGAATGCTCAGAAATTAGAATTAGGATGCTTTAATTGTTGAATCTTCTAACCATGTTCTTGCAACCTTATATGACTGTTACTATTATCATGTTATTGTAAATAGAATTCTATAATTTGGAATTCAGAAGGAATCTATATTTGAATGTTGTAAATTGGAATTTATATGATCTGTAATTGGAATTCTAATGTTGTAAATGTAAATTAAATGCATTAAAATTAGAAATCAAAATCTTTGTAATTAAATTGTGAGTTTATCTTATCGTGTTCTTTGATTGGATTTAGGGATGAATTCCATTTATATAGAACCTGAATTAGTGGATGACTCCACTCCATTGTGGAAAATTGTCACACAGTTGCAGAAGGTAGTGAGGCCAATGCAACTTGTACAACATAACTTACAAGGGGTCTTGTTCTAGGGTGAAGCACACTTATGGAGGACACCTGACCATGGAACTGAGGATTTGTAGCCATCTAGACCCAACCAAGCAAAGGAGTTGTACCCAACATGGACCCCCCATCCTGACCTGCTATGATGGATGCTATGACCTGGTATGTGGATGTGTTTCCTCTCCGTCAAGATTGAAACATCTCCCCATCATTTACGTATCCTCCTTTCCCTTTCCCTTTCCCTTTCCCTTTCCCTTTCCCTTTCCCTTTCCCTTTCCCTTTCCCTTTCCCTTTCCCTTTCCCTTTCCCTTTCACTTTCACTTTCCCTTTCTCTTCATGTTCTCCTTTCTCTTCACCTCCTTTCTATCTTCTTTTCCCTTTTTATCTTCATTTCCCTCTATGACAGTCCCACTTCCTTTCTGTCTTCTTTTTCCTTTCTCTCTTCTTTCCTTATAGGGACAACGTGATTACTGAACTAATGTGAGGGGAGATGTTTTTGGTTGTGTTATGTATGAATGGACATCATTTAAGAATTTGGAGGCTAAATATTTAAGTGGGACAATAAGAAGTTATTGATGTCATTGATTTACTGTGTGCTGAATTGAACTCCCCTCCACTAGGTTTTCATAATTCTCTCTATCAAAAAATTTTCATTCATATGCTAATGTTATGGTTTTAAATAAATTGTTTGCATGTTAATTCTATCTTGCTAACTCTAATATTGTAATACATTGGTCATTATTATTCTTTTTATGATCAATTAATTTTACAATTCAATTGTTAAGGAAAATTTTCCTATTCTATGTTGGATATTTCTAATTGTCTATATATGATGAGACCACCCTATTGCTTTAATTCAAACTTAAATAGAATATTTAATATTTTGTATTACTTTGTCAATATGAATGATGTTTCTCCCTCACACCATGTTATATATATATATATATATATATAAATATATATATATATATATATATATATGAGGTTAGGAAGTGTGTACCGGCCGGTACATGTAAGTTATGTGTACCACCCATTAAAATAGCACATGTGGAGTATGTTGATAAAATCCAACCATATGGATTGATTCAACTATATATAGATTAGATGTCTTTGGAAAATCATAACCATATCTCAAATAGATCATGATATCTAGTAATATACTATTCAACGGTTTCTGCAATTTCAACAACTAACCATTGATTAGAAAATACACATTTTTTCATTGAATGATCTATGAATATCTGATTTTTGTGATTTTTTGTACACATCTTATCTAAGGCATACACTTTACATCCATACAGTTAGATTATTGAGTAGAATGTTATAATAATCATAAATGAAGATGGGTACATGTAATCTATATGTACTCGGGTACACAATTCTTTTATCCTATATATATATATATATATATATATATATATATAGAGAGAGAGAGAGAGAGAGAGAGAGAGATGATCTACAATACACTTGAGTGTCTTGAAGATCTTGTGCACACAAATCTTGCAGTGTTATATTCTAAATCTATGAAAACTCGTACAAGAACAAAAATGACTAACAACTTCATTTAACTCTGTCTTTGTCTCCCATCTCACTCCCCAACACATCGCAGCCAGCCACCACATGATTCATGAACTATCTTTGTCTCTCTGATAGTACTTTGAATCCCAACCGCAAAATGTCACGAGAAGTCATATATATTTAATAACCTATGCTGCTATATCTTCATTTATGGCATGACCCTCTATGTCGACTCTGATAACATTTTTCTATCTATTTCTGATGAAGCCCAACAATTCATGTCAACATTAAACCTACCAATTGTGTTCATCTTCCACTAAGGTCAAGAATGGAAACCTTTCACACAAGATAGCTCCACCTAATAACTCAACAACCATCTTGGTTACATGCATGGAATATCCTACCAAGCAATGATACTCCATATCCTTCACATGTGGTAAAACTCTTGCTTTCATTTAAACAACCACATATTATTGTACATGTGACCAACTAGCACTCACCTACATTCATAGCTCAGCTTTTTGGGTCTCAACAAAATCCCTCCATGAAGCTTCTTGCTTGGCATCACACTACACTATAACTAGAACCGTTTTATCTTACACTCAGTTGCTATCTTTTTATCTCTGTCAAGCACCTCGAGCTGCTATGTAAAATTATATGAGGTTCATCATTTAGTTATCTATGTGATACTTGGGGGTAGCATTAGAAGTTTCTTTTGTAAACTATACAAATCACACAAATGCATATCCCGTTACATCAATAAAAGAATACAAAACTCTTGAGAAATAGGATGTTCATACACATGAATAATCTAGTGGAGAAAAAGTGGATCAATGTTTAGCTTTTGAAATGTAGTTATGTAAAGTATTCATATTGTGAAAACTAAAAATTGGATCACCACATATTTAGCATAAATATTATATATGACATATAAGAAACCCATATAGCACTACAAGGATTAGCATATAAGTCTTTTGAATCCCCGTTGAAAATCCTTGACACTTTTCTTTATCTTATTATATAGATGTGTACATGTAGACTTTAAGATAGGATAGAAAACAAACCCAAGGGATCCATGAGAGAAATGACAAATTTAGTGGGATATTTCAGAAACTTTGGGGTGTAGGTTCAATGGTGGCTCGAGTATTATGAAATTGTTTTTTTGCATAACTTAATAGTTAGCTAACATGGATTTGGCCCATTTATAACTTCAATTTGAGAAATTTGTAACCTCTACATATGTGGCATGTATATAAAATTGTATCTATATGATACAGAGAAAATTCCATTTATCCATCATCATTGACATACTGTTATACTCTCTCCAAACATATGTATAGTATCTTTATCCACGAAATTATAGGGCATATTCAAGGAAACGATATATAAGGCGTGTTAATAAAAATTGAAGTAAATTTTAGAACTGTTTGGTGATGAAGTAACTATAGAAGTTTAATCATTACCGCAAAATCCCATATGTAATAGATATTTGATCTACTTACAAGTTATAAAACTATAAACTAGCCTTACTAAGCATGAAAATAAGCACACATATGAGATCAAGTTGGTCATTTAAGAGTATAACCTATAATATAATAAGAAAAATAATTTTAGTAGTTATCTTATATAAGAGAACGTCCACACACATAGTTGATACATATCAATGGTATATAATTACCATTTGGTCTTGTCACAAGTTCACCAATGAGATGGGATATTACGCATACCAATGTGAAATACATGACCTGATGCATTAATCATGCACATGTGTGAGTAGTGTAGGTATGCCAAGGTTGTAGGTCATATATTCATCAACTAACTTGATGTGTTTTTTTTCTAAATTCATCCTTTCAAATATGAAGCTGTGTTGTGTTGGTCAATCTATGTTTAGATGTACATGTGACCAGGATTGTCAGTTGTTTTCTTAGAATATAGAGTTTGCAAATAATGGTCTTACTCATTTCTCTTTTAATCTCTGATGTGTAGTGCTATCTTGTAGATGCTACATGCAATCCAACAAGTTGCCCATATTGGGCTATGTGCATGCATTGTCATTGACTGAGCCTTTTCCTTCGTATTAGATTATAAGCATGTGCTTTGTCTGAGGCTCTCAACGTACGTTTTCTTTGTGGATTAATCTTGGTGCTTGCTACCCTCCAACCCCCACGGATCTAAAGCGAGATTGCTTCTTACCCACCCAAGGAAAAAAAATCAAGATGGTGAAGAAAGGAGAAGTTTGATAAGAGTGACGTTGTAACATCCCAGGATTTGAGGCCTCAGATAACATGATCTTAAAAGGAATGATTAGACTACCCATATCACCAAGGTGAACCTCCTTTTATGGGTCCCATCACTAAGAACTCCATAGTTAAGCGTGCTCAGCTTGGAGTAGTATTGGGATGGGTGACCTGTCAGGAAGTTAATCATGGCATGTGCGTGAGTGGGGAAAAAACTTTCAATCCTACAATCCGTTAATGGTGTTATAGTGAATGTATAATTCCTTTGTCACTGATATCCCGAATGAACTCAAGGCATGGAACAATTATCCTGTCAACATTCATTCACTTTCTTGATCTCAGAGTAGATTTGATGAGATATGTATGACATCAATATCACATCTTGATTCACACATGCGTGCGCACGCCTATCGCAATCCTACTCATCAAGTGGCCATGGATATCAAACTCCCTCAGGAGGGACAAATCCCATATCGATCACTCACCCCTCAAAAGCCCCATGTGTCAAAGCCACCCAATCATCACCTTTATAACAACCCATGTTTCAGGACCGCGTTTGATGATGTCAAAGTGTACCCAACGACATGTGCTGAGTGTAGTGATTTCAGGTCAAAGGATCACACTCACCACCATCACTGTGAGAACTGACTGTGACTACCATGTCATGGTTCCATGTGTCACTCTCACGGTGGGTCTGTCCGGTACACTTGTTCTCTAACAAGTACCTATGTGTTTGGTTCGATATCTCCATATCATGACTAATGAGATCCTGTCATCAACCAACACCACAATCTAGTCTTGTGTGTCATTGTTGTCTATCTACTTTCCACAATGACATTCGACTAGGGACATAATAAGAATGTACAAACTCTTAGCATATGTATGATCTCATCGTTCAGGTCCTCAACCTGAAAGCATACGTCATTGAGTACTGTCATTCTCTAGACATTCAATATGTTCTATCATTATCTCATATGACTAAACCAGAAAGAATTGGAAGCTTGCCTTTGATGTTTATCAAATCAATCTTAATGTATCCCACCAATCATCCCATGATTGGCTCTCAGGGCATACATGCCAACAGCTCCACCACCTTGAGATAGCCTTCACCTAGAAGTAGTTCCAGCCTCCTTTGAAGCATCCTTCTTGAAGTAATCTCAAGAACACTTTTGGAGCAACCTTCTATTTGTTGAAGTAGCACAAAGAAACCTCCTTTCAACAACCTCCAACCCTAGGAGGAGTCAAGGAGAACAAAATACAATATAGAAGAAAAAGATTGGAAGAAAGGAAACACTTCACAAATTGAGTACAACGCGTTGATCCTATATCAAGCATTTAGATATCCTATCCACATAGGATGGATGTGGCTATATGTGGTGGCTAGGATATTGTAGATATAGGAAACAACTCTAGAGCAAAGGATGAAGATAGCAAGTGAATCTTAGCTTTGTTGCTCTCAAAAGTGGATGCTCAAGTGTAGCTTGTGTATTGTGTATGCAAGTGATGATTTGGGTGTCATAAGGCCTCTCCTATTCATAGAAATGGTTTACAAGTGTTTATGGATGTTTTAGGGAGTGTATAGAGTGTTCTTAGTGCTTAACTAACCATTAGGTAGAAAGTAGTTGGGTTGCAATAGCTAAAATGCTCGTTAAATGTGAAGTTTCCAGAACTTTTCTCGGTCGACAATATTGTCAACCGAATGAATTTCGGTCCACAATATTTTTTACTAGATGACTAGCTGGTGCTGATGACGAAACCTATTACAATGGCTATATTTTGATCCACAATATTTTCGACCAAATTTTGACTCAGAACTAAAGATTTGCAAAGTTTTGCAATGTGTGTGAGGTCCTATTGATGACTTATATAAAACCTATCAACCCTAAAGTATTCAAGTGAGTGTAAGATAGGGTTTTGGGTGGATAGGGAAGATCTAACGCTTGATTTACATGATATCTAAGTACTTGTACAAGTTTTTACATTGAGTACAATCATGAAAATATTGAACATTTAAGCACATTGATCTTCCATTTGTGTTGATCTTCAATTATCCATTTCTTATTTCCTTGAACCCTGAAATACTCAAATAGTGCATTAGATTCACAATAATGAAATGTTTTTCATCATCAAAACAAAGGGTATAGTAATGTCCAAATTAGGAAACAAAGGTATCAACCATTGGGTATCTTTCTTGACAAGATTTCTCAACCCAATTAACATATTATATGCAAACCAATACATCTTTTGTAAGGAACATAAAAAAAGATATGCTTCACCTACTTGAGGTGATTATCCCAACATGACTATTTCAAAAAGTTGCCAAACTAGTAGGGGACTTCCTATATGGTTTATAAACTGATAGGCACCCTCGTATACCCTTGATAAGTCGACACAACTCCATCTAGGGTTCAAGATACTCAACATTCTTGAGTTCTTTCACTACCAAGAGTGCAATCACTCAGAAAACACTCATACAAGGTACCCCCTCATTTATCTCCTCTAGATGATACTAAGAGAGTGTAGGGACACTCTAGAGGTTGTAAATTGCACATCAACACCACATTTTGGGTAAATTTCAAGTTGCATCGAAACTTATCATATATAGTATGAGCATTAACCATATAAGTTCAACTTGGAATTTAGGCTTTCCACAAGGCACCCATTAACATCATGATCTCTCTCTTGATGTGAAAGTACTAATGGCACGCCCATATTGTGATATATTGCAAGATAACCCTTCCTCTTGGGTAATTTGCACTTTTTTTCAAAACAAGCAAACATTGCTCAAACAACATTTAAACAGGACCAAACTTGAAACTTGAGATCTCCTTAAGTCTTAATTACTTTTCAAAAGATTAAGAAAAGGTTCTAATCATCTTACTTAGGAAAAAATTCTAGGGTTATTCCAAAACACAGGTCAGGGGTGTTACACTCAGGTTCCATATGGAATCTGGAGATAAGGTTTTCAATGGAAGAGTTCATGAAATGGATAGAAGGATGGGTCTATCACCTAACATGCTATGTTGCGTTACTTCTGATGATGTGGAACAAAGGATATTTGAGTTAAACAATCCTAAAGATATAACCCCACTATATATTTTATTAGTATTCATATACATTCTTTTGCCAACAACGGGACCCATTCATGTTTACTACCGCAAATATATGGAATGCGGAACCTGAACTGGGTAAGTTACATCCTAACATATTTGAAGAGGAACTTACTAACTTTCAAAGACGGCAATTATGATGGAAGGCCAGTTGGAGATTTGCACCTTCTGATGGTATGTAAGGATTATTTGAACAAACTTCAATACACTTTAATGCTACTTATTGTACTCAATAAGACTCTTCTGTTATTTATTTTAGGAGCATTACTTAGATCTATCTTTCAGGGGGTGATCATGCCTGGAACCTACATGCAATATTTGATGTTCTTTACCAAATTCTAGTGAAATATTGAGTGGAAAGCAACCTGCTCTTCATCAAGATAATGACATCAATGACCACCTGCTCGCTGAAATATAAGACGTACAAGACGGTGAAGGCACAGAAAACATAGAAGACATGCAAGACGATGCTGGTTGTAAATCATTAGAGGAAAGGATTCATGAGGTAATTAATACCCTACTCAAAATTTCTAAAACCATAGTATGTGTTACCTTCTAATATTTTTAAACAACAGTTGTTTGCCAAAATAAAGATATCTCATCATTTATTGATTAACAAGAACATTTTTTTAACGTAAACTGCAAAGACATAAGAAAGCACTTCAACAACAAGTGACAGAACCATTTGTTGAGGATGAAATTTCAATTTTTGAGTCATTCCATACCCTAAAAGGAAGCAAGAAGAAGAGGAAAATGTCCCAAAAAAATGTGCATAGCACTCATACCCGCTCTGGAAACATTTGAAGAACACTAGCATAGTAATGTACCCTTCAAAGTAAGTATGTGAAGTGTCCTTGAAATTGCAAAGGAGATAATGTTAAATGTTGCATAATCAATAAGAGAAGACAACAAGAAGATTCCTCTGATACAAAACAGGGATAAGAGAATGAGGGAAACTACGTTAACAGGGGCATAGAGGATAAAGAATGTTGAGAAGAAGAAAAGGTCTTCAGAAGTGGTGGAGAAGAGGAAAAGAACAAGGAGGAGAAGAGGGAGAAGGAGGAGGAGGACACGACCATGAAGGGGAAAAAGGATCCATGAGGAGGAGAAGAGGGACACTAAAGAGGAGAAAACGAGTAAGGAGAGGGAAAAAGGGATCGAGAAGGATGAGAAAAGGAAGGAGGACGAGGAAGACAGTAGCAAGGAAGCTATGGGGGAGGAGAAGGATAACAACAAGGCATCTGTAGAGGAGGAGAAAAGGGAAAAGGAGGAGTACACGACCACAGAGGAGGGAAAAGGATACAGGAGAAGGAGAAGAGGGACATCAAGTGTAGAAAACAAGTAAGTGTGGGGATAAAAGGGATTGAGAAGGATGAGAATAGGAAAGAGGACGAGGAAGACAATAGAAAGGCAACTGCGGGGGAGGAGAAGGACGGCAACAAGGCATCTACAGAGGAGGAGAAGAGGGAGAAGGAGGAGGACATGACCACAGAGGGGGGAAAAGGATCCAGGAGGAGGAGAAGAGTGACAGTGAACATGAGAAAATGAGCAAGGAGGGGGAAAAAGGGATCTATAAAGATGAGAACATGAAGGAGAATGACGAAGACAGGATAAAGGAAGTTGTAGGGGAGGAGAATGATAGTAGCAAGGCATATGAAGAGTAGGAGAGGGAGAAGGAGGAGGACATGACCATAGAGGGGGGGAGGATCTAGGAGGAGGATAAGAGGGACACTAAAGAGGAGAAAATAAGCAAGGAGGGGGATAAAGGGATCGAGAAGGATGGGAATAGGAATGAATACAAGGAAGATATTAGTAAGGTAGATGTAGGGGAGGAGAAAGATAGTAGTAAGACATCTATAGAGGAGGAGAAGAGTGAGAAGGAGGAGGAGGGCATGACCAAGAAGGGGGAAAAGGATCATGGAGGAGGAGAAGAGGGACAATGAAGAGGAGAAAATGAGCAAGGAGGGGGAGAAAGGGATCGAGAAAGATGAGAACAGGAAGGAGAATAATGAAGACAGGATCAAGGAGGACAACATCACACAGAGAGAGAAAGGGACCAAGAATGATGAGAAAATGAAGGAGGAGGAGAATCATAGGAGCACAAAAAGGGATAAAATGATAGAAAAGGATGAGAACAGGAAGAAGGTTGTTGCAGAGAAGAAGAAGGTAGAAGAGATTAGTGTTTTTGATGATGATGATAAGATGCTTATCATCTGCTGAAAAACTTTGACAATCAAGGCTATCAAAGAGATATGTCATGTTGTATCTTTATTACCAGTAATCGGTTATGTATTTCTGAAATTGTATGTCGTTCTTGTAGAAGAAGATGAAAACACAAAAAATTGAGAAGTTGGAAATTCGTCGAAGTGCAAGGGTTAAAGATCACCACCAGTTTAGGGATTCTATCGATGCAACCTTTAAGAGAGAGTCACTTACAGATATTGATGAAATAATTACCCCTGTTCCTAAGAAGCCAAGGACATTATCCTCAATAAGCAAAGATCCAAGCCCTAGAAAGAAAGATCTAGAACTATCTGTCACAGAGGTATGTGATTTTGCACTGAACATGGAGTTAAACTTGTCTCCAATCCTATTTGATGATGGAATGATCAAACTATATGGAAAGTATCTATATACTCTCAGACCAAGAGAATGATTGGTAGACAATATAACTAAATCATATGGACACACGATCAATATACAAGAAGTGAAGGGAAGGTCAAGCAAAGTAAAGTGATTTTTGCCTCCCATTCAACATTCGTTTAGGTTATTCCTTGTCCCATGTTACATACAGCTACACAACAGTCTTCCTAAACAGTGGTTCCTCCTTTTTCTATTTATAGAAAAGTTGTCAAGCAAACTTGAAGAATCTTGATTACAAATAGAGACGCAAGTATGAAACATAATTCACACTAATGGAAGATGTCATCCAGTATGATTATTTCAATGATGGGGACGTTGACCATTCTGAATGTGATTACCTGAGTGATAGTATAACATTGTCCCATTACTCAATGTTGTTGTTCCTTTTCACATCATGATTATTCCTTTACTCATCCTCCTTGTTACGTATCTCACCGTGTTCGTGTTAATTTGTAGTAGTTGTAAATATAACTTACTCATGTGTAGTATTTCTTCCTGGTTGTATCTGTGGGTCATTTCTACATGATCACTATCAATTTTCCATAGAAAAAGTGTTTGATACTGGATAGCCTGCCAAGTGAAGCTTCTTTTAAAGTGGATAGAAAACTGCTAGCAAAACACTTGATGAAAGTAGTAGCTCCCTTCCTGGAAGTTACAAGTGTGTTATCAGGTGTGGATGTATGGGAATTATAGCAAGCATCAGTTCAAGAGCAACCAGATCATTTCACTATGAAATCTTTTGTATTCTATTCATGCAACATTGGAAAGGAGAAATCCTGAAGGAGAACTATGACCGTTGGACCGCCACTTACTTGTCAATCCTTTGAAGGACTTTTACAGCAACACTCCTTCTAAACACCAATAACAAAGTCAGAGATGATGTGATCAAGTATGCTCTCACTGGTAATACAAGTAGGCCGTCAAGGCAAATCTCCTTGCCCCCTCCTAGATCTATGTAAAAATAATATTGATTAATGAAACAAATTGTATTAACAAACTATGTTTGTTTATCATTGTCTTGTATTATAGTTGATTATACACTAACACTTAAGAAACATAATTAGAATCCAACAAAAGTGTCATAGTTAATTCAAAAAGGAACACTAGCTATGAGTGTGGGAACAAGATCAAGGGAACAATTATGACTATAAGAACAACAATGGAGAGTAAAGGAATAGGGACTGTGGGAAAAAGAATAATGATGATGTGTAAATAAATAAGAAATGGGATTAAGGAATGAGAACTATGAGAAAATTTTGGATTAATGAAACAAATTTGTATTATCAGACTCTTTCTCATTATCATTGTTCGGTAATAGTTAATTATACACTGACACGTAAGCTACATAATTTTGAAGACAACATGAACAAGAATGGAGTTAAGATTCCCCATTTTTACAATAGGAATAAGAATGTTTAGTAAGGGAACAAACTATCTGAGAAAAGGATCTTAGAGAAGGAGTAACAGACTCGATCGTTCTTGTTGAAGGGGAACTAAAACAATGGAGTTACAATTGTCTTTTTTTACAATAGGAACATGAATGGTTAGTAAAGGAACAAACTGTTGAAGAAAATGAGTGAATATGGGGAGTAATGGATCCCGGTCGTTCTTATCAAAGGGGACTCCCAGGATATTAGTGATCATCCCTCATTTTCAAGGAGAACTACATGGCCAAATCCACTGGAACTAGAGTCTAGGTCTTGGTTAATGCATGGTCTCTCACAGACTCCAATTTTTACATAAGTAGCACACCCTTTGAGTTAGATTGGTTGAATTGACAAACCATTTCAAGCTTCCAAGTCTGAAGGTGTCACTTCTTGGAGGAGAAGCTTCTGCATCGACTAAGCCAATGTTGTAGCAGCAGGTCTAGGTTGGAGGATCAAGCATATGCATATGCAATGAATTGGCCATGGTGCTGTAAGCCTCGACAGTTTCTGAATCCAAGCCACAATAGAGAAACTGGGGCTGGGTTTCATCACCTGTATGGTTCCCCATTAGATTTGGAAGAATGGGAAAATATTTGAGTTACGATGAGGCACATGTTACAACCCCATTTTTGGGTTCATATGGTTGGAAATGCAACTTCCCCAATAAATGTATGATTATGGGAATTGTATGAATTATATGTATTGAATGGATTCCCTTTGCAATATTTCCTTTTTGCATGTGATTTCGTGGATCATAAACTAATATGATTAAAAGAAAAAGAAGAAATCAAATAATGCATTATTAAGAAGGAGATTTGAGATAATGATGAAATTATAGGAAATATGTGGAAATATGGATAATGGAATCATCATGGGTGAGATTTCGAGTCCATATGGTTTCTAATGGTAAAAGGAATCTGAATAAATGATATAAAAGAATAAGAGAGAGAAAATATGCTTAAAATATGCCTTATTAGGAGAAAAATTGCATATGAAGAAAAGTCCCTCATACTTTTAAGTTAGAGTCCCAAACTTTGCACTCATGAAGTTTAAGCATTGTGGACTTTCCTTTAAAATTTGGGAACGTTTGGATAAAAGAGGAGAGAGTTATGCATTTATTAAGTTTCCTTAAAGTGAGGGATTAGCTAATATGATAATGTGATTTGTCACATTTATAAATCAACCAGGAATCTAGGGCCCGACCCCTTTTAGATGTAACGTGTCACCGGAGCCCTTGGATCGCAAATCGATGGTATGCAGATCGTCTCCCAACTCTAGCCAGATTAGGAAGGTGAGGTATAGTGACTCCAAAATCATTGGACTCTACCTCCTTCCTCGATGCATGTTAGTTCTTGGAAAGCCTCCCATTGAGATCGGGAGATTGATTCAGACCATTCCACCCCTTGGTTTCTTCATTACAGTGCGGGATTGGGATTTCCCCAAATCCCAGTCCATCCAGGAACTGGAGTTCCATGGGTAGAAACTACTTGGCATCCCTATATATATAGGAGATCTTGGCACTCTTGAGGTCTCTGGTGTATTCCATCCATGAGTATCTGCACTTGTAAAAGATGCAGCGAGCTGAGAAGGGGCTTTGTCGTACCCTAGCAACTCCCCTATACAGGGGTGGCGGCAGCTTATGGAACAACCCACCCTAACCACGATCGGGGGGCTTCAGAGGTTTAGCGACTTCGGAGGAGGAGGGCAGAGCCTACAGAACCTCTATGTGAATGTCTAGCATTGCAATAATGAGGGTCAACGGGCTTGTTGACCACCCATGTCATCGGTGTGTGAGAACTGGGTTGATCGGGGAGAGAAGACGACCACGGATGAAAAGACCAACCTGCCCAGATCGCGCAGGGCCCAAATTTTGAGGGCATAAGGTAAAAAGGTGGTAATACCCCCAGACCCAACACTTTTCTCACATAGAGAAGGACGACCATTTGACCAAAGCCGATTGGTCGAGCTTAACCCGCTTAGAAATAAGGTAAACAATCTTGATAATGACGATTCAACTTCTTATTGATTCAAAAGTGATTAACTTGAAAAAATCATAGCTAATGATTGCTAGCTTGTATAAAGACATGTAATATATGAAATTTGATCAGGGGAACTCAAAGAATCCATTAAAAATAAATGTAAAGACTGAATCTGGTCATAGTTCGAAAAGTAGGTATAGTTTCTAATTGCAATGCTTTATAATGAGGAAAAACCCTAATTTGATGATATATGATATTGAGATGATTAATATGGATAATCTAAAATCATATTAACCTCTTGATAATAAAAATATGTTTTGAATGTCTAAGTAGATAATCCATGAGTTAAATTGTTTAATTTAGGGTTTTGAAATGTTAATGAGCATTAATGGGCTTAGAAACCCTAATCTAGGTGTTAATGGGTTTTAATGAGATATAATTCGAGATCCTTTGTATAAAGCTAATGTTAGGCTAATCTCAAGCCTAGTAGATGATAAAAAGGCTCTAATGTGAATATGTGAGTAATTAGGGGTTTAAACCTAAGACTATTGTTTTAGGGTTTTATGGGCATAAAAGAGAGAAGTTGTAACTAGATCTAAAGGAACCCTAATGAAACCCTAATTTGGATTAGAAACCCTATAAAGTGAATCCAAGTCGATAAAATAGATTCTTGATAAAGTTTGTAGTAAATAGGTTACATATGCTTTTCAGGATTATGTAATAGTGTGGTTGAATTGCTTGCTTGAATTGCTTGTTTGGATTGGACTATGTTAAATTCTTGTAGAATCTGCAAATCAGGTATGTGGTTTAATTATGAATACCCACATTATGTTTCACGACATTTCTCGAGGATTTATCGATCGCAATGAAAACTAAACTATTTGGATGTTTCATCACTGCAATCTTTAAACTGAATAAGATTATCACAATTTATATATGTGTGTGACTCGCTCAAACCTACATGCCCATCTGGATGTAAGATAATGGACCAAGCCCTAGAGGGAAGGTCAAGGTGGTCAAGCCCCGGAGGGAAGACCACAGGGCACCCAGAGATTTGACCCCAGGTACCAAGCTCAGGATGGAGAAGGTAGCCTTAAAGTCACTTGCAAGGACTTAACCCTAGAGACGACATCCCAAAGGTGGTAAAAGGAGTTGAGGAGTCATACTAAAAATGTAATTTTGCATTGTTAACAACTATTTGATGTGATTATGTTGTTAGAACTTATGTGCAATGTTTTGTTTGTCCCCACATACTAGCATATTCATTTAAGCTGACCGACATTTTGTTTGTCGGCATTTTAGGAATTATCTGAAATTGTACAAATAGTAAAGCAGAATCTGTGAAGATAAAGTTAAATATATCAAGGAGGATTAGCTAGATAGATTTTTATTGTGGTTATAAGTCATAGTTACCTACTTTTTGAAGGTATGTAAAAGTAAAATTTTATTCTCGTTTTCAAGTTTAGTTTTTATTAGAATTTGATAATTATTTCTGATTATTTGCATAACCATTGATCCTGGATTTTTGATAACGCCTATGATCTCTTAGACTCCCTTGATTGGGGGTTACCGGGAAGTGGGGTTGTTACAATTGGTATCAGAGCGATGGTTTTCCATTTAATCTCTAATAATTATTAAATTTTATAAACTCTTTAGAACCCAAGGGAGTATTAGAGGATTTTCTAATGAGGGAGGTGTCTAGAAAAGGATCACAATCCAGGGGCTGGCAAAATTTTCCTTCGCCTTGCTAGTCAGTCTACAAGGACTCTCGGGTATTGTGTAACTTCCTGGATGAAATAGGAGGTTTTGACTCAAAGTAAGATACCTCTAGGACTCTCTCATTTGTCTTCTTCCCTTATCAACCCTAATTCATATAGGATTCTAAATGCTTAGGGGTTTCTCTCTCTCCACCACCATCCTATGTTTGGGATAAGAGTAATAAGGATTAAGGAATCCTCCACCAAATAATAAAATTCATTTAAACAAGATGTCATGGACATAAGTGTAATAGTTTAAGCGTAAACTAAAAATTAGTTACATGCTTAGGTTACATGGCATGTGTTGTCGTGCCCTCAGGAGAGTTCTGAGGTTAGATCTTCTTGTCAAGAGGACGATGAGATAGTTAGCCTTGGAGGAAGAGGCCTCTAGGGAGAGGAAGAGACTTGGTGTATCCTTTGAGGACGATGCTACCCTAACCCTAAGGGAAGTTAGAGAAGGAGATGATGTGATGAGTGGGATACCTTAGACTTCTATACTTTCAAGTATGTGGGTTAAACATAAATGCTTTACGTAAAGGTTTTGAGTACACATGAGGAGCACGAGCTATGTGTGGGTGCTTGACCTAGTGCCTTTTGGGTGACCCAACTTTGTGTGGGTTGTGCATGTTAAGGTAAGGGATAGCCCCCTCATTGAGAAGGTTAGTGGTAACCATATAGGAACCCTAATAGATATATACATATGAGTAAGAAAGAGGCACATATTTTCATGGAAGAGAGTGGAAGTAAGGTTGACAGTAAGTTTTAGACCTAGGTCGGAAGGGTTATGCCTGATGTTCATGAGATGTGTATGTAGAGATTTGGATGATCTTGGCCGAACATAAGTCTTGTTAGTACGTTTCACCTAGGTAGGTGTAGACATGTATCCTTAAGAGATTGACCCATCCTCTAAGAAAGAACCCCTTAAGTGATGAGATATGTTGTAGGGTTAGCTCTAGAGAGAGCAAGACCCGATGAAGAAGGTTGGAGACCTTGGCTGTGAGACATGAGGAATCATGAGCAGTTGGGTTTGATATGGCCTAGTATGGACAACCTAAGTGGATGTATGTGGTTTCCTCATGCATGATCCTTAGGGTCTTGTCGTACCTTGGTTGCTTTTAGAGGAACCAAACCCTAGAAGGAGAAGAGGCTTCTTGAACTGATGTATAGATGTTACAGGTACCTACCTTTTAGGTATATGAAGGAGAGTTTGTTAGATCGAGGAGGTATGGTAACAAGTTGTGAGGCCTCACACCCAGTTGGCTATCCTTGTGTAGGGTTCTGAGGTATGGTTCACGTGGAAGAATAGTAGGATGTGCATGCAATTACTTGTACATGTTTGGTTTGTGCTTGAAAAGGTGAGCATGTAGTTAGACATTTGATGCATAGGAAGTGAACCTGGGGTTCCTAGACCAAAGAGGGGAAGTAGTGGTACCTGGTGCACCTGATGCTCACAATGATGTTTGAGTTCTTAAGGATTTGAGTTTGGAACCCCCTTCATGTCTAGAGGAAAAGGAAACCCCTTGGACTAAGGTATATGTTTAATGAACCCATCACACATGTTGGTGACATATGTATGAGTTTGGATAACTTTGAGGAATGAGGAACAAGTATGACATACCAAGTAACTTAGCATGGCTTCGTAGGTTGTCTTCTTGTTAGCTACATGCATAAGTCACATGATAGGGATATGCATTCACATGATGATCTAAACCTTGGAAGAAAAGATGTTTGTGACCTTTGCTACTATCAAGAGATAGTTTTCTCCCATCCTGGGAAGGGACCCTTTTGTAGAGTGAGTACCAGCTTTTGTTTAGGTTTGAAATAACCTAAAGAGGTTTCTCATAGGAGCTTGATGAGATAAGTGGAGAGTACATAGTATGAGCACGAATCTATAGACCCAGGTTTGACCATCTCTAAAGGGAATGAGGATATGTTGTCATGGAGGTAACCTGCATGGGGCCAGACTGAGGAAGGTAGGTCGCCATGATCCCTATGAAAGGATGTAAGTTTGATCACGAGTGCCCAGAGAGTTGATGGGGTTTTGGGTAAGGATTCAAGTTTGAGATGCACTATGATAGAATCCTAAGTCAATACTAAGGTCAGGTAGGGATAAACTGATGGGAGTAGGAGTTGTCTATTCCCTAGATGCACAAGACCATAGGGTCGGGAGGTAACAACTATCTTTGTCCAAAGACCATGGGTTAGGAGATTGATCACCTTCATGAGTTCATGGGACCCAAAGGGCAAATGAGGTAGGCACTCCCTGGATGCATAAGGGAAGAGGGATGACCCCAAAAGTATCGGCACTCTAGAGACCTTAAGGAAAGGACTAAGGATTATGTATATATGAGTAGTATGTAGACCCAAGAAGTGCTGGGGAATAATTTTCAATGGATGTAAACCTAAAATTGAGATGTTCATGATGTGGAGACATGTGATGCACGTTTCAACTTAGATTGGAAAGTGTATTGGTGATGTGTGATGTACCATCTCTACTCTTGGAATGGGATGAACTCTGTATTTGGACTGCAACCAAATTCTTATTTCCTCTCATTATGGGTGCGAGAGATAGGGCAAAACGCATGCCCTACACTAACAATAAAGATGATGCGAGTTGAAACATTACTACAATGTTTTAGGATAGAGAAAGTATCATACCTTTTGATAGATGGTTGCAAACATGAAGAGAACTAAGGTAGTCATCATATGTGGATGTTCTTATCAAGAGTAGTTTGGAATCTATGAGTTATAAGTGTGGATTTGATAATCGAGATGATGAGTTCAAAGTTTTCTTGACTTGGTTAGACTTAAATCTGAGATGATGATGTTGAGTGGGGTGTATGAAGGTTTATGTCTTCACCTAGAACATAAGAAATTAAGGTGGTAACAGATGCTCTTAGTCGAGACGCATTTGCCTTGTTTAGCCAGTAAAGAGGCTAGAAGAGGTTGTTACGTGAACCCTAAGTTCGTGAGACATGTAGGGCTAACACTCAGATACAACCACACTCATTAGTCGAGTTGGTGGTTGCTTAGTTAGCTCGCCTAGAGCTTGATGAGATGGAAGGATGGTTGTAAGAACTTTAGATACACCCCTCCGGAAAAGAAGGTGGTTGAACCCGCTATTAGAGTGTTTTAGGGTGTCTAAGGAGACAACCTTGTGGAATCATGACCTGTAGGAGATCGTGATTTTAAGTACGGCTTGTCGCCATGCATGCCAGGAGGTGACACTAGTAACCCAGTGAGTTTCTACAGATAGTGAAGAGTCCCTAAGAGGGAATAGGAGTAGCTCACCATAGATGTTGAGGTGAGTCTCCCCTAGACCAAGAGAGGTCATGATGCAATATGGGTTATAATAGATCACCTTACCAAGTTGACCTAATCCCTTGCCTAAGAGAGAGCACTATCAGTGTGATAGATCTGGTTGAACTATATATGAGAAAGAGATAGTTCATCTACACCGTGACCTAAGTTCGAAGGTTCTTGAGCATGACCTCAAGTTCACTTCCATGTAGTGGAAGTAGGTACATGAAGAACTCGATACCAGTTAGAAGTTTAGCACAACTTATCACCCTCTGACTGATGGAAAGTCAAGAGAGTATGATCCAGACCTTATAGGGTCTGATGAAAGCATGTGTGCTTGTTCAGGGTGATACATGGGAGCAGTTCTTGCCCCTAGAAGAGTTTTCTCGTGATGATAGACACCATTACCAGTATCGGGATGTAAGAAGCTCTGTAAGGGAGGACGTGTCAGTCACCGCTTCATTAGGATGATGTCAGTGACAGGACCTTGTCAAGGTCAGAGAGAATACAATGTGCGCAGATGAAGTCGCTACGATTGAGCAAAGGCTGAGAAAGCCCAGGGGTGATAAGAGTCGTGAGAAGATGTGAAGCAGACCGACATGCAGTTCACTGTGGGAAAACATGTGTTATGAAAACTCGACCCCTCTGAGCTATAACTGAGAAAACTGAGTCCCCAATACATAGGTCCATTTGAGATGGATTGGTGGAGATGCTTCTATTTAGCCTTACCCCTCAGGGTAACATGATGTATGATGTGTTCCATGAGTCTGATCTAGAGCACTATGTGATGTACACGGGCCATGTGTTGAGCATTGAACCTATTTAGCTTCTAGAGAGGCTGAAATATCCTGAGTCACCTATGAGGGTACATGATACCAAGGTGAGAGAGAACTCATATGTAAGAATATAAGATGATAAAGTTTCTTTAGAAGCACCATGGAGAGGATGAAGCCACATGGGAGCCGATGATGGACAGGAGAAAGTCTTAACCTGTTTGTTTGTATGTTTGGTGAAATTTTGAGGGCAAAATTCCTATAAGAGGGGAAGGATGTTACAACCCCATTTTTGGGTTCATATGGTTGGAAATGCAATTTCCCCAATAAATGTATGATTATGGGAATTGTATGAATTATATGTATTGAATGGGTTCCCTTCGCAATATTTCCTTTTTGCATGTGATTTCTTGGATCATAATATGTTAATGAGTCTAATTTGATTAAAAGAAAAAGAAGAAATCAAATAATGCATTATTAAGAAGGAGATTTGAGATAATGATGAAATTATAGGAAATATGTGGAAATATGGATAATGGAATCATCATGGGTGAGATTTTGAGTCCATATGGTTTCTAATGGTAGAATGAATCCAAATAAATGATATAAAAGAATAGGAGAGAGAAAATATGCTTAAAATATGCCTTATTAGGAGATAAATTGCATATGAAGAAAAGTTCATCATACTTTCGAGTTAGAGTCCCAAACTTTGCACACATGAAGTTTAACTCATTGTGGACTTTTATTTAAAATTTGGGAATGTTTGAATAAAAGAGGAAAGAGTTATGCATTTATTAAGTTTCCTTAAAGTGAGGGATTAGCTAATATGATAATGTGATTTGTCACATTTATAAATCAACTAGGAATCTAGGGAGCGACCCTTTTTAGATGTCACGTGTCCCCAGAGCCCTTGGATTGTAGATCGATGGTCTGCGGATCTTCTCCCAGCTCTAGCTAGATCGGGAAGGTGAGGTATAGTGACTCCGAAAATCACTGGACTCTACCTCCTTCCTAAATGCATGTCAGTTCTTGGAAAGCCTCCCATTGAGACCAGTAGATTGATTTGGACCTTTCCACCCCCTAGTTTATTCATTGCCATGCGGGATTATGATTTGCCCAAATCCCAGTCCATCCAGGAACTAGATTTCTGTGGGAAGCAACTACTGGGCATCCCTATATATATAGGAGATCTTGGTGCTCTTGAGGTCTCTGGTGTATTCCATCCATGAGTATCTGCAGTTTCAAAAGAAGGGTGAGTTGAGAAGGGGCTTTGCCTTGGCCTAGCAGCTCCCTTATATAGGGTTTGGTGGCAGCTTATGGAACTACCCATCCCGACTATGAGCGGGGGGCGTTGGAGGTTCAACGACATCAGAGGAGGAGGGCGGAGGCAACGAAACCACTGCGTAAAGGTCCAACATTGCAAGAATGAGGGTCAACAGGTGTGTTGACCGCCCATGGAACCTCTGTGTGAGAACTGGGTTGATCAAGGGGAGAAGACAACCACAGATGAAAAGACCAACCTGCCCAGATCACGCGGGGCCCGAATCTGGAGAGCGTAAGGGCAAAAGGGGGAAATACCCCTAGACCCGACGCTTTTCTTGTGTGGAGAACGCTAGCCATTTGGTCGAAGCTGATTGGTCAAGCTTAACTCATGCGGAAATAAGGTAAACAATCTTGATAATGACGTGTCGACTTCTTATTGGTTCAAAAGTGATTAACTGGAAAAAATCATAGCTAATGATTGGTAGCTTGTATAAAGACATGTAATATATGAAATTTGATCAGGAGAACTCAAGGAATCCATTAAAAATAGATTTAGAGCCTTAATATGATCATATTTCAAAAAGTAGGTACAATTTCTAATTGTAATGCTTTATAATGAGAAAAAACCCTAATTGGATGATATATGAAATTGAGATGATTAATATGGATAATCTACAAGCATATTAACCTCTTGATAATAAAAAGATGTTTTGAATGTATAAGTAGATAATACATGGGTTAAATAGCTTAATTTAGGGTTTTGAAATGTTAATGAGCATTAATGGGCTTAAAAACCCTAATCTAGGTGTTAATGGGTTTTAATGAGATATAATTAGAGATCCTTTGTATAAAGCTGATGTTAGATTGATCTCCAGCCTAGTAGATGATAAAAAGGCTCTAATATGTGAGTAATTAGGGTTTTAAACCTAAGACTGCTATTTTAGGGTTTTATGGGCATAAAAGAGAGAAGTTGTAACTAGATCTAAAGGAACCCCAGTGAAACCCTAATTCAGATTAGAAACCCTAGAAAGTGAATCCAAGTCAATAAAGTAGATTCTTGATAAAGTATGCAGTAAATAGGTTACATATGCTTTTTAGGATTCTGTGATAGTGTGGTTGAATTGCTTGCTTGGATTGCTTGTTTGGATTGGACTGTGCTTAATTCCTGTGGAATCTGCGAATCAGGTATGTGGTTAAATTATGAATACCCGCATTATGTTTCACGATGTTTCTTGAGGATTTATCGATCACAATGAAAACTAAACTATTTTGATGTTTCATTATTGCAATCTTTAAAGTGAATACGATTATCACAATTTATATATGTGTGTGACTCACTTAAACCTACATACCCCTCTGGATGTAAGATAATGGACCAAGCCTTGTAGGGAAGGTCAAGGTGGTCAAGCCCCGGAGGGAAGACCACAGGGCACCCAGAGAGGTGACCCTAAGTACCAAGCTCAGGATGGAGAAGGTAGCCTTAAAGTCACTTGCAAGGACTTAACCCTAGAGAGGGTATCCCAAAGGTGGTAAAAACAGTTGAGGAGTCATATTGAAAACATAATTTTGCATTGTTAACAACTATTTGATGTGATTATGTTATTAGAACTTATGTGCAATGTTTTGTTTGTCCCCACATACCGACGTATTCATTTATGCTGACCGAAATTTTGTTTTTCAGCGTTTAAGGAATTATCTAAAATTGGACAAGTAGTAAAGCATAATATGTAGATAAAGTTAAATATATCATGGAGGATTAGCTAGATAGATTTCTACTATGGTTAGAAGTCATACTTACCTACTTTTTGAAGGTATATATGTAAAACTAAAATTTTATTCCAATTTTCAAGTTTAGTTTTTAGTAGTATTTAATAATTGTTTCTGATTATTTGAAAAACCATTGATCTTGGATTTTGGGATAATGCTCTGACCTCTTGGTCTCCCTTGATTGTGGGTTACCGAGAAGCAAGGTTGTTACAACACATATGAAATCTTCCATAGTTACTGATCACATTGAAGTTAGTTGGTTGTGGTCAATTGGTAGGTGGTGTTGCCCTGCTCTAAGTTGGTATTGGTACCACCATTGTCCTGAATTTATAGAAAGTCGATGATTCGCTTGAAGCTAGGGTTTGACAAGATCACCTTCCCTTTAGATGCAACAATGGTCAAAAGGTATTGGTTCACCTTTAGGCACCTTCCTACAAGCAGTAGAAGTAAGTGCGCCTGTGAGTAAGTGTTTTTGGACATTGGAAAAGGATCCTCATTAAAGGAATAGTGACACTGAGTATAGGAACAAGAATGGTGAGAATAGGAGCATATATTTGTAGAAAACTAAAAATTACAAATACAAGAAAAGGAATAAAGAGTAAAGGAGCAGGAACACTGAGAAAATGAACAAAGGCTATGAGTAAGGGAACAAAATAAAAAAGAGTAAAGGAACATGTACTCTGTTTGTTGTTGTAATTATCATCCTTATTCCTAGGGTTTCACACAAGGTATTGTCTTATTGTTTTGTTTGTCTTACGGTTTCACAAAAGGTATTGGTTCACCTTTTTGGGCCTTCCCATACAAGTGCGCCTGTGAATGAATGAAAGTGGAAAACTATGACTAACCACTGTCGCTGGAGGTGACCATATGAATGAATACAGTTGAAGATGAGAAAAGAACAAGAATGGGGAGTAAATTTATTTGATCTTTATCCTAATCCCTGATGATCATTTTATCCTGTTGCCATTCCTACTTTGCTGTCATTCCTCTACATTGAGTATGAGAAAAGAACAATGACAATGAGAATAGGAACATGAATGATGACAGTGGAAGATGTCTTCCTGTGTGATTACATAAGTATTAGTATAGAGTTGTTCCATCACTCAATGTCATTGTTCCTTTCTATGTTGTGATTGTTCCTTTACTTGTATTGTTGGTACCAATTTCAACTTTGTGTTCCTCTTCCTTAACTCGTACTACTGGTGTCAATTTCATCTCCATCACTCGATGTCATTGTTACTTTCTACGTCGTGATTTTTACTTTACTCATACCTTGCCCCCTTCTGGGGTTGATCTAGCAAATGTTATCGATTAATAAATTTGTATTAACAATCTCTTTCTCTTTATCATTGTCCAGAAACATAATTAGGCTTCAAAGTCTAAATATGTCTTGCAAATAACAGAGGTTGTTTCTTTACTTGCAATCTTTGATCCTTTACTCCGTGATCGTTATACTATAGTCACCGTTCTTGTTTGTTTTCTCCTTCTCTATGTTCCAAATGTTTGGAAATGGAACACCACCGATGACGACAAGAACAAGAAAGGGGAGTAAAGGATCAAATTGGGGGAATATAGGAACATTGGGTGGAATGTTAAAGGGTGGACAATTATGTATTTGTATGTGTGTGTTGTTGTTGTCACAAACATTATTGACTAATGAAACACATATGTATTGTCACTAAAGCACTTCACGTGTTTGTGAACAATTGGAATACATGACATTCATGTTTCTTTTCTCTTTGTCCTTTTGACTTTCTCGATCTACATGTTCCAATTCTCGTCTTCTATAAGTCCCCGTACATAAAAATGTTTTGTGAAAAAAGATCTAATAGTCATCATAAAGGACCAATGAGTTGAATGTTAAAACGTCGACCATTATGAATCCAACAAATGTGTTATTACTAATTCAAAAAGTACATTCCTGCAATAAGAACAATAATTGATAGTAAAGGAACAAGGTTTTGGAGAAAAGGATCAAATAGGGAAGTGATGGATTCCGATCAAGTAGTCATCATACTTGTTTCGCAGATGCAAGGTAGATCGACATCGTGGACCACCCTGATACGTAGTCAGCATCCTTGTTAAAGGGTCCTAATCATCCGCAATCATGCAAATAACACAGGAGCAGCACGAAACTACGGACCGCCATGCAAGACTCCTTCTCTGGCTTGGAGGAAAAGCTTCTCTATTGACTAAACCATCCGATGTAGTAGGTCAGGCCACAAGAAGCAGCCATCTACATTTCCTATCCCTTGATCGTAGAGAAGTCTTAATGACTGGGCAAGAGATTGTCATGATTTTGGCAGAGCAAGCATCTACATCTGAATGCTTGGAGGTGCCATGCAGTACCATGGCTGATAATTGGGAAGGATTAGATTCCAAACCCCAATAGAGAAGATGGGGTTTTTCTTCCATCACTTTTACATTTCCCATTAGGCTTGGAAGGATTGGAAAATATTTGAATTATGATTAGGCACAAATGAAATCGTCCATACCTACTGATCTCAAAATGACCATTATAAGAGGAGAGTTGGTTGTGGAATATTGGTAGGTGGTTATGCCCTATTCTGAGTTAGTATTGGTACCACCAATAGCCTTTATTTATATCCAGTCGATGATTCCCTTGAAGGTAGGGTTTCGTGCATTAACCTTCATGCATTGTGAAATTTAAGGTTAAAAGGGTTGATATTAGGGTCTTGCAAGATCACCTTCATGAACTTTGAGTAGCAGCAGTAGGTGGGCCCATAAGTAAGTGTGTCTGGCCATTGGCATAGGATGTGACCTCAATAACAACAATTGGGAGTAAAGGGATGGGGATTGGGAGAAAAGGAACAATTACAACGACTACAATAACTTTGGTGAGAAAAGGAACAGAGAGTGCAAATAAAGGAACTATGACAACGTCATCAAATACAAGTACTCGGAGCAAAGGAACAATGGCTATAAGTAAATGAATGAGATTGGCAGCAATAGAGGAATCCAATGCCAGTTGCAAGTCACGGGTTGCCGCTCTCACATGTAGCATTCACTGTAGCTTCTAACAACAAGCATCAAAAGGTAACCCAATTCAAAAAGTACATTTCTATAACACAAGCCATTTCTACAATAGGAACAAGAATAGAGTTACAATTCCCCATTTCAGGGTTTCGCAAGCTCACCTTCACTTGAGGAGAAGTGGTCAAAAGTTATTGGTTTACCTTTCAGCACCTTCCTACGAGAAACAACACTAAGTGAACCTATGAGTAAGTGTTTCTGGCCACTGGCAAAGGATGTGACCATACCATGGATAAAGAACTAGAATGGGGAGTAAAGGAACAATGATAATTCGAAAAAGAAATATTACAACAATAATTAGGAGTAAAGGGACGTGGACTGTGAGAAAAGGAACAATGACGACGACTATAATAACAACTATGTGGAGAAAAGGATCACAAAGTGCGAAAAAAGGAACTATGACAATGTCTCCAAATACTGCTACTTAGAGAAAAGGAACAATGGGTATAAGTACAGGAACAAGAATGGAAGCAATAGAGGAATATCTGGCCAGTTGCAAGTCACAGGTTGTTGCTATCACGGGTAGCATTTACTGCAACTTGTAGCAGTAGGCGCTGAAAGGTAACCCAATGACAACGATGAGTGTTACTGCTCAAGGGAATTATAAGCATGGAAAACTATAGCTTCCAAAGGAATCATCAACTGTCAATAAATACATCCCAATACCATTTCAGATTAGGGAAGTACCACCTACCAATGGTGAAGTCTCGAACCAACTCCCCTCCTTCTCCACCACCACAACCAACTGTCCTCCTTCTCCACCGTTTACTATACGTTTAAGAAATGGTGAAGTCTCTAAAGCTCTTTATTACAACCACAACATTGTTTGGTTGGAGCTCATTGATACCGTAACTCCAAATATTTTCCAATCCTTCTAGACCTAATGGGAAATGGTACCTCTTTGGAATCCAAATCCTTTCCAATTCTTCCTGACCTAATGGGGAAGATACAGATTTTGGGATCCAAGCAGGTCCATTGTGTGTGGAACAAGGAGCTTGGTGTCCTAGCATGGTGTCTAGAGGTTGGGTGCACACCATGCGTCTGCTAGGTTATGCTGCCACAACCAACGACTGTTGTTGTAGTTTTTGTGTTGTATTGTAACCGTATTTGAATGTAGAAAAGGAACAAGGATGATGACTACAAGAACAACAAATGGGTTGTACTTTTTATAGTCCTCCACACTCCTTTAATCCCAATTGTTTTTGTGATAGTCACCATCCTTGTTCCATTCCTCTTACTCATTGTTTCATTTTGTCACCATTCTCTCACCATTCTCTATCTTTATGTATGTGTAGCTTTTGGTGTATCTATTTCTGTATTATCTATTTTTGTATTATCACTAATATTTTTTTTCCAACTCATTGCACAATTTCTCTTACTCATTGTTCATTTAGGGAGAGGAGGAAGAACAAGCTTGAGAAAAGGAACGAGGTTAGGGAGAAGATGAACACAAAGATTGAGAACACATACATTTCTATACTATACGACATTATTGGATAACAAATATGATACAACATTATGTATATGAATGATGGTGACTAAGACATGATATGTCAATATGAATGCTAGAATATTTTTACATTAGTCAATTCCCAATTTAAAATTGGGTATCCTACTCTCTCTTTCTTGTTGTCGATGCATCTTCAAATGTGCATTCTATCTCCCAGCCTCCACAAAACTTACTAACCTTTTTCTTGACCTATTTGGATTTTCACAAACCTTAACTGACTTGCCTTTAAATAGAGTTGGAGGAGGCGTTGGAACTTCAACTAGAGTGCAATGTGGAGTATGAATGGGATAATGGTTTTCATTACGGTTGGCCCTAAGCAATTCAGCCTTAGAGCATAACAATTCAATCTCATTGTCTACCATTTGGTACACATCATCATCCATGCAAACTGATGTGGTCAGTTGAACCATTTTGCGATATATATGTTGATAGTGTTCCCTATATTCAGATGTCTTGTTGACATTGGGACTGGAGTCCAATATACCACTACCACTTTTAGCAAGCTTTGTCCAACGACATGCTATGTAGTGTGGGGAAATTGTTCTCAAATATAATTCTCCAATAGAGCCTAGAGCATCCATAGCTTTAAGAATATGTCTACAGATCATTGCCATGCTTTCCTACATATGACAGGAACATTCAAACTTCATATCACCTGTTTGGACTAACACAATCCTCTCATTTACTCTATTGTCGTTATCACTTTTGAAAACCATATATGCAACCTTACATCCAATGTTATTTTCTGGTGCGAACTTGATTACATAGTCCATCATCTTTTTGAACTCTGATTTCGAAGATTACAAACAAATTAGGCGTATAAATCTTTAGTGGCCCTTATTGCAACAAGGCTGTAGGAAAATATATTGTTTGTAAATTTATCAGCAGCTTGAAACTCTTATTCTTTTTCGTTAATCCTCCTACTTGAAAGCATTCTATTAAAGTGTGTGAAGAAATGAACCAAGTTGTGATTTGGTTGGAGGAAGAGCCTCATAACAACATTGCATGTTTCATTGAGTTGGGTAGTTTTTGTTCCAATAGTCGAGTGTTGTTTTACCCAAGTCGAGGACCATTGTTTTCAAAAACATATATTCTCTCAATCCAACAATGCGGTCCATCAGGGAGGCATTCTTCAATCATCTTTGTCCAAGAAAAAAAATGAAATTCATGATCAGTTTCAACATCATAGATGAGGAGAGTAAGATGGTTATCCAAAATAGAAGTGAACATCTGAGTGAGGTTATTTTGAGAATTTTGTAATATATGCCATGTATAGAGCGCGTGGAACGTGTCAGGGAGAACTTTTCTTATAGCCGAAGCCATTTCAGTGTTTTGATCTATGAAAATATTTAAAGGTGCTTTTTCTAACATGAATTTAAGAAATGTTCAGAATAACCATTCAAAGGACTCAATAGTTTCATCATAGAGGAGGGCTGCATCGAATATTACACCCTGACATTGGTGGTTAAAACCAACAAATAAAGTTGCATACAAAAGTTAACATGCCAGTTCAAAATAATTCAATACTAGAACACAAATTTTGAGTAATGGAACAGAACATGTCAAATATGGGAACATAAGATATCGAACACTGGAACAAAGGATTATATCGAGTAATGGAACATAATATATGCACTATTGACACACAAGTGACGAGTAATGGAACTGAATAAGTTGAATAGTGGAACACAAGATATCAATTGCTGGAACACATGATTCTCTTAAGTTCCTAATGATTGGTAGCTCTTGTTCATCCAAAATATTGTATCAAAAGAAATGATGTCACTGAATATACGATAATCAAGATTCATCCTTCCATCGACCCATAAGATGTTTGCAATTCTCTCTTTGTTATCAACCTCAATATCGTAGTAAAATGATGGGTTGTTGTATGCTTCATTATGGAAGTACTATTGCAAAGATATGGCCTCACCAGATATCATTGTCTTCTATATCCTACACCTCAAATGGTTCTTTAAATCTAGTTGAAGAAACTTGATACTTTCACGTCCATCGGTGACCAAAGATATTGCATCGTAGGAATTTCTTAATTGAATTCCAACATCTTTGTTGATCTATATTATGGATCTTTATACATTTGAAACATTCCAATTGGATCTGAGAGGGTGAGCATATTCCTGGAATGAAATGCATGGTTATGATCAACAACCCGGTGATCTATCTTGAAGATATTAAGATCGTGATAAAAAATTAGATTAATGTGTGCTTTGCACCCGGTCCTTTCTTCTCTATGGCGCCGCACCATTCGAGTTCGATATTGTACTGATTCTTGTAATATTTCTTCACTAGTGTGATTTAGTAAACTTCCCTTACGATATCCTTGTTTATTACATTCATATCGCAAATACTACTTTTCATGATCCGAGTTCTTGCCTGTACACTTCTTCTCCCACTCGATCAGTGTTGCAAACCCTTTCTAATGAGCGTAGTCATTATAAAACTGACGAGCTTCCTGTTGAGAGATAAATTTAAGGTTTTCCCAGTAATCCTTCTTATCAACTTCATCTGAGACAAAGAAAGGCAACAAGATTAATGGAACTGGAGTAAATGAGGTCAAAAGGATTGGGGAGGAGGAGAAAAGGAGAAAAGGAAGAATGAGCTTGATATAGGAAGAAGGATTAGGAGAACATGAAAAATGAGATGGAGAAAAGGGTGTAATAGAGAAGAGGAACACAAAGGTTGAGAAGAGGATAAGGATGAGGTGAAAAGGATTAGGGATAAGGAGAAAAGGAAGAATGATGTTGCGGAGAGGAGGAACGAGGATAGGGAGAAAAGGAAGAATGAGCTTGAGAAAAAGAGTAAGGAGAAGGTGAAAAGGAAGTCAAAAGGATCCGAAACATTAGAAAAGGAACAAGGTATTACAGAGAAGAGGAACACAGAGGTTGAGAAAAGGAATAAGGAGGAGGGGAAAATGATCAAGGATCATAGGGAGAAAAGGAAGAATGATGTTTTAGAGAGGAGGAGTGAGGATAGGGAGAAAAGGAAAATTGAGCTTAAAAAAAGGATTCAGGATAAGGAGAAAAGGAAGTAAGAGGAATTTGAAATAATAGAAAAGGAATGAGGTGTTACTGAGAAGAGGAACATAGAGGTTGAGAAAAGGAATAAAGAGGAGGTGAAAAGGATCGGGGATAGGGAAAAAAGGAAGAACGATGTTATAGAGAGGAGGAATGAGGATAGAGAGAAAAAGAAGAATGAACTTGAGAAAATGGAGAAGGTGAAAAGGAAGTGAGGGGAATCTAAAAGAATAGAAAAGGAAAGAGATGTTACGAAGAATAGCAACATAGAGTTTGAGAAAAGGAATAAAAAGGAGGTGAAAAGGATCGGGGATAGGGAAAAAAGGAAGAACGATGTTACAGAGAGGAGGAACGAGGATAGAGAGAAAAGGAAGAATGAGCTTGAGAAAATGAATAAGGAGAAGGTGAAAAGGAAGTGAGGGGAATCTGAAAGAATAGAAAAGGAATGAGGTATTACGGAGAATAGGAACACATAGCTTGAGAAAAGGAGTAAGGAGAAGGTGAAAAGGATCGAGGATAGGGAGAAAAGGAAGAACGATATTGTAGAGAGGAGGAACGAGGATGGGGAGAAATCGAAGAATGAGCTTCAAAAAAGGAGTAAGGAGAAGGTAAAAAAGGAAGTAAGGAAAATCCAAATAAATAGAAAAGGAATGAGGTGCTACAGAAAAGAGAAAACAGACGTCAAGAAAAGGAGTAAGGAGGAGGTAAAAAAGATCGGGGATAGGGAGAAAAGGAAGAACAATGTTGTGGAGAGGAGGAATGAGGATAGGGAGAAAAGGAAGAATGAGCTTGAGAAAATAAGTAAGGACAAGGTGAACAAGAAGTAAGGGAAATCTGAAAAAATAAAAAAGAAATGAGGTGTTACGGAGAAGATGAATATAGAGTTTGAGAAAAGGAATAAGGAGGAGGTGAAAATGATAGTGGATAGGGATAAAAGGAAGAATGATGTTGTGAAGAGGAGGAATGAGGATAGGGAGTAAAGGAAGAATGAGCTTGAGAAAAGGAGTAAGGAGAAGGTGAAAAAGAAGTAAGGGGAACCCAAAAAAATAGAAAAGGAACGAGGAGTTGCGGAGAAGAGGAACATAAACTTGAGAAAAGGATTAAGGAGAAGGTGAAAAGGAAGTAAGGAGAATATGAAAGAATAGAAAAGGAACAAAGGTGTTACGATGAAGAGGAACATATAGCTTGAGAAAAGGAATAAGGAGGTAGTGAAAAATATCTGGGATAGGAAGAAAAGGAAGAAAGATGTTGCGGAGAGGAGGAACGAGGATAGGGAGAAAAAAACAATAAGCTTGAGAAAAGGAGTAAAGAGAAGGTGAAAAAGAAGTAAGCAAAATCCGAAAGAATAGAAAAGGAACAAGGTGTTACAAAGAAGAGGAACAAAAAACTTGAGAAAATGAGTAAGGAGAAAGTGAAAAGGAAGTAAGGAAAATCTGAAAGAATAACAAAGGAACAAGGTGTTACGGAGAAGGGGAACATAGAGCTTGCGAAAAGGAATATGGAGGAGGTGAAAAGGATCGGGGATAGGGAGAAAAGGAAGAACGATTTTGTGAGCATGAGAAAAACACCAACTACATAGACAGGAAAATGATTAGGAGAACATGAACAATGAGATGGAGAAAAGGAAAATAGAGCATGTAAAAAGGAAATGACGTATTAATAAAGAACAATTTTTGGACTAACCAACTGAGACATTTATATGATCATGTTCGAAATCAATCTCCTCTCTAGTACTTTAAGAAGGTGCATATGTCTCATTCAGATCTATTTGATTCCTCTCAACATTCTGTAACTCCATTTTAGGATTGTTTATGCAATACTGATGTGCGGAAGTGGTGTCTGTTTTAGACAAATCTCTCGGTGAGAGATCAAAATACTCACGATTTTCAAAATCAATTTCTTCTGCATTCTCTGAGTAAGGATGCTTACCATTAGAAACCAATAGAACTTCCTGTGATATTCCTTCCAAGCCATGTTCTTGAGAAACCATCTCATGTAGATGTACGTCAAACATAGATGTATTGTTGACAGGATGTCTTTGTTGGATATCTTGACGTACTGAACCTTGTTTAATATCATCTTGGCGAGGTGACAGTGACACACCAGCGACAGAACCTTGGTGTGTATGTTGGTGCGCTAACAATGACACAACAATGACTGCACCTTATTGAATTTCCTTTAAAGCCCTCCTTCATCCATTCGTCTGTAGTCGCACCCATGATATATTTCTTCTGGAAAGTATATAATCTGGCAAAAATCGAAAAAATGATATCCATGATATTAAAAATCACTCTTTTACATATGTAACTAGATACATTATGAATAAAAGAGCTTCACACTATGAATAAAAGCACTTCCTTTTACTGAAAAAGGTACCTTTTTTTAGAAATACAGTTAGTGTAGATGCAAAATAAAAGAAATATTATATTTTTAATAAAAAGTATGGCATGGAGAAGCGATCAAGAGGACGTCAAGCAGGGTCTTATGAGACGTAGGACAGGGAGAAGCGATCAAGAGGACGTCAAGCAGGGAGAAACGAATAACAATACGATATTTGCAGAATCACATAACAACAACAAATCCGAACGTCGCTTGAGGCATGGAAGGCCGGTGGGTTGAACCTGTTCTTGAACCTAAACTCTAAAATAACCAACAACACCAACGATCGGTGTTGGTGTATCTCGCTGCCGCTGCCAGAGAGCGTATATGGATCTAGGTTTCGATCGGAAAGGAAAACTGAGAGGGAGATGACAGGAGAGGGAGCACGAGCGAGCCGGAGTGTGAGTAGAAATTGCCGGAGTGTGAGTAGAAATGTTTTCGTATGTATAGAGAGGGTTGTCAGAAGATTTCTAAATTCCTAATGCCAAAAAGATACTATCCCATCCCGGAAATGCGTCTGCGTTTAATCCACTCGTCCGCTGAAAAGTAGCCTTTTTGAGCGGCCAATATCCGCTCAGGACTGGATCTCTTCGCCCACCAAGTAGATTTGAAATAGGTGTTTTAGTGTTGTAAATTTCGTACAACAGATTGTGAAGTTTTGACAGGTTTGTGAATTGTGACGAACCCAACCAGGTGTCATTCCAGCGAAGCGGAAAGTTGTGGTCGGAAGTCTGATGGTTTCGATCTGGTGGGGTGCGACGAGGAACTAACAAGATGGAATGGAGAAAGAAGATGAAGATAGTAGTGGTGAAGAAGAAGACGGGTGTGGCAGTCGTACGTATGGTATGGTCCCCTGTTGCATTATTATAAGAGCTGTGGTCGTAAATGTCAGAGGAACTCGTAACTCGAACTATCACTCACGAGCAACAAACCAGGAACTAGAGACTTCGGGAACTAATAAAACGTGTTGTCCATGGTACGCATCCAATTTGAATCCGGGGGAAGGTACCAAGTCTCTACTTTTCTCCAAGGCCCACCCTGACTCAGTGACTCTCCTACTAAGCTGCAGTCCTTTGACCGACCATGAGTGCCCCACCTGACGGCCCAGCCGTCGTCGGTAGTCACTCCGGACTTTAGGACGACCTTTGGAGTGAGTCCTGGCGTGTTGTCCCCGGGCAGGCTAATTGTCGCTACTGCCTCAATACCCAGCCGGCGGCCAGTGGCGTCGGTGTGTCAATTTAGGATTTTTGTGCCTACGGGAAACGGGCCCGGCAAACCAAATGCTGCAGGTTGAAGGGCATGCAGTGGGAGACCCTGTTGTAAATTTTAAATTTACTTCATTATATGTAACAGCAACCGATGTAATTTTATTAATAATTTAGGCAGATCAAGATAAGAAGTAGAATAAACTAATACAAGAGAAAAAAAAATAAAAGTTAAGAACTCAGGCTAGATCATTCTTTAAAAAACGAACTAGGTATTTAAATAAAATTAGTGGCACGTAATTTTTCTAGATAAACGTCGTTCTTCTAGTCGACCCAGTCAGGAACCTAAAGAAACTTCTCATTTCGCTTTGACGACGATCAGTTGCACTACAAACACAACCCAACAATCGCAAGAAAGCAGCACCTGACACACTGTGTCCTGGAAGAGAGGAAGGATGAACTCACAACGCAGAAGAGAAAGTCTCCATGTAGAAGCTCGAGAGTGATGATAAGAAGACGTTGGTTTAGGGCTAGCAAAACATGTACTCAAACGGTTGACAACTGATATTCGAAAATTGTGTTTAATCCTAAAGACCGGAGGCTTATTTATATCCTTACACACACCGAAATCCTATTTCCATTAATACACATTCAATGATCGCTCTTGTACACCTTGCGGAAAAAAATGTGAGACAAACATTTTCCAATTAGGATTAATAAATCTAATTTGGAAATAAATAAATAATTAAAATAATAATTAATTATGTAGTTGTATCCTAGTGTAAAATAAAATGGATGACGAAAGATAATTCCCACAATCCACAACTTACGAGCCTGAGCTGGGTCAGGCCCAGCCCAACCTGGAGAGGCGAGGTATGGCGTGGCACACACATACATACATGCGTGTGTGTTGTAGTCACCATATCCCCCAAGAAGGTGAGTTTAATCTCCCCTAGTACCCTTTGGACACTAGTGTCACATGTGACCCTACATATAAGGATAAAGAAAAATTAGGAGTGATTAATGTGGGACTAAAACTTTTCCGATATGCACAAGACAACACACTACCTTTTCCTCTATGTACGAGTTGCACTAAATTGGGCTTAACCCATGCCAAACAAATGTATAGCAAACATATATCTAAATTGGGCTTAACCCATGCCAAACAAATGTATAGCAAACATATATCTATGTACGAGTTGCACTAAATTGTGCTTTTAATAGATACCTTTCAGTTTGAATCTACCTGAGTTATCTAACTGTGACCCCGTAGGAATTCAGTGAACAAAAGTCTTGAACCTGAACCTTGAGTGCAAGATTATAGGTTGGTAACAACATAATAAAGACATGGCATAATAGAAATCTAACACTACTACAGAACCTACCTTTAGTGTCGGTTATTTAAAGCCTTTAGTGTCGATTTCTAAACGACACCTATGTGGACGACACTAAAAGCTCACCTATTAGGCGTCGGTTCCAAAACCGACGTCCAAACTCTTCGCGCGCCACCGAAAACGCGCCATCAGAGGACTATAGGCGTCGGTTATTAGATAAGAAACCGACACCCAAACTCTTCGCGCGCCACCGAAAGCGCGCCATCATGGGACTATAGGCGTCGGTTATTAGATAAGAAACCGACGCCCAAACTCTTCGTGCGCCATCATGGGACTATAGGCGTCAGTTATTAGTTAAGAAACCGACGCCCAAATCCTTCGCGCTAAAGAATCAGTGTCGGTTTTTTACAAATAACCGACGCCATATATCTTCGCTTGTTAAGGAAATAGACGTCGGTTTAGAGTAGTAAAACCGACACTATAACATTATGTGTCGGTTATTTACAAATAACCGACGCCTATTGTTTTTTTCTTCTGTCAGTCTGCAGACCTGCTGTGGCTGGTCGCAGGATGAGAAACCTGTTCAGTTCAGTTATGAACTGCAGGTTTTACGACATCCATTGATATCAGCCGACAACAGGCCGCAAACCTGCAAAATTAACAATAAAAAAGTAGCACATGCATTTAGCAATGCAACCTGCAGTTCCATTTTATTTTCACACATTTATAAACATTTACACATGTTAGCAATCTGTAGTTTCATTCATTCACATTCACACATGTAGAAACATTCATATAGCAACCAACACTTTCATTCATTTTCACTCAGACACATGTAGAAACATCAAGACATGTAGAAACATTTACACATATATTATAATTCAGAAATTCATTTACAAAATATCATTGTTTAGTCATTATTCGCTATCAGGATCCCAATTATATTTTAAAGCCCCCACTATTTGTATGGCTGTTGCCCAATCTTCTCTTACTTCATTTAATTCTCCCATCGTATAGGGAGCATTAACATTTGGTAAGTCCTTTCCTGTAATGGGGTCAGCTTTAAACACATGTAAAGAGAATGATGTATATATATAATTAATGAGCTATAAATAAGATTGATATATTTCGATCATATTATCTAATGAGACTATATAATACCTGAGCAATACACTCGATATCCAGTGCGGCATGTTTGATAATCATGTGCATATATCGCATGACATAGTATCCACATGCCCATCCGTTGTCTTGTGTAGCACACTATAAATTCAAACATACAAAATATTAAAAAATACAACTAATTAAGCATTGTTAACATAAATAATATATACATGTATTGCAGTCGGGAACTTACTTTCACGTTCTTCCAAATTATTGGCTGGTTCTTTTTCGTGGGGACCTTTCCTCCAGCCTTTTTGTACTCCTCAAAACCCCTACATGTTAATGTAACACAGAACATTGCAATTAAATAGTAATGTAATAACATATGTTAACGGATATGAAAAATGAAATATTTCTCACAGGAATATTGCCATTTTCATTATGTGTCCAAATCTTGTATTCAATTTACCCCCCTTAGGATCTAGATAATACACAGTGAACGTCTCGGGGGCAATAACCAGTAACTCCCAATGCCTACCCCTAGAGGAAAAAAAGTTAAAAATTAATAACTCAAAATCCACAATAAAATGTAATTTTCTTAAGTCCAAATTATAATATTCAAAGTAAACTTACTCTACAATGAATGGAGCCATTATCACCGTCTTCTTTTTTACAGCAAAATTTGAAAAAGCCTCACAGCAGTATTGTTGAACTGATGTAGGGTCTTTAGCTACTAGACTAATCAAAGATGGAATCAAAAACCCTACATGTTCGAATCCAAAATCTGCACATATGTTGTCTAAGTAGCTGCAAAATATGTATTAATTACACATGCATTAATAAATAAGAAACCAGATCACCAGATCATACACAAGGTATATGGATGTATAAAGAATATCTCACCTTATCCATAGCTCTATCACAGATGTATTTAGCCAATCATATCGAAACAACTCCAAAATATCCAGTATAAATAGTTTTGTTTCGTATGACTGACCTGTAGAATATGAATCGGAAGAAACAGTTATAGGGGAGTTTATATCATGTTCCCCTAACCATATTGCCATACCCCTATAGTTAGGACCTAACGAGACAGGTAGGTCCTGTGGAACCCAACTAGGTAATGTAGGAGGTGGAAGTGGAGGCCTAGATGCTGTGGGTGTCTTCTTTTTAACATGTATATATAAATATAATTTCATATCAACTGCCATCATATACACACACTAACAATTGAACGTAATGTAAATTTACCATACCTTTTCAGTAAAGAGGACATCTGCTTTTAGCCACAATATCACTCCGCCTACTGCCTCACCAAGCGTTTCACAATCTGGGTGGGCATATGGCAGTAGAAGATCCATCCACTGGGGGAATATATGTATCGGGCTCACCCGAATCCAACCAGCTGATACTGGAGACCCGTGACACATTTCCCCTGGTAGGGATGGGTAAGCTGACGCCTCTGCAACGGCATATTCTTTACTTTTTATACGGCATGGCTTCAACCCCTACAAATTTTTGTGTAAAGAATGTTATATACATATATACATATCATCTTTTTTTGAAACGACTACATTTTCATATATACATATCATATTGAATTAAAAAACTAGTTACTATGTCATAAAAATACTTACAGTGGATGTGCTAGGTGGTGGTTCTACAGGATTACTCCCAACCTCTGCAGTAGGAGTAGGAGTAGAGTCTGCAGTAGGTATTGTCTGGTAAGTGGCAGTCTGAGATGCCTGCCACTTTTTCATTGCTTCTTCGAGTTTTTCTTTGAGTTTCCTATCAAATAGCTTATCTACCTATACATGGATAAAAGAAACGTCAAATTCTAATTTTTGAATTCTCTTTTACAGTAACATTATAAAGAAAGAATATGTTACCTCTTCTTGTGAAGTCCCACTTTTGGGACATGTTTGCGCTGGGATGACCCAAAAAAAGATTTGATGCCCACACCAGCGCCTGCAACCCTAACACGTCCAGGATGCTCTGGGTTACCCAGAGCAACTGTCAATTCATCCTTTGTTCCCTCAGGGATGAACTTTCCTTGTTTCCTCAGCTTGTGCAGCTCCCGCTAATCGCCAAAACAAAAATTTGTACTTAAGTAAACAACACAAATAATCAATATTCGAATGATTGCTGCAAGAGTTGTATTTTACCATTTTTGTAGCCGCCTCAGCAGTTGCGGCCTTAGTTATTTCTCCCTTCTTATTTTGCCTCCCAACTATCCAGACATCATGGCGAGGCAGAGGTGTGCTACCTATGGTAGAGGACTCCTGAGTAGCAGCAGACTGAGCAGTAGCCTCAGACTGTAGTCTTTGGCGAACGCCTGCATACCCCTTTGGACCCATTGTGTGGTCATGCACATTCAGTGCACGCCTTGATCTTTGTGCCTCACTGAGGGCCTAGTTAGTATGTAAATTAATGATTTGGTTAGTAACACTAAATGTTAATCTTGACTAGGTGAATACAACATATATTAATTAATGAGATTGAGACTGACGCCTAATACCTTGAATTCATCAGTTTGTCTTGAAGCGATAAACGCGTCCCATTCTTCTTTGTCCAGGAAGTTCCACTGTTCAGTGGTTGTCTTCTTCCTCTTGTCAGCTTCTTTTATGTATTCTCTGGTGAGATTTGTCCTATAGTTCCTTAGGACTCTCCCACAGCGTTGCATCACGCATTTACGATGTAACTTTTCATCCAATTCAAATATACTCTGCAAAATAGAATTGCTATTAACTAGTATCCAAAAATTTAGTAATCTACAAAATAGAATTGCAAATTAATAATAACCCACGCATAAGTCCCTCCATATTATGTCTTTCTTCTCCTTAGAAACGTTATGCCAAGAATCTAAGCGACAACCGCAATGGCTACGAGTAACAAACCCAAGATATGAAACAAATGAATTGCGATTCACACCACATGCATTTCCTGCATTATCAAAATCCACAACAAGTTTGGGTCCATTGCCCTTTTGCGCAATTAACTTCTTCATCATAGTGATGCCCCTTATCTTGTCAACTTTTTGGTGCTGTTGATCAAGTGCCTCAAGTGCTTCAGATGGTACCTGTGCATCATCAACCTAAAATTTGACAAAATAATTCACATTTAAAAGATATAACTATAAATGGACATATAGATATAAATATATGATATATTTTTAAAACTTACATTGTGAGGCGACGCATTGATGTCCTCACCCTCACGGTAGTCATCAGCACGGTCATCAGGAGAATGGTCAACCATCTGCAAATTCACATTCAAATTGTAAAGTTCACATTGTAAAGTAGTAATCCAAAGTGTAAAGCTCACATTGTAAAGTAATTAATGATCTATCCATTCTATGATCAAAGAGAAAACAAGTATATATTAGGACAAGATTAGGGTCTAGGGTTAACAAATACATGTGATGTCATTCTTATATATAATAAATGTGTACCACCTATCCCATTCTTGAATACCTAATCTCACTAGTAAGTGTATAATGTGTATTGGGTTTTCAAGAAAATTTCGGCAGCATTTCCCCGATGTTCTCCAAGTACATATGTACCTAGAGAACAAATGGGGAAATGCTGCCGAAATTTTCTTGAAAACCCAATACACATTATATACACTTACATCCTAAGCGAGATTAGGTGTTCAAGAATAGTCTTAAACCGGGGACTATCCAAGATTTACTCCTAATGAGTAAATCTTGGATGGGTTTCTTGGCCAAAAAATAATGTGTTGTCATTCTTATACCTAAAATCCTAGTTCTTCAAGTTAGGGTGATTATTGATGTCTTTAAAAGCATGATTGGCAATTTAGGGAAAAGTTCATCATTTACATTCCAAGCATGTCACATGTGTGCATTACAGTTCATCATCAACCAAGAAGGTGATTAGGATTCTCACCAAGAATATAGCTAAACTATTAAACAATGATTATAGCTAAACTATTAAACAATAGACTTGCCACACATAAAATACCCTATACAACTATAAAACAAAAAAGTATTAAGTATATATGCATGATACAATAACTATTTTGCATCACATTACAACAGACTTATCATTGATACCTTACTAACTTATTGCTACATTTACATATCATCACTTGATCAAAAATTACAACAGTACATTTAACCAAAGTATGCATTCTAAAATCTATGTCATGATTAGTTACATGTAATTTACTTGGATATACAGCAGTACCCGATTACTATGTCTTACATACAAAGTATGCATATTAAATTAACTAAGGCTTATCATAGAACATGTATTGTATAGACAATAGAGGATTCAGCTCAGTAGAAGCACAAAATCAATACCTATACCCTAAAATCACACCTTTTTAGCATTTATTCTAACAGGTTTATGTACATCAATATGTGTATGAGCCCTAATTAAAACTGATTCTCATAGGAAGTAAATAAAAAAAAACGCCCAGCAGCAGCCTAGGCGTGCCTTGGCACCGCCCAAGCAGCCGCCGGAGCAGAGGAAGAAGGAAGAAGGCAGGGCAGGCACCTTGAGGGAAGAGGAGCAGTGGCCAGAGCAAGACCTAGCAGCTGCCAGCGGCGAGGAGAGGAGCGGCGAGGCTAGGAGAGCTAGCTGCTACCGGCGGGCGGGCGGCGACGACGATGAGAAGAGGAGCGCCGACGAGCACGGAGCAAAGAGGGCCGGTGAGCACGGCGGCGACGACGTGGAGGATGCGGCGTGGAAGGAGCGGCGGTGACGGAGCACGGCGACGGAGCACGAACGGCAACAGGGAGCGGTGGCGGCGGCGGCAGGGAGCAAGAAATCGCCGGACCTCCAAGGGAAATCGGGAATGAAACAGGGAAAGGGGAAGAATCGGTCGCGCTGGTGAGCTATTAAGTTGACAATAAGTGTCGGTTATTTAAAAAAACCGACAACTAAACCAACAGTGTCGGTTCTTTTCCAAAAACCGACACATATACTACATTATAGTCGTCGGTTTTTGAGTAAAAGACAACCGACAACTATTCCTGTCTCGCGAATACACTTTAGTCGTCGGTTATTTAGTTACGAACCAACGCCATATGTAAAATATTGGAGCCAATTTTTTCGCTGAAATTTTGGTTTTGGCGGTTGAGTTTAGGTGTCGGTTGTTTATTAATTAACCGACACTTAATAAAAGCGGTACCCGTGTCTGGTCGACCTTCATAGATTGGATGTTGGTTTATGTTATCAACCGACACTGTAGAGTTTAGGTGTCGGTTTTTGTATACAACCGACACCTTGAAAAGTGACTTTATAAGCCATTTCTGTAGTAGTGTAATGTATTAAGGCCATGCATCCAAAAGATTTATCATGATTGATATCGGGGAACAACTCAATTCCTTATCGTAGCCTACACGACATAATCATTTAGTTGGAGTCTTGAAGATGTATTGTGACATCTTGTCCTAAACCTTGCACCATTCATAGGTTAATCTCTTACTAACTTACAATCATGACACTAACATGTTTCCCAGGGGATAGACACACAAATGCATGAAGCATCAAATAAAAAAAATATACTATCATCTAAATCACCTGAATATTTGTTATTACCACATTGATTCCAATTTATGAGATCTCCACTCTTTAGGGTTGGGTTGCTATTGCCTACAGATCTAAAGGGGTTTCAGTCCCATCTCCAACCTGGATTTCTCCACTAAAGCAAAGCTAAGACCTTTAGTGAAAGTATCAGTTGTATTATCTTTGGTACCAACGTAGTTCGTAGCCATGAATCCATTAGACACTAATTTCCTTACAGACTTGAGTCTGACTTGGATGTGTCTATGTTATTCTTTATTGTACTTGGAACTTTTTATGTTAAAAATATTTGTAGTGTTGTCACAGTAAACTGAAATTACAAGAAGTGACTTCTTTATTATAGGTAAACATGACATAAGTCCATGTAGCCATTCAACTTCCAATTTAGTTCTATCTTAAGCACACAACTTTGCCTCAAAAGTTGATAGAGACAATATGTTCTATTTCTTAGACCTCCGGGAAACAAAACCTCCTCCCAATAGGAATACATATCCTAAGACACCATTACTTTCAGAATTCATTGTAATCCTGCTTGCATCACTATATCCTTTGAATACAGAAGGATAGCTACCATAATGCAGTCCAAGGGAACAAGTTCCCTTGATATGCCTCAAAACTCTATCAAGAGTTTCCCAATCAGTCTTAGTCGGGACAACTGGTCTATCTACTTAACTTGCTCACTACAAATGCAATGTCTATACATGTGCAATTCATGAGATGTAAACTTCTGATAATCTGAGGGTATCGTAATTGAGACACTGGAACTCCAGTCCAATTCTTGAACAAGGCCTTGAATGAATCGTATGACGTCTTAATAGGTTTACATGATGCATACTCAAACAATTTCAATATCTTCTCAACATAGTGTGACTGAGAGAGTGTTATACCATCAGTGGACTGTATGATTTTAAGATCTAAAATCACATCAATGACTCCCAAACCCTTCATATCAAACTTTCTACACAAGAATGACTTTGTCTCATTTATCACTTTCATATCGAAATCAAAAATCAAGATTTATCAACATATAAACATAACAAGATGAATCCATCATTGACAATTTTTCTATAGAGACACTTATCAAATTCATTATAAATAAAGTCAAATGATGATATCACATCATCAAACTTCTCATACCATTGCTTAGAGGCTTGTTTCAAGCCATATAATGACTTAACAAGTTTACATACTTTAGACTCATTCTCATGATCCACAAATCCCTCAGGTTGTTCCATATATATCTCTTCATGAATAACACCGTGTAAGAACATGGTCTTCACATCCATTTGATGGATAAAAAGGATTATAAATGGAATCTAATGCTATAAGCATTGAAATTGTGGTCATAGAGGAAACATGAGAATATATATCAAAATAATCTATTTCGTTCCTCTATGTGTAACCCTTAGCAACTAACATAGCTTTCTACTTATTGATTTTCTCTTCTGCATTAAGTTTCTTCTTAAAGATCTATTTTCATCCAACTACAAAACAACCAGGAGGCAAATCCACTCATTCCAAAGTTCTATTTGAGAGAATTGATTGAATTTCATCATTATCGTCATCTTTTCCAAACTTAGATTTTGGAGAATCCATAGATTGTTTGAAAGATACAAGATCATGATCAATGTTGTAGGTGAGAAAATCATTTTCAAAATTTTTGGATGTTCTAGGCAGTTTGCTTCTACTAAGTTCGACCATTTCTTTAGAATCATCAGATTCAGAAATAGCATGTTCTGATTCACCATCTACATTTGTCATCCTTTCCACGTGCTTGGGAGTGGAACCTGTGGTCAATGCATCTTCTTGAGATACTTCTTCAGACATACCAAATTTCATGAGAAGTACATCCTCAAAGAATGCAACATCATGAAGTTCCACAACTGTATTGACATTAATACCCGAGATACCAGATTTTATAGTCAAGAATCTATAGACATAACATGTCTCTGTATAACCCAGGTATATGACATCAACCATTTTTGGTCCCAGTTTCTTCCTTTTGTGTTCAAAGACAAGTACCTTAACAAGGAACCTCCACACTTGAAGATATTTGATACTCGGTTTTATCCCTCTCCATTGCTTAAATGGACTAATTTCTTTATGTTTATGGGGAACTCTATTCAGAATATGGTATGACGTATTCAAAGTTTTCCCCCACATAAAGTTGAGTAGGCCTGAGGTTTGGAGTAAGGTGTTTACCATATCTGTTAGGTTTTTCTTCTTATGTTCAGCTACTCCATTAGATTGTGGTGAATAAGTAGAGGTAACCTCATGAACTATAAATTGATAAAATTCCAAATATAAGTTCGAGGTGTATTCTCCTCCCCTATGAGACCTTAAATGCGTAAGTACTTTACTAGTTTGAGTTTCAACTTCTTTCTTATAAATATTAAATTTATCCAATGCCTCATCTTTACTTTTAAGTAAATAGACATAACAATATCTACTAGAATCATCAACAACAATTATGAAATAATGTTTTGGATCCCTAGTAACAATCCCATTAAATTTGTAGATATCAGTGTGTACTAAATAAACAACTTTCAAATTCCTATTTACAAAATGGAAAGGTTCCTAGAACGTTTAGCCTGTGCACAAATTTCACATCTACTAACTTTAATTTTAGAATTTGTAATTAAACCAAGATTCATCATTCATTTCATTGAGGTAAAATTTACATGACCCAAACAAGAATGCCATACATCAGACGATACAACATTCATGCAAACAGAATTGTTATGATTCAAATTTAAAGTTGAATTTGAAAATGGTTCAATATGAATCTTAAATAAGTTGTCAACATCACATAAATACCCCTTGTGTAGGAATAAATAGTCATGAAAATGAGTAATAATAGACTTATTACATTTGCAGTCTATTCCAAAACCATCCCTAACTAAAATTACGCCACTAAGGATATTGCGTCGAATGGTTGGAATATGTTTGACTCTATGAAGTATCAGAACCTTCCCTGAAGGCAACATCAAATCCACCTGTCCTTAACTTTGAATCCACCTATCCTCCACCATTGACTTCTACTAGAGATGGAATCACCCAAAGTCAAGGACCGACCTCTAGAGGCCTAATAAGACACAAACAAGGATGTATTAATACAAACATGTACTAGCCACAATGTCAATTATCCAATAAAGTGGTTCAAAAACAAAAAGAAATTATGGTACTATACAAATGTATCCATCATTGAGGTTCAAGGATGTAGTCATCATGTTGATAACAACCTCCTCAATTACAGATATGGTAGTTTTCTTTGCCTTCTTTGTAGGACAATCCTAGTTCGGTGGCCAACCGGTCCATAAGTCCAACAAGAATTGTTCTTCTGTTTCTTATGCATCATAGCCTTAGGGTTATGCATGTTCTTTGATTTCTTATGTTTGGTTGTAGCAGAAGTAAGATTGACATTAGGGTTTTCCTCATTGGGTACTTTGATAAACTTCTCTTTCAAGTATTCTTCTTGTATGTTAATATCCCTCATTAAATCATTCATTGACAAGTCTCCTTTGTAAAGCTTAAGAGTCATGCCAAACGATTCCCATGATTTAGAAAATTTTTCTTTGATTGACATAACACAGAACTTCTCAAGCAATTCCATGCCCACATCAGAGAGTTTATGCTATAAGAGATGGAAGTCGTGTGTTCCCTCAAACAAGGATTTACCCTCAACCATCTGAAATTTAACAAATTTAGACACCTTAGTAAAATTTTTCAATAGTTCCTCCCACAGAATCTTACAAGTAGTAAATACGGCTTAGAGTATGAATCATACAATTTATTATTTAGAGCAAATAGAATCAACTTTGGGCACGTCTTATCACCCTTCATTCAATTAGCAATTATAAATGTATTATCAGGGACTGACTCATCACTTTTAGGCTCATCCTCTTCTATGTACTGATCATAACCAACCATGTTAAGTCAATTTTGCATCATACTCTACCAACATGCAAAGTTGGTACCAATGAATTTCTTAGACATATTAGCAGTATCAATTTTATTTACATAACTAGCATGACCGAACATTGTTAATTATCGACAATAGTGATTTCAATAAGACTATTGTAAATTTTAGGTTTACATCGTTGCATGCAACAATGACAAGTACAATTTTATTAACAGAGGTAGATCCAGATAAGAAAACACGGAATAAACCAATGCAGGGGAACATAAATATAAGTTAGGAACTCATATGAGATCATTCGTCAAAAAAATGAATGTAATACTTAAAGAAATCAACGGCTTGCATTTTTTCTAGATAAGCGTCATTCTTCTAGTCGATCCAGTTACAAACCTGGAAAAATTTCTCGTCTCGCTCGCGCTTGACGACGATTGGTTGCACTACCAACGCAACTCAGCAATCACAGAAACCACCGCCTGACAGACTGCGTCCTGGAAGAGAGGAAGGATGAACTCACTACGCACATGAGAAGGTCTCCACGTAGAAGCTCGAGAGCAATGACAAGAAGATGCCGATTTAGGGCTTGCAAAACATGTACTCGGATGGCTGATGGTTGGTGTTTGAAAGTTGTGTTTATTCTAAAATCATAGGCTTATTTATAATCTTACACACACCGAAATCCTATTCACATTAAGACTTGCTCATACTTTCCAATTAGGATTAATAAATCTGGTTATAAAAGAAACAATTAATTAAATTAATAATTAATTATGTAGTTCTATCCTAGTGCAAAATAAGAAGGAAGACAAATTCTCACAACCCACAATCCCGAGTCCGTGTCTGGCCTGACGAGGTAAGTCGAGCACGGGTGCGTGTGCGTGTGTGTTGTGGTCACCATACCCACCAAGAATGTGAGCTTAGTCTCCCATATGACTCTTTGGATACTAGTGTCTCATGTAATCCTACATCTAAGGACCAAAAAAATTCTAAGAGTGAGCAATGTGAGACTAAAACACTTTTCCTTTACACAAACAACAGATAACCTTTTGTTCTATGTATTCGGTGTACTACATTGGACTGAACCCATGTTAAACAAATGGCTATCAACCGTATATCTAACAGGCCCCCTCTGCCGACTACTGCTGGTGGTGTTGCTGGAGCACACAAATGGCGATGCGTCGATCGGTATATAGTGGTCAATGCCGTGTTCTGTTTTGTTCTTAAACCATCGTCTGCACCGTGTGATGTTTCCTAAATACTACGGATTATTGGTGTGTCTCAATGTGTTCTCTGTACGCGGCGTGGAAGTACAATATAGTTTCTCTACCGAAACACTCAAAAGTGTGAGTATGCAAAGAAACATCCACGAAAAATGTTCGTAAAGTGCTACACGGTTTTTACTCGATCACTGCACACCGTGCAAACATCTTGTTAGTACGATTTTCATACCGGTGGATTTCTTCAAAATACTCTTCATGTTGATTGTTGGGGCGCGAATGTTGCACAACGAGAGTTACAACAAAACTAATGAGATCTTGAAGAATACAACTTTTTTAAATGGAGATATTATTGTTCCATTGAACAAAAGGCACACATATGTAACCAATGTGGTATCCACTATGATATCAAGTCCTCAGGTGGCTAAAGAAAACACTACAACCAATGAGAATCGTACTTGTGCTATTGTTCCATTCAGCCATACCAACTCTTTTGTCTCTAAAAATGCGCGGTCACTGTAACAACTTATATACCATATAATTCAAGATACGTACCCTATATCTCTTGGTTCTCGTGTCCGTTCAATTAAAAAATTTCAAGATAAAACAAAAATTGATCAGAAATGAGCCAAGCGAGCTTTTTTATTATAGACTATTTATTGGCTACTATCTTTATCCATGTTAAAAGGGTTGTAACATCATAAGATAACCCCAGACAAATATTACATGATTTATTATGATATATTTATCTTTTTATCACTATAATTTCAAGCTTTAGAATATGTTACATTGTTTTTTTTTCCTAACCCTAATAGGTGGAGTTGATTTTCTTTTATAAAGAAAGGGATTTTCTGGTCTATTGGTAATGGAAAAAGAGTCCTATTTTGGGAAGATTATGTACCACAAAATAAGGCTACATGTGACATTTCACATAAAAATCCTTGTCAATTTTGGAACTAAAGGAAAGCAAGAACGAATTTTTGTTGCTGCTTCTCTTTTCCTTTTTCATTGAAGAAATCCATCTAGGTCGACTTGCACTTAGGAGACTCATTTAACATTTCGTTTTCCCCATAATTCATGAAACAATGACCTGAAAATCCTTAACCTTATTACATTCCATGCCTAAGGTATTCGTTGACGTTTTACCCTAATACCAAAGTGTAATATTTGGAGGATAAATTTTGTTAGATATTTTCAAAACACCAAAATGACCATTTTTTTCTCTACTTGTTGCCTTTCATTTTCCTTAATAGCGACCTTATTGAATTGTACAATACTGGTCCCTATTACACTTAGGATAGTTGTTTTACTAGTCAAGAGAAACCCTTTAAAAGAGCTAATCTTGTACGGTTGTGAGCAAGTATTTTAAAAAGTGATATGCGTTATGCATTCAGAGAGGTCACTGAATCGAGTATATGCAGTATGCGGAAGTATTTACGGTCATAGATTTTTTTTAATTTATTAGTTATTATACATATATATATATATTAATCATAAATTTACATAATTAATACATACAATTGTGTATCTAAATAGTATAGTTACAAGATAATGGATGCAATCATGCAAATATGCAATCATTACAACATAAATAAATACCACCATGCACTACGATCTGAATCTAAACAAACATAGATGAATGTAAGTGTAAAAAGAATAAATGAAAACATGTCTATCTAAAAATGGGAGATTAATCGGCCTTTTATGCCGATGTGTGGCCGATTATGCGACATGGTCTGCCTTTAGGGGAATTTCCAATATGTAGTTCTGTAGGTGGTCCGAGCCTTCTATACGGCCACACATACCACTTTTTGAAACACTAGTTGTGAGAAATAGAAAGAAAATTAAAAATAAATAACTCTAGAATCGACACATTATTTTGTAAGGAACCCAAAGAAAACTATGGATGTGCGTTTAAACTAGCAGGAAAATGCAAACAAATGGAAAACGACTCCAACCAAGGGTAGATAAGATGACAAAAATGTGGCCATGTAATCGGGTAAGGAAATTCTATAACAATTTGGGAAGGTATTAGGAAGCCATCCCTAAAATGTCGATATTGCATTAACTTATCGAGTTCTTGATTAGCAAGCAATTCATTGGGGGTCAGAACTACAAAATAATAAATGTGATTAAGGTCTGTGTTTAGGGACTGAATTTGATAAGGAAACTTACAATCATCATTCTTAAAGACTATGGATTATTACAGGTATCTCAATTACATTAGGATTTCCCATGATAGGGATACATATTGAACTATTGGGATGGGATGTGGGAAATGGAGAGAAAAATGATTAGATGAGAAATTGATTATGATAAAGATATATTTTCTTAAGAAAAGGCAAATATGATAACTAGATATGCATGTTAATGATCTAGTTATGCATTCTTGATTGAGAAGTAACTAAATGACATGATAGATTGTGGTTGATTACACATCCCAATGTTGTTGGTGCATGATGAACAAACTGATAGATAAATAGTTGTTATGCTCATTGTCCTAGGACAAACTGATGATCATATAGATATGAAGTTTTAATGATATGATTAAATGGTTGTTGATGCAAGAAATTAGTTTTTGATCAAGATATATATAGTACTTTAGAAAAACATTTACATGATTTACCTAGATCTAGAGTCCATTGATGGCTCCTTACCACTTATGCATCTTCCCAACATATAGAAGTCATCCTTTTAGAAAGAAGGATAATCTTGACACGTTTTCATGGAGTCTAAAAAAGACATGTTAGTTTACTCTCTTGATTTTAGAGAGTGAAAAATGATGAGGTTTGATTGTGGGTACAGAGGTACTTATACCAGTTTGTGAGGGTCAAAAGAATCAACATCATGAATGAAACTTCTTGCTTGAATTACCTTTGGACCATGAATATGTAATTCAAATAAAATTCACATAGCGTGAACATTGCTTTTTGTTTTGTTCTGTTCTTGGGATCAACTAGTTATGTGGCACATGGTTATGTAGCATTCTACCAAGTGGCACCCTATATGAAAATTGCAATATGTCTATCTATCCCCCGAAAAGAAAAAAAAGGCTTAATATGGATAAAATTTCTAGGGTCTCAGTGTTCTATGGTCAGTCTATGAAGTAACTTAGAATATTGTCAAGAAAGAATCTACATTTCTTCTTCTTGATTTTAGGGCCAGGAAGACTCCTAAATGTGGCTAACAAAATCTAAGTTACTATCATATTTGATTCGATCGATAGAAATGAAACAAAAAAAAGGTTTTCACTGCTTTATATAGTTATATTAATAAGTTAACTCAAGCATTCTTGTAAGTAGTCTCCAAAGCTTCATGCCTTCTCCTACTAGTCACAATCAATGTGCATTTTACAAAGGAAGAAGTAAAACATATAACATTCTCTTAGCATATGATGTATACATGAATTTAAAAAGAAACATGGTCTATCCAATATGTGTTTGAAGATGAAGTAACAAAAACAAAATATTTTTTGGGTTTGAGTTTGTTATTCAAAATTCCTAATAAAATAAATTTTCTACTTATATTTTAATAAAAAACTATTTTCATGCAACTAAGTACTAGGTTTTATGTGATGGTAAATGAATTTAAGCTTCTAAACCAAATAATGGGATTAGACAAGGTGACCCATTTAAAATTGTACTTATTTATATTGGTATTTAGTGCTTCACTCAAATGATTATTAGGAATGTTAGGGAAGGAAAGTTGGAACCTCTGATAGGCTATAGAAATATCAAAGCATCTCATCTAGTTAAAATAAATGATATTATGTTTCAAATTTAATGTAATGAAGACAATGCTCACAAGATTGATTTACTTTTCATGAATATTTGTAGGATGGATAGGCTTAAAATTAATATTTTTAAAAGCTTTGTATTTGTAGTTGTGAACCTAAGAGTGATGTTATCTATAATATTTGAAGTATGTGGGAAGGAGACTTCCCTCAGAGCCATCTGGGTTATCATTATTCATTGTGACATTTGCCATGAAGTATTGTAATCCTTTACTTGACAAGATAACTTAACGTTGGTTGGATGAAGCAAAAGATTCTCTAGTTAGTAGATAGGATGAAACTTATCTTCCCCATGGAATGTTCCATTACTGAAGGAATTAAGAAAATGTGTTGATATTTTCTTTGGGGAAATATGAATGAATGAATAATATTCATCATATTAAAAGAGATATTATAGGTGAAGTGTGGTGTAAATCCATCATATATGTTAACAAGGTTGCGAACATACATAAATGGTATGGAACAATTCTAGAACCAAGGATGATCTATGAGTCAAATGGATTCACGAGAAGAATCGATCTAAAAAAATAATTTCAATTTAAAATAACAATTACATGCCTTCATATATTATCACATGCTAAAAACTAGGAAAAATATACTAATTCATATGAAGTTTGTTATTGAAATTCCAGTAAGATTGGCATGGTCCTTGGTTTCCACATTCTTAATTATTTTCTTATTGTTTTGGAAAACATGTTTCTCTAAAGTTATGTTTCACTCCTAAAAATAATTAGTTATATTATCTCAAAAGAGAATGTAACTATTCATGTATCTAAAATGAAAATCTAATATGTTTCTTAACCAAGGCCCTTCTTCTATGTATAAAGAAGAGACCATCTTATTGGTAGGTAGAAATAACATCAAGCATAGAGATGTTCGATATTCTATTAGAGCCATTTTCCGAGATAGTTATGGGTTCAAGGATTTCCAAATTTAAAATTGCAAGGAGATACCAATCAAATTCTTAGATGTGGAACATAGTAAGTGACCTCCTTTGATTATGTTAGAAGAAAAGAGTAATATATTCCGCCCATCAATTTCTATTATAAATATGGATACAATGATATCATCCATGATTAATTTCAATGTTATTATGTAATTCAAAATTGATTTTGTGCCAATAAAGACTTTCATGCTCCTAAAATTCCTTCTAACATAAATGCATTGATTATGTTCAACAACAAGAAACATCACTTACTTGATTTACTTATAATGAAAATTATCTGGTGGGAAAGGAATATTGGAGTTAACGATGACAAATGCCTTTATATTAAGACAATTTTGAATATTGTTAAAAAGGAAATATATTGATCTACATGAATATTTTCATCATTGACCTGCCTTCTTTTATCCACCCTACTCATGGCCTACAATTATGATCCATAGAGAAGCTATTTTTCTTTCTTTAGTTGGCCATGGGTATACTTATTTAAAATTTTAATCTTATTGTATATTTTGTCACCGACATAAAAATGGTATTGCCAATAAAAATGTTTTTCAAAAAACAAATGGAGAGGACTATCTGAGACACCAAAAAAAGGAATGGAGGTAAAGTTTCCCATTGAGGATATGGAATCTGATATGCAGAAGATTCTATAGGAAATCAACATCCCACACAAAGTAAAAATTATTCTAGAGAGTCTTGACTGAATGTGCTAATAGTAAAGGTCCTACATTTTTAGGTAGATTACTCATTCATTCTATATGGGTATAAGATTCTCATGTATTATGAGAAACTCCTTGAGATACATTTCCTATTTGAAAAATAGATCATCAGATTTGGCATTCACAACTTCATAATGCTAATAATTAAGATGAAGAGGATTATAGATTAAAATGCCATGAGAAATTTCATGAAAACATTATAGAAAGTGAATGAATGTAGCAAATAAAATATGAAATATAAGCATAAGGAAAACAAATATTAAATTCGAATTCAAGTATGAAAGGGTACATTCAGAATATAATAATATGTGAATAACATTTAAGCAACAAAAGACTCATTTGAATGGTGTGACTAAAATTTGGAGAAAGAAACAAAGAGAATGAACAAGTTGTAACATCCCATGATTTAAGGCCTTGAACAAAATGATCTAAAAAATGGTTAAACTATCCATATAACTTAGGTGCATCTTCTTTTCATGTAGTCAATCAATAGGTACCCCTCAATTAAGTGTGGTTGGATTGGAATAGTACCATGAGGGATGACCTATTGGAAAGTTATCTCATGTTGTTCATGAGTGAGGATAAAGGGCACATCTGAGGCTAGAAGTGGTTGTAGGGCCAGTAGAATTTGCCAATGGAGTTAAAGGCATGGATTTGAATTTAGAAAATGAGAATATAGGTATTTTTTTCTTTGGTTGTGATACCATTATTAAAGAATCTCTATTAGACCCATGTGAAGTGGGCCAGGGAATTACAAATGGTATCAGAGTTAGCTCCCCTCGAGTAGGTGTGCCCACATGAACATGTAACATATCAGTTATGTGTCATGTAGTCTAAAGATGCTGGAAAGGGCAATCCTAGTTAATATATTCACATTTTTAGTGGTATTCATGAATAGATATTGGGTGTACATAAGCCATTCTAGGTTTGCACTAATATGGAGAAGAAACTATCAGGACATAACTGATACTTGATCATGACATCAAGTACCTAAGTGGGGGTAAATTATGACATACTAGGGGTTTGAGTCCTTGAATACACGAACATAAGAGGAATAATAGGAATACTCATATCACCAAGGTGCATATTGTTTTAGGTAGACCTTTGATAGGTACTCCTCTATTAAGCATGCTTATCTTGGAGTAGTATGATGAGGTAAACTACACGTAAAAAATGCAAGTACACATATCAATGTAATATAGTCCTAAAGAGGCCCAAATATCAAACACGGGGAAAACATGTATCCAGAAACTACTACTAACAATGACTCAATCAACTAGGCCTGAGAAAAAAAGTTATTTGGTTGAATTGATGATTAAATTGCAAGAATTAAAACTAAGATTACTGGTTGTTACCATAAGTGGAGTGAATTCCCTAGGATTGTAGTTTCACCATGGGTCACATTGCAATTGACATCGTTTATTTAATATTAATCCCTCATAACCCTGGACAAAGAAACCTGTAGAAAAAATTACCCACTCTTGCAGTGTAATTCACTACCTAACCTAATAATTATCCCACTCTTGTATCAATTGTGTTATTAGTTGGGTTCTTTACCGAAACTGTTGGGTTATTCTCTTCACATTCGTAAACTCTTTCTCTAGGAGTGACATAAAACGAGTAAATCTAGGATTTTTCCAACCCTTATTTTCTATCTCGAAGCAAGTAACGATCTAAACAACTACCTATGGTTGTCAAGCACAAATAATTTATGATTTTCTTATAAAAATATGTCTAAAAATGAAGAGAAACATGTGTATTAAATAATAATCATCAATTACAATGCAAAACTGGGATACTCTCTGGTTATAAGGAACAAGGGGATTAGCCCCGCTTGATTTCAGTTGCTTTACACATGAAAAAGGAAGAAAGGAATTGTGAAAACAACAAGAACAAGGAAAAACCTTGGAAATAAATGGTATGGATGGTTCCTTCTGATTAACATGATGATTTTCCGTCTTTTGACTGCAAATCGGGCCACCAGAAGTGCACAAACCACCTGGAACGTTATCTTCTCCTCTCCTTTCTCTCTTCTTTGCTCTCCTCTATCATACAACTAAATATGATGTGATAATTAGGTCTGGGCGAACTCCCCCTAAGTCATAGATGTGACTTAGGGTGAAATTAATTCCCAACCTTTAGATTAACTGCGAGTTCAGATCCGGCCTATTCTCGTTGAGTCAGTGTAAAATATTAGATCTTGGACCCTAACCTAAATTTTGACCTTTTGGAGTTAGCCAAACAAGATTGTGGTTAGACCTAAAATATGTTTTAGTTAACCCTCATGAGATAATGCATGTCTAAACCATCCTAATGTAACCTAATATTATCAAATTAGGCTTAGACCAATAATGGACACATAATTATGCCACATGATGTAAATGGAGATTTCATTATAATTGGTGCACAATAATGATATACAATTCTTTTGGTTGTAAAAACAAGATAAGGGACACAATTGGATGAATTTTAATGATGATGAAACAACATTATAATAAATATAATGATAACAAGCCAAACATTTTATAATTTATAAAAGGAAGTTCCAAAAGATGAATCTAATTCGAAATTCCTTCGATCCTAATTAACTTGGGAGTCAAATTTTACCTTATTTGCACTATAATAACTATCATAATTTCCTTTAGGAAAGAAAATACGAGTTTTCCTTCAAAATATGAGATAAAATACTTAATGACTCCAAAAATGGAAAAAAATCTTAGATTCATAATATACACATTAAAATATGCCTTTGGGTGAATTTACACTCAATTTGAAAATGTTTGATTAAAAGATGAAATTAGGAGAGAGAAAGTGTGTAGAACCTTCAATGTATTAAATAAATGTACAAACAACTTCAACATGTAAAATTTATGGCAAATTTGTATTCAACACATTAATTATAACTTGTGTATGCAGTTTCTCCAAATTTGGATAATATCAATGTCATTAATGTATGAGGAAAGAGAAACTAAGATTTGGTTAAGTAATGCATCAAAAATCTTCAAAAGTAAAATCTAATTTCATTATCAGAATCTACATACCTTAATTGGCCTCTGTGCAAAATTCACCTAATTTTAATAGGGTTTGAACCCTTAATTGAAGAAAGAGAAAAAGTGGAAAAAATGTAATATCACTATTAAATAAATTTGATTTTAGTCACATTGTCATGCTATAATCTTTGATTTCTAGGATTTCCTTGATGCGAATAGTTTTTTCACCGTTGGATCTCCAATTTGATGGCTACAAAGTTATCTCCTACCTTGGGTAGGAGTCCGACTAACTCATGAACAATAATCCTAATTTTGCTTTCCCCAGTTCTTCCTCGTCTCTAATCCTTTTCTTCCGATTTTTCTTCCAAAAGTTTCTTTGTGCAAATCTAATTCTAATGATCCTTAGATGAGATCCTACCTCTCTATATATAAGAAACCCTCAATGCCCCCTTCTCCATTGTTTCTGTTAAGGGTACCTCTTTGCACCCCAACTGCATCCAAGCATCAAAAATCATCAACGGTCACTGACTCTCACTCCTTTGTTTCCAATTGGACTTTCTATTATTGGTGTTGCCCCTACAGATTCGACTTTCTCCTCTAGTACCACGCTACCGCCGCTACTTCGTCTTGCACCCACAACCTAATGAGGATCATGGAAAGCATCTTCGGTGCCCTATGATTTGTTTCCCTTCTTCTATGAGCCCTAATTTGCTTCATACAACTGTGTCCTATAGCTAAGCGTGTTGTGTTCACTGTTCAGGTGTCACTTTGGTTTTTCAGTGCTTCCCTGACCATGAATCTTATACTGATAGATTCCCTTCTATCCGGTGAGCATTTTCTGAGCCTTGGTAGTCACGTTCGTGCTTTTCACTTGTGGTTTCATGTTCCAACTTATTTCCCTATTTCTGATTGGCGACAACGCCTTGGACGCTCTTGGGCATCTTCATACAATGTTGGGTGTCTCCCTATCTTTGGTGGACCATCTCAAAGCAATTGGAGTGCCTCATTCTTATCTTACATTATCTTAGTTTTGTGATCTTCTTGCCTGACTCCTTCTGTGGTGGGGTTTTTCTAGTGACCAGACCACCGTAGAAGCTCTACAATAGGTCCATGTGTTAGTTTGGTGTTCAGGGAGCCTAGCGTCGACTTGGATTTCACTTTCGTGCACTGATTTGCATCTTGGGATAATGAAATCAAAACCAATTCAGATGTGTGTCTCGCTGGTAAGAAGATATAACTATGTCTCTGAATGATTCCCCGATGTATCCTCCGTACTTATTGTTTTTTATTTTTCTTCTCAGGGGTAAAAGAATTATTTCACACCATTCATTTTTCTTTTCTACACTAAGGCAATTTTCCCAGCTATCTGTGGGGCCGACCGAGTTTGCAAGCCCTAATTGGGATAAGTCGGATCCGTGCCCACCCCCTCTCTTTCTTTCTTGCAAACAGTTTGAGTTCGTGGGTTTTCCTGATTGGTCAATTTTCAAAATCCATAACTAATTCTTTATAGTTGAGAAAAGTGAAATAAAATACATTCTAAAATTAGAAAATTAAGAACTTTCTAATGGTACTTGTTTTGTAGCCAAAATCCAATATTGTAAATATGCGATTTTAATGGATTTTCCTAAATAAGTGATAACTTATAAAATTCATAACTAAATATTTAAAAGTAATTTTTTTTAATAAAATATGTTTTAAACTCAAAAAAAGATAATCTAAAACATGGCAGGATTTTGATAACCTAATTCATTAATATTAAAAAGGTGATTTTGTTTTGAATAATTAATGAAAATCTAACTCGAATTCTACATATATGCATAATAGGTGCTTTGGAAACTTAGTCTTGGATATAGGACTGACTTTTAGTCTTGGATATAGGACTGACTTTGGGCTGTTTAGATCCTTGAGTAAGGTATGATTGCATCCCACATTATTCTATATTGAGAAATTTCTAATTTCTCACTTTTAATGTATGTTTGCATCTCCTATTTTTCCTTTGAGCAATTAGCTTATGTTTCTTCTTTCGCTTGGTCCTATGGACAATAGCCTACATGATATTCTTTCTTCTGAAAATTATGGTTCGTGTGAACTACTTCATTTAGTATTGATATTGTGATCATACTTGGACATCTTTTGGTCTCTTTGTTATACATTGTTCATGTTGGAACACTAATTGATGATATGTGATTCTCTTGCCACTTGTACGGTGGATGTTTATGTTGTCCACTAGTATGATGGAAACTTTTGTTTAGAGTATACTTTTTACTAGCATCTCTATCAAACATGCTATGTAATTCGGTAGCACTAGAGCAATGTAATTGCATTGGTTTTTGGGCAGTATGCCCTTGTTATTATTAGGATGGAGGCGGTGGTGCCCCATACCCAAGTTTCAAGTTTGTGAGGCTTGGACCAACTTTTATATATATTGGAAGTTGGCAGTATGTCACTCTATCAGGTTTCAAGTTTGTTAGGTTTGGATGCCTTGGTCTTTATATTGTTCTAGTGTTTTTCTTATCTCACATGCACGCAGGTTGATGATTATGGGGTGTGTGCTCTAATTCTTTATATGTGCTAACATGGCACAACTTTATTTGTTTGGTTATGGTAACTATCTCTTTTATTATGATTCAATTCTCTTGATGCCCACTTGGGTAGTACTTTTCTTTTCTATGGGAAACTTCAATCTATTTTTCTGTCCTTTATTCTATATATTGATCAATTACCTTTTTAGTATGCACATACCAACCTTTGATGATGTCTTCTATTTTTATCTTCTTGTCGGGGTATGCTTCGAACCTTTGGTGAAGGACATGAATTGAAGTTGTGGGATTATCCTAAGGAGTTAAAGCTTGGAGACAATTTTGATATGGTTTAGATTTCCCTCTACTTAGATCCATATGTTGTATCTTACATGTAAACCCAATGTGGGAGATTATGATGTACTTTTGTAATATTTTGAAAAATTGAGTATAGTCTTTATTTTTATTCCGCTGCTACACTTTGGTTGTTTTGATTACCAATAAATAAGAGTTGCAAATTGTACACCCACTCTAAGATATCTTATGGGCGTGTTTGGACTGGAGGTTCTATTCTTCAAATTTTTAGTAGGGAGTGCATCCCCTCTAGGTCCCATTCCTTACCGTCAATACTACCGACTTGGTGTCGGTAGTATCGACGCCCTCGATAAGTTGCGGCCCTCTCTGTGATCGTCAATACTAATGAGTTGATGTCAGTAGTACCGAGATTTCTCGAGAATTTCTAAGTCCTCTATGTAAGGTTGTCGATAGTATCGACTTCCTTCGTCGGTACCACAAAGTTTTCTCAAGTTCACTTTTTCCTTTTTCATCAAGTGTCGGTACCACCAACAGGAAGGTCGGTAGTACCGAGCTGTGTAGTTTCTTATAGATTCACTTGTAATTCCACAAAAATGAACATAAGCTCCCAAATAACAATGAATCTATCAAGAACACTAAAAATACATTTATTTGACGCAATTAAGTATAACCAGCTAATGATGATAAATAATACACAAATGATATCAAAATTAACAATAAATGCACAAAAATCCATTATAAATAACCTGTGAGAATGACAATTATTCAGTGCATCAAACTCCCCTAAGATTAAATGTTTCTCATCCTTGAGCGACACACCCTCAGATTTGTTTGAGACAAGTCAGCAAAAAGACACAAAATATGAATTTTCTTCATCAACCACCGCCACCTGGCTGTTCCAAACCGGCCTTTACTGTCCACTGAACAATTAACTACTCTAAAATGACTAAAAATGTCCATAAAAGATGTCCACCGTTAGACCATTGAAACACTATCAATAGAGTACTTAATATCATAGTCAATCAGGCATTCTCTTGGTGCATCATGTGATTCCCTGTCTACATTGCTCTTTCCTAACTAGTAACTACTTAGAAGAAGTTTTCCTTATAAGAATGAATGAGGAGATCAATAATATATGTATCCTACCAATAAGAGTAATGTACATAATGAAATAGGTGGCTTATGAAGAATCACAATTAACATCTGAATAATTTATGCAAAAATAAAATATGATGAACCTACTTGAATTAAGATGATGGGATATGAATGAATCCTAATGGCTAATATTATGGGTGGAATGATGCATGTATTGAAAATCTCATCAAATGGATGAGACTGAAGTAAAGAAGAAAATGCATCATATGAATATTTCAATTTCTTTGTGAAGTAAAATTCCATCCCGAGTTTAGGGAATCCTTTCTCCCTCTTTATTTCATAATATATATTTTTTCACTTTTTCTTCATTGTCCCACTATTTTAGCATGATAGAAAGTTATGCTTGGGCTTCACTAACATATCTCATTCATTTCATTTTTTTCTATTGATTTTTTTAATGGTATGGGTGTGTATCCCTGCACTCTAATTTCAGAACAAAACAATAACCATATGATGTAAAATGAATGATGAAAAAGGTATGCAATCTACATGTAAATGTCATGTAACTAGATGATATGCATAAAAAGCACAATTTTTTCATTTTGTAACTAATTCATCTAAACAGAAACTAAAAATTGTCACCTATTTTTCCATGCAATGCAAACAAGAGGGAATAATTTGAGTTACTTGATCATCTTAAAGTGGTGGATCAAAATGGATGGAAAATGGATGGAATCACATAATTAAGAGACAATCCCTTTCTTAATCAATGATGTGTCCCTCTGCTGCTGACTTGTGTATAGGGTAACCTTAGGATTTGTTTCTAAAATTTCAATTTAAGGTCCAGTTATTTGTTTGATCAGTTGAAGACCAAACCCCATCTTCATCCACTTTACATGGATGATTAAGATTTCAATTCATATTAATTGCCCAAAAGCTAACTAACCCATACACTTCCTCTGGGTGATGTCACTCAAGAAATTTGCAACTAAGCCATTTTTTTGCAATTTCTAATTTTTCATTGCGCAGACATGGAGGATAGACTCGACAACGATAGAGATAATCATGCTTTTTATTGCTCCACAATTACACTAGATATATATGGATCCTAAAAAAATGAAAAGATAAAGCTAAAAAGTAAATAAAAAAGAAATATGTTCCATCACACCCTCCTAATCATGAACTTGACTATATCCTCATAGTCAAAATCCAATCATAGAGATGGAACAGTGGTACCAATCAATATGGTGGTGGTGGTGGCTACATCGTGGTTGGGTCATGGGGATAGAAAGTCCCCTGAAATGTTAGAGGCTGCTGCAACATCTCTGGAGGTTGTGGATATCCAATAGAGTAACCTTGAATCAAATAGTTGTCAAAGAACAGTTGCTGATAGTTCTCCATCCTCTGCAAATGAGTATTCATGTTCTCTTGGTTGGCCAGGAGAATATCCCATTTTCAAAGATGGCTTGTTGATTCGGGTAAAGTTGTCCTTGGACATCATGGATGCCCGCCAATGTCACCGTCTGATGTTGTTGCCCTTGTTGACTCTCTTGTCGCATTTCATACATACCTACCATCGAGTATGGATCATCCTCCTGTGTAGGTGGTGGAGCAAAAGAATTAGAGGCTCCATGTACACTAGCGCGCTTGCAGTAGACCTGCCTCCTCGTGATTGGGATGGTGGCATCCTCATCCTCTTTGTCTTCATATTGCTCCTATTGTTGCTCTTTCCTAGAATTTTCTTCTACTTCTTCTCCCTCCATGTCTTCCTCTATAGGCCACCTCATGTGATACACTCCTTGCAAGTTGAAGATAGGATCAGGGAGCCCCCTCTCCTGGGTACTGGTCATCAACTATAAAACACTTGTGCACCTTCCCATGATATAGGCTGATGAGGTTCTCTCTCTTAAAATGTTTCATATCCAACTTGGAAGAAGTCTGTAGACATTTGGAGGTGGAGAGATCACTATTGAGATGCATATATAGATATTAGAGTGATAAGTTCTCCAAAATGGATGGGGGGCTTCCTATACACCTGTTGCTTCATCGCCATCATGTGTTGAAAGAAGAACGAACCAAAGTCCAACAACTCCCTTCCTAATTTTAGCAAATTCCAGAGAAAGAAAAGATCCACCTGTTGAACCTTCCCCTGTCCTAGACTAGACATGGAGAATATGGTATTGGTGAGGTAGCAGTGCAGGGTACGATCAAATGGGTGCTCTATGTCAGTGATAGAATTGACGATGTGGTAGCCCTCTAGCACCTCTGCCAAAAGTTTCCATGCACCCTTGTTATCAAAGTTGTTGGTGGCAAAGCATAGTTCACCCATCAACCACCTGTAGATGGCATTCAATTCTCTTAGCATCATTTGGTAGGAAGTGTTGAAGAGACCAATTTGATGCACGCTTCCCTTCATCCATCCCCATGCTCAGGGATGCAGTAAACCTCCAGCGAGGTTAAGAACTCATAGACAATCTCTGGGTAGGTGGGCCAATCACCAAAGAAAGGGTGATCACCCACCAACCCATGATCTTTGTAGACTCGATATAGATTGTTAGTGAATCCCACCAAAGAAAGGAACACATTGTCTTCATACAATGTCATGGTTATCTCTCTTTTCATCAGCATGTCATTGATCTTCTTGTGGTCAGTGCTGAGGTGGGCAATGCACGTTGTCTTGGGTACCAGTAGGGTATATCCCACTACCGAAGGAGTTACTCACCTGGACGCCATCGAGAGGGTACAAGAAAGGGATGGAATAGAAAAGAGCTCTATGAAGACTCTGATTTCCCAGAAGTACTTTCACAATCTTGCTTGAGATGGATGTGGTGGAGATGTGAATGCAACAATACTCACACCCCTCCTTATATAGTCCTCAAACTATTTGCTAATGCTGTGTTGGAAGTACTAATTTCTTCTCCATGATCCATGTCAATTAGTACCAGCATTAATACTGACACTCCTCATTAGTTGATGTCGGTAGTCATAGATCACCAAAATCTTCTGGTGTCATTACTACTGACATAGGTTTCGGTACTATCGAGTCTTTAAAATTTCTCAAAACTTCTGAGCATTATCTCAGTATCTTGAACCTGGAGCATCACTCGACATTGGTAATACCAAGTTGGATGTCGATAGTATCGACCCTCTCTGCAAAATGTTGGTGCTACCGACATTGTTATTGGTACCACTGAGAAATGTTTGGGTCTCCTGTTGAATTGTCGACACTACCAAGTATATTGTCAGTAGTATCAAGTTTTTGAAACTTGACCCCTCTATCCCTGTGATGTTATCGGTACTACCACGTTGCGGTCAATACTACTGATATTTTGTGAAAATTGACCATGTCGTCCTTGTGATTGCATCGGTACTACCGACTTTTGCTCTGCCTACACACCAAACACGAATGATCAAGGCACTTTTGTTTACAATGAAAATAATACAATGCAATTAGATTGTAAAGAACATGAATGTAATGAAAAAATTCTAAAACAATGAAGGATGGTTGAGTTGCCTCCCAACAACCACCCTTATTTTACGTCCTAGACTTGACAACCAAATCAAACAATTAGTGATGCTTAATGAGCTTCAACTCTTCTTCTTCCCAGACCACATCTCCCCCAAAGTAGTGCTTAAGCCGCTGGCCATTGACAAGGAATGGCTCATCCCCATTGCTTATCCCCACTGCCCCATGGGTAGAGCCTTAACTACCATAAAAGGACCACTCCATCTAGACCTCAAATTTCCAGGGTGTAATTTCAACCTAGAGTTGAACAGAAGCACCTTCTATCCTGGAGTGAAGACTCTATGGAAAATGGGGCGGTCATGAATCTTCTTTGCTCTCTCTTTGTAGATCATGGAGCTTTCATAGGAATCCAACCTAAGCTCATCTAATTCGTTCAATTCTAACGTTCTCTGTTTCCCTACATCATCCAAATTGTAATCCAATTTCCTTGGGGTCCATTTGGCTTTATGATCTAACTCAACGGGTAAGTGACAAGCTCTCCCATAAACCAACCTAAATGGAGTGGTTCCTATAGGTGTCTTATAGGTTGTCCTGTATGCCCAAAAACCATTATTCAGTTGCATACTCCAATTGTCGTATTGGTTGATATTGTCTTCTCTAAGATTTTCTTTATCTCCCTATTAGAAACCTCAACCTGTCCTTGGGTCTACAGGTGATATGAAGTATCTACCATATGTCTCAGTCTATATTTGCTTAACAAGTCACTAAACTTCCTATTAGTGAAATGAGATCCACCATCACTTATTATCAATCTTGGTACCCCAAACCTGCAAAACATATGGTCTTTCACAAACCTGCATATGACATCGGCATCATTGCTGCGGGTTGGAATTGCTTCCACCCACTTAGATACATAATCAACAACAAGCAATATATATAAGTTAGATTTAGATGAAACGAAAGGGCCCCATGAAATCTATTCCCCATAAATCAAAAACTTCAATTTCTTGACAAACATTTAAGGGCATTTCATGTCTCTTGGATATATTCCATGCACGCTGACTTGCATCACAATGAAGCACAAAATCATATGCATCCTTAAAGAGCACAGTCAAATAAAATCCACATTCTAATACTTTGGTCGATGTCTTAGAACTAGCCTGACCGCCAATAGGTAAGGAGTGATAGTGTGCTAAAATACTCTCAAACATGCAATCGTGAACACACTTCCTTACAATATTGTCTCTACATTGCTTGAGAAAAATGGGATCATCCCAAAGTAGAACCTCAAAAAATGGAAGAACTTTTTTTCCCTTGATATCCCCAGTCTTCTGGAAGCTAACCACATGCCAAGTAGTTCACTATGTTTGCAAACTACATATCTTTAATTTTCATGGCAAAGAGTTGCTCATCCAAAAATTTCTCCTCAGTTGGAATGTCTATATCCTTTACATCCATTCTTTCACGCCTAGACAAATGATCTGACACCGCATTTTTAGTGACTGCTTTATCCTTGATTTCAATATCAAAATTTTGTAGTAGCATAATCAACCTAATCAGTCTAGGGTTTGCATCCTTCTTCTACAACAAATATTTAATTATTGCATGATCAGTCCACACAATGACCCTCACCCCTATCAAATATTGGTGAAAATTTTCAAACGCAAAAACTACTACCAATAATTCTTTTTCAATGGTTGTATTATTTAGCTGGGCATCATTTGGGGTCTTAGACGCATAATGAATTATGATGGGGGTTCTTTTCTCTATGTTGTCCTAAAACAACCCCTACCGCATCATCTGATGTGTCACCCAGTAACTCAAAAGGTTGGCTCCAATCCGGAGCATGAACAATAGGTGTGTAGACCCGTTTCTTCTTCAACGCCTCATATACTTTCAAACACCTATCATCAAATTTAAATTAAACATCTTTTTCCAATAATTCAAAAAGTGTTGTGATTTTTGAAAAAACTTTTATGAAACATCTATAAAAATTTGCATGTCCTAAAAAACTCCCAACTCCCTTTACAATGGATAGTGGAGGTAGCTTTGAGATAACCTAAATTTTAAATGGATCGACCTCCATATATCTATGAGACACCTTGTGTCCCTAGACTATTCCCTCACTCACCGTCATGTGACACTTTTCCCAATTCAAAACCAAGTGAGTCTCCTTGGATCTTTGCAAGACTTTGTCCAGACAGTCAAGGCAGTCCTCAAACAACTCTCCATACACATAAAAATCATCCATGAAAATCTCAAGACAACACTCTACCACATTAGAAAAAATGGAAAGCATACATCCCTGGAAAGGCATTGGTGCAATACACAAACTGAAAGGCATCTAAAGGTAAGAAAACGTGTCATATGGACAAGTGAAAGTATATTTCTCTTAGTCTTGTGGCTCTATGGCAATCTTATTGTACCTGTAATACCCATATAGAAAACAAAAATGAGAGCAGTCGGTGAGCCTCTCAAGAATCTGGTCAATGAAAGGAAGTGGGAAATGATCCTTAAGTGTAGCAGTGTTTAGAAGATGATAGTCAATAAAAACTTTCCACCCAGTTACCAACCTAGTAGATGTCAATTCACAACTTGAATTTTAGGTGACAGTTATCCCCCCTTTCTTCGGAACCACTTGAGTAGGTCTTAACCAATTAGAGTTGAAGATCAATAAATTGTACCTATCAATAGAAGTTTGACTACCTCTTTCTTCATCACCTCAATCATGATCGGATTGAGACTTCACTAAGGCTGCACTATCGTCTTGGCTCCTTTATCTATATGGATCTTGTGCTAGAAAAATATAGGGGAGATCCCTTTGATATCTGCAATTGACCACTCACACGCTGCCTGGTGGTTCTTCAGCACAACAATCAACTATTCCTCCTCTTGGATGCTCAAGGAGGCTGAGATAATGACTGGAAGCTTCACATTTTCTTCCAAAAAGGTATACTTTAAATGCGGTGGAAACAACTTCAATTCGAGATCCGGAGGACTCAGTAGAGATGGAATCAATGATGGTGAAAGTTGTCCTATGTCCTCATAATGCCCGGTGTAGTAACACGGTAATGCCTTGAGAAATAAGACACAATCCTCCAAGGAACAACATCGAGTGTAGTCATCCACCAAATTCATAAGGCACAACTCCAAAGGAAACTATAGATATGCTTGAGCAAGAGTGGAAGAAGTTGCCTCGTCAATTGTTGCTGGAAAATATTCCTCCTCTTCATTATCAGGATACTGGACCACCTTCATCAATGAAAATTCCTTTGTTTTTTCTAAGATGTCCACTGCTAATGTGCCTTTATGTACTTGTGCTATCGCATGAGCCATGTCTAGGAATGTCTTCCCTAGAAATAGGACACCTTTCCTTGGACCTGCTGCACCATGTGGCACTATGCCTTCTCCTCAGTCGGTTGTGTAGACTCGAGCATCTTGATTTCAAAATAGTCTTCTTAGATAGACAATGTCAATCTTACTGTGCCTATTTCTATATCATGTCTGTTATGGCTTGAAATGGCCTCCCTAGTAGTAGCTCATTGTTGTGATCATCCTGCATTTTTGTAACCACAAAATCTGCTGGAAATATAAATTTGTCTACCTTGAAAAGAACATCCTCACATATACCATATGGTCTAACCACTGAGTTGTCTGCTAGATGTATGACCATATTTCTCTTATTGGACTCCTTAAGACCCAACTTCTTGAAGGTATTCAAGGGCATAAGATTGATACTTGTCCCTGAGTCACATAAAGCCTCCCCAAGCTTGGTCTTCACAATGTAACATGATATGTTGAAGCAACCTAGATCTTGCTTTTTTGGTGGAAATTTTCCCAAAATCAAAGCACTAACATGCTCCTTCAACACCACTACATTTGAATCATCTAGTCTCATCTTCCTATTGATTATGTCCTTTAGAAATTTTCCATGGGAAGGAATTTTTTCAATTGCATCAATGAGTGTAATGTTGACATGAAGCTTCCTAAAGCTATGTGGGAACTTCTAAACTTGTTGGTCAACTTTCTTTGCCTTCAAGATGTTTAGAAAGGGCACAGGCATCACCAACTTCCTTTTCTAAGGTGGGAAATATGCCTCCTTCCTTGTCTCCCTTGGTTCGTTAGTTTCTTCTTCAGCTTCCTTATCTTGTGTTGTAGTGTCTGGCTCAACTGGAATAGCAGTCACTACCGGTCCTGTGTTGTCAGCATTGTCTTTCACTTCTGGAACCGTACTCTTTTCATTAAACACTTTCTTCCTGCTACGAAGCAACACTGCCTTTACCTGTTGGTTTCTAGATGGTATGTCAGTATTTCCTGGGAACACCTATTTCTTAAGTTTCTTTAAAGAAGCCACTGCTATTTGAGAAATCTGAGTCTTTATACTGCGGACTTGTGCTCATTGGTTCTATAGTTCACTATGGGTTTGGCTAATGATCACTTCATTCTCACTGACCAACTTACCTAGCATGTCTTCAATGCAGTCTATTTTACTGGGGGCCCTGTCCTGTTGGTATTGTTGTTGTATACCAATCTACTGTGATCTAGCTTGTTGTGCTTAGGATGGGTTATGCTGAAAGTTATTGGGATCTTCCAAGAAAACTTGGGATACTTCCTCCAAGAGTAATCATTGCCCCTATAATTCTACTGCTACGCAAACATGCATTGTTCTTCCTCTCCTCCAGAGGAATTTCCATCCTTATAATATGATTTGTTGTCTCTGAGGTCAAGATTCACATTCAATGTTATGATAAATTTAGACTCTCCAACACTTTTAATAGTTGTTGGAAGCTCTCTTTCTTCTCAACATGACTTATACTTAGATATATTCTTAAGAATCTCGTGACACTTGGATAGCTTGTTGTTGAGGAAGAATCATGTTCCTACACTATCGAGTGTGGTCCTCTCTCCTTGGTGTAGCCCATAATAGAAGATCTTTTCTTGACCATAAAGATGGATCCCATGATGAGGAACCTTCCTCAACATGTTATGAAAACTCTCTCGTGCTTCAGAATAGGATTCTTCTTCCTACTGCTTGAAGTTGTAAGTCTTTCTGACCAACTCATTTGTCTTCTAAGGTGGGAAATAGTGATGAAAGAAAACATCTATCATCCCTCCCATGTTTCTATTGACTCAGGTTGGAGGCTAAGGAACCATGACTTTCAAAAAAAAGGGAATGATTTCAAGTATATAATTGTGGCTGGAACCATATCAATTTTTACCACATCATAGCTCTTGAAGAAATTGTTGATATGGTTCATTGGATCCTCTATGTTGTGGCCATGGAATGCTAGTGAATTATATAGTGCCACAAAGCCAGGGTTTATCTTGTAGATTCCCATATTGATACTCTATCTTTTTATTAGGCCCAACTGAGTTGTTGTAGATGATGCCTTAATCTTTTCCAAGATGGTCTTCTCTTCATCTTCTGCATCATACATCTCTGCTTTCTCTAGTTGTTCTATTGGAGGTATCAGAGTCTCAGGTGATGACATCTCAGGTGGTGGAGTGTGAATCAGTCTTGGTGCAAAACCATTGTACTCTTGTGCTCTGCATAAGAAATCCTCCTGAAATGCACTCTGTGGAGATGAGGCTTTGTAATCAGTGTTTCTTATTTGCACCATATGCTAGTACGTAAAATTTAAGAAATCTGGGAGAAATCAATACAAATGGTTGAGTAAATATTTAGGATTCAACTTAAAATAGTAAAAGAATAAAAAAATATTAAAAATAAAAATTGTGGCCTAGATTGGCCGGTCACAACACTCGTAGTGTTGTACACACCATTTTCCTCGGCAACGGCGCCAAAAATTTGATGCGTGTAAACTACATGTCAATAACACAAGAGCACATATCAATGTAATATAGGCATAAAGAGGTATGGATATCGAACGTAGGAAAAACGTGTACCCAAAAACTACTACTAACAATGACCCAATCAACTAGGGTTGAGAAAAAGAGTGATTTGGTTGATTTAAAAACTAAATTGCAAGAATTAAAACTAAGATTACTAGTTGTGATCATAAGTGAAATGAATTCCTTAGGATTGTGGTTACACCATGACCCACATTGCAATTAACAACATTTCATAAATAGTAATCCCTCCTAACCATGGATAAAGAGACCTGTAGCAAGAATTACCCACTCTCACAGTGTAATTCACTACCTAACTTTATACCAATCTCACTCTGGTAGCAATTATGTTATTTGTTAGTTTCTTTACTGAAACCTCTGGGTCATTCTCTTCACATTCATAAGCCCTTTCTCAAAAAATGACATAAAATGTATAAATCCATGAGTTTTCCAACCCTAATTCCCTCTGTTGAAGCAATTAACGGTATAAACAACTACCTATGGTGATCAAGCACAAATAACTCATAATGCTCTCATAGAAATATGTCCTAAAATTAAGAGAACATTTGTATTAAATCATAATCATAAATTATAATGTAATACCATGATACTCTTGGGTCCTAAGGAACAAGGGGAATATCCCTGCAATAATTTAGTTGCTTTACTCATAAAAAGGAAGAAAGGAATGATGAAAAAAATCAAGAACAAGGAAAAATCCCTTATGATAGATGGTATGGATGCTTCCTTCTAACGAACTCGATGATTTGCCATCTTCCGATTGCAAATCGGATCATCGGAAGTGTAGGAACCACCCAGAAATTTGCCTTCTTCTCTCCTTTCTCTATTCTCTACTCTCCTCTATCGTACAACTAAATAAGACATAATAGTTAGGTCTGGCCGAGCTCCATCTAAGTCACCAATGTGACTTAGGGAAAAATTAATTCCCAACCATCAAATTAACTTTGATTTCAAATCTGGCCCGATCTCATTGGGTTGGTACTACCCACTTGGTGTCGGTAGTATCGACGCCTTCGATAAGTTGCGACCCTCTATGGGGTGGTAAGTGCTACCGAGTTGATGTCGGTAGTACTAAGATTTCTTGAGAATTTCTAAGTCCTCTCTATAAGGTTGTCCATTGTACCAACTTTCTTCATCGGTACTATTGGTATATATGCCCAGAGAGCCAATCATATGATGATTGGATTGGAATATGTTCTGATTGATTTCATAAATATCAAAGGCAAGCTTCCAATTTATTCTAGCTCAATGAAGTATGGGATATATGATGGAGGAGATGAATGTCTAAAGAATGACAATACTAAATGATGTATGTCTTCAAGTACGTGACTTGAACAATGAGATCATAGAGATGCTAAGAGTATGTACATTCTTGTTATGTCCCTAGTCGAATGTCATTGTGGAAGGTTGATAGGTAATAATGACACATCAAGACTAGAGTGTGTGTTGGTTGATGATAGTGTCTCATTAGTCATGCATGTTGGAGAACAGTGTATCAGACAAACCCACCATGAGAGTGACACATGGAACCATGACATGGTAGTCAAAGTCATCTCTCATAGTAATGGTGGTTATTGTGATTCTTAGACATGAAATCAGTGCACTCGTAGAATGTGATTGGGTACACTTTGACATCATCAAACACAATCCTGAAACATGAGTTGTTATAACGATGATGATTGGGTGGCTTTAATGCATGAGATAGATTATGAGTGATAGATATGGGATTTGTCCCTCCTAAGGGAGTATGATGTCAAGGCCACTTGATAAGTGAGACTGAGAAAGGCATGCACATGTACATGTGAATCAATATATGGTATTGATGCCACACATATCTTAGAAAGTCTGCTCTCACTCAAGAAACATGAATGAACATTTTAAGGATGACAACTCCATGCCTTGAGTTCATTCAGGATATCAGAGACAAAGGAATTATACATTCAGTGGAACACCAATCACAGACTGTAGGATTAAAAAATGTTCTCCAACTTTCCTTTTCACTTGGGTGGCACTGACATGTGACTAGGTACCACTCTTTGCTTGTGATGTCATAAGCTAGTTATGGACATTCACTGCCAACGTGAAAAGGGACCTATAGGGTCACACACAAAGGATTAACCTGGAAGAGGAGTTTATCCATGAATGATGTTTGGATTGATTACTAAAGTGTTTAGGTACTAAATCAAACATTCAATCAATAGACTTGACTCTAAAATCATCAAGTTAAAGTGTTGAACCAAGCGATTAGAGTGTCAGATTGATTCAGAACTAAATTGACTGTGTTCTGCACAATCTTAACCACCAACTGACCGGTTCACTGGGTGAACCAATCGACTCATGATTAGTGAGATGACTAGTTTACTCAAATGAATCGATTGGTTCAGCTGGACCAAATGAGTAGTGTTGAGTTGTCCTATTTGTGAGAAAAGTTTTTCATTTCTCTTGTTCAATTCGATTGGGACAAGAATTAATATTTGCATTAATTAGAAATGAATAAGGAAAGTCAATAGCAGGAAAGTCTGGGAAGTAAATGACCGTTTTGCCTGTCGTAGTGTAAATTGTTCATGGAAATTCTGAACCCTTCTACTCCCGCACAGACTGGGAACCCTGACCCTGCCCTCTACTATAAATAGAGGTGTATAGGGAGGGCTTCTCTAGAGACACAACACAGAACATCATTTGCTCTGCAAAGTTGTTGTCCTCTCTGGTTGTGGTAATCGAGAGATCCCAAGAAAGTTATACCCATACAGGGAGGAATAGTGAGGGAAAGACAACTACAGAAAAGTGACTGGTGATGGGAGAGTGTGTCAGTGACTAGTACACCGACAGGTGGGGACAAATCCTTCTAGTTTGGTCTTTAGGACAACTAGAGTTCCTAGTAGTCTGTGTGGACTATCTATAGAGGTGGGAGACTTTTGAAACCCAGGAGTATGATAGTCAACCACAGTCTAGGTCAAGATCAGGAGTTGCACACATGCCATTGATGATAGGTGGTTGAAGATTGTAGATGTTGCAAGGTATAGTCGCTGAGCAAGCCTCAGGACCAAGTATATCTTACTAAAAACATCCTTCCCATTACATAGATATGGATGTGATCTGTTGGTTATGGGTTTATGATCAAGTAATTTTTTTTGTTGTCTACTCCGACCATGCAAAACCCAACAGTGGTATCAGAGCCATGTCAATACTCCATGTTTTAGGATAATCGATATGATCAGATTTTGGTTTTACTGTCTTGTACTTATTGCATACAATGTGAATATTTAAATGACTAATGTCAATATCTGATTAATACCACATCATCCTAAACTAATATATACGTATATGATATGGTATATATGCAATCGATATGACATCACCCTAAGATGGTTTTGATGGTGGATGTGTAGCATGGTTATAGCCTATAAATCCTATGTGCATGTGTGTTGTTGGTTATGGTTGTTTGCATCTTGGTCTGCACACCGAGCCCTCTTCTTCTATTCTAAATGTTACTCTAGATAACTCGAGATTCTCTTCTATCTTTGCTCCCCTCAAATGTAACTTGAGGTTTCACAAAGATTATGTAAAATAGGAGTAGCTTTATTTCTTGTTATGATGAAGACTGAAGATGAACACTTGATGGACTGAGACAACTGACTAAGGAGCAGTTGGTGGACCAATGAGAAGCCCAGATGACCAGACGAGATGACCATCTGGAGGGTCCAGACAACCGGCTGGAGGAGACCAACCGACCAGCCAAGAGGTGATTTGACCGGTTCAAAGGTTGAACTAGTCAACTCGGATAGGCAAGATCTTCATCAACAATAGGTTGCATGTGATCTAGACCTTAGATGACTGTAGTTCCTTGTGGCTCCAAGGAACTATAATAGGATGTCCATAATCATTTCTTTATCGTTATTGCATGTTTTCGTTTGTGGGATATAGCATGTAGATGATATGTACTATATATGTGGTAATTGGATACATATATGCATATATAAGAATATTAAAACCCCTCAACAAACATATTAAGTTGAAGCTACCTTCCAAAAGTAGCACACATGAAAAGCTTGATCGACTAAGTGTGGGCATGCCTTCATGTGGTGCACCGTCTATCTTGTGGAAGTGTGATAGTGAATATGTGGGTCTGCCTTTGTAGGATGCATATTCATTGTGTTGGCTTTTGGGTTCGACTTAACAAGGTGACCTTGATCGGATCAAGTACCTTGAGGCATAAAGATGATCATGGCAAGGAGTTGTGTATGACATTTATCCAAGAATTGCATATGATGAAATTGGTAAATGTTACCTACCTTAATAATTGATTATGGATGCTGGCGTTGGTTGGGTAATAACTCAATTGTTTTGGACCTTGGCTCACTAGAAGGTAGTATGCTGTAATTTTTCCGAATTGATGATGAGGGCCAAATCAAATCAAATCAAAGGAGTTTTGGATTAAAATTGCAAATTTCCTTTTTGTAGAATAAATGGCTACCAACAATAATCACTTTTCATTGCAATCCATCTTTCAAAAGGACAAGCTAAATGGGAACAACTTCCATGATTGGTGTAGGACGTTGAGAATTGTTCTCACTCGATACACCATAGGAAAAGCTCTATGTACTAGATACGCCATAGCCAGAAGAACCTGCTTCCACCACACCAAAGGCTGAAAGGGATGCTTACAAGAAGCATACTGAGGATGCCATTGATGTGAAGTGCTTGATGTTGTGCTCAATGAACTATGAGTTGTAGAGACAACATGAGAACATGGATGTCATTGAGATGGTTCAACATCTAGAGAACATGTATGAATACCAAGCACGAAAAGAGAGATATGTTGTCTCCAAGGCATTGTTCAAGTGTGTCATGACAGAAGGAGATCTAATAGACCCTCACACACTCAAGATGATTTGTGTATGTGGAGAACCTAACTCGACTAGGATTCCATCTGAGCCAAGAGTTGGCTAGTGATGTGATACTACAATCGCTGATAGAATCCTACAGTTAGTTTGTGATGAACTACAACATGAACAACTTTCACATATCACTAATAGAGTTGGTCATGTTGAAGACAGCTGAGGCACAAATGAAGAAAGACAAACCCAAATCAGTGATGATGATCAGCAAAAAGAAGGAAAAGTCTAAAGACAAGGGCAAGGGCAAAGCAAAGAAAGGGTTTGATGCTAGCCAGCAGCCAAAGTCATCTTCAACTCTCAAAGCCAAGGGAGGGGTGAACAAGGGATGCAAATGTCACCATTGTCATGATCCAAGACATTGGAAAAGAAATTTCCCTCTCTACAATGATGAACTAAAGAAGAAGAAGGAGGGGATGGAAGTATCCACCTAAGGTATCATGAAATAAACTTAAAATGCTTCTCTATTTGAGGCATATGATACCAAGATATAGATCTGACATAAATGATGTGTAGGATTTGAAAGGAAGTGATGGACTTTATGAAAGGACCAAGAACGAGCACTCATCAACATTGGAGCAAGTGTTTCTGTCATAGATAGTAGTACCTCTTAGTTTATTTCATCCCAAAGGGCATGAAATAGAGTTATGAACTGCTATTTTATTTTGCCAATAAATAGAAACATTTTACTTCTGCATCTTGTAATGACAAGGATGTCTATCACTAAAGTTCATGTTTCAAAGATATGATCTTTATTGGCAATGCCTTATTTATCTTGTGGTACTTGATATGAGATAAAATAAATAATACCTAAAAGTTATTGATGACTCAAATGATTAATTAGCATTATCATCTAAACAAATGAATGAGAAATTCATCTCTAGGTTCCATGTTGATGGATGAAGCTAGACTCTCTTGGTTAATGAACCATTAAGAGATATGGATGTCTTGTTTATTGTACATGATGAAAAGTCAATCTTCGCTAGATGTAGTGGGAGAATGACTATTCTAGTAGGTATAATACATATTGATGTATACACATACCTATTGCAGTAAATGCTAATACTGCAGATATGGTATTTGATGAAATACCAATATGAATATCTTGAAGTTTTCAAGAATATAATAAATGAATAATAAACTTGGTAAAAGTATTAATTCTTTGATATGATCAATGAATGAGATACTTAAACGAAATGTTTGTGGACTTTGTGAGTAACTATGATAGTGTATCATAGAGAACTCATGATTAAGGCATAATGATGTCTTAATCAAAGAAGAAATCACACTCTAAATAGTAAGAGCATGATCATCAAACAAATAACTAATCTTCTAGAATTCTTCTAAAGAACATGCATTACACTAAATAAACATACAAAAGGAGATTAAGAATCACAAGTGTTGTGGAATCTCAAATTCCTTATGTAATAGATACACCTCATATATCTAGTAGAAAACACCATGAGCTTGATGATGATATCCTACAATCTCAATGGTGATTAATTGGTTATATGATGATGAGCCAATAATCTATCTAGATGATGTTGAGGAACTAGATTTTGAGTTATGGCTTGAAGCCATAAGATCCAAAATGACTTCCATGTGAACCAAATAAGGTATGACCTTAATGGTAGCACTTATAGGGATAAAACTCATTAGTGCAATTGGGTCTTAAGAGTTAAGACTGACATAGATGACATTTGAAGAATTGATTGGTTGAGATAAATTCAAGTGAGTTTAAGGTATTGAACCTGATGATTTTATTTAACTAGTTGCAGTGGCTATAGGCCATAAAGGATCATGCTTGCTATTGGAACTTAAAGACTATGAAATTTGGCATATGGATATTAAAACTGCATTCCTAGAAGGAATACCATGAGGCTGTGTATGTGACACAACCTGAAGGGTTTTATATTTCCATTAACACAAATGTAGTCTATAAGTTACATGAGATTAATCAATATGATTGATTAAATACAAACACATCAGAACTGGTGTCTTTAATTTGATTATATAGTCAAAAGGTTTGATAGATATATCAAAATAAAGAAGGGATCTGTGATTACAAAGATTTAGTGGGTGCATATTTATATTCCACATGATGATGAGGAATACAATGAAACTAGTATGGAAATATCTTCTTTATGGGAATAATGGGAAATGCCCTATGAGATAGGAATAGAGATATATAGAGATAGTTCTTGAAAGACTCTTGACCTGATAAAGAGAGAGAATACATTGGCAATCTGTGCTGAAGGGTTCAGTATGTAGAGATTCAGTTGGAGAAAAATTGTCCATATTACATGGAGTTAGTCTCTCAGATGCCTAGTGTCCCAAATTCTTATGAAGAATAGCAACACAAAGATAGATGCCTTATGCATTCGTAATTGGACCTATCATGTATGTAATCATCCCATTATCTTGTATGTATTGGACATGACAAGAAAATATATATGCATTCATCATCTTGTATGTATTGGACATGACAATATGATATGCTCATCCAGTTATCTTGTATGTAATGGACATGGCGAGTGGATGTTTGTCTACTTCTAGTGAGAGTCACTGGAATACCATAAAGAACTTATATAAGTACTTGTGAAGTATTAAAGGATTAGTTGTATGGTAACAAAAGGAAGAGTTGAGTGTAAATGAGTTACACTGATGCAAGCTTCCAAAATGATAGAAATTGACCTCAAAATAAAAAATATAAAAGTGAATATGTGTTGTGGAAATGTTCCAAGTAAAATGAAAATGGCAATTTAATTCTAAAAGGAATGTCGAGTATCCTTATGTTATGAACACTAGAGGATACTATATGGATCTGTAAGTTTATACAGATGAACTTATAGATATTCCAACCATTGACGACAAAGTAGAAATACTAAGTCAAACTTTTGAGCTAATTGTTTGGCGAGGAATATTAGATAGCATATTACGACAACTCCATCTCATACAAAATGTCATACAACAAGGAGATGTGAAACATTACCGACTAAAGAAAAATGTTGCTAACTCACTGGATTAGCACTAGTGCAACAAAAACATGTAGGACATGTTTCGAGATCACTAAGAATATGATTGAAAGGTGATTGGCTCCAAGTGCAAGTGGGAGTCTGTTGGTATGTATGCCTAGAGAGACAATCATATGATGATTGGATTGGCATATGTTCTGATTGATTTGATAATTATCAAAGGCAAGCTTCCAATTTATTCTAGCTCAATCAATTATGAGATATATGATGGAGCAGAATGAATGTCTAAAGAATGACAATACTCAATGACGTATGTCTTCAAGTACGTGACTTGAACAATGAGATCATAAGGATGCTAAGAGTATGTACATTCTTGTTATGTCCCTAGTCAAATGTCATTGTGGAAGGTTGATAGACAAAAATGACACATAAAGACTAGAGTGTGTGTTGGTTGATGATAGTGTCTCATTAGTCATGATATATGATATCAAACCAAACACACATATACATGTTGGAGCAGTTTATCATATAGACCCACCGTGAGAGTAACACATGGAACCATCACATGGTAGTCAAATTCATATCTCATTATGATGGTGGTGATTGTGATTCTTAGACCTAAAATCACTGCACTCATCGAATGTGATTGGGCACACTTTGACATCATCAAACGCAGTCCTGAAACATGGGTTGAAATAACGGTGATGATTGGGTGGGTTTGACACATGAGATAGACTGTGAGTGATAGATATGGAATTTTTCCCTCCTAAGGGAGTATGATGTCCAAGCCCCTTGATAAGCGAGACTGAGAAAGGCATGTGCATGTACGTGTGAATCAATATATGATATTGATGTCACACATATCTCAAATAGTCTGCTCTAGTTCAAGAAACATGAATGAACGTTGAAAGGATGACAATCCATGCCTTGAGTTCATTCAAGATATCAGATACAAAGGAATTATACATTCATTGGAACACCAATCACAGACTGTAGGATTGAAAGTTGTTCTCCAACTTTCTTTTTCACTTGGGTAGCACTGATGTGCCACTAGGTACCACTCTTTGGTTGTGATGTCATAAGCTAGTTATGGACATTCACTGCCAACATGAAACGGAACCTATAGGGTCACACACAAAGGATTAACCTATATGAGGAGTTTATCCATGAATGATGTTTTGATTGATTACTAAAGTGTTTAGGTACTCAATCAAACATTCAATCTATAGAATTGACTCAGAATCATCAAGTTCAAGCGTTGAATCAAGTGATTAGAGTGTCAGATTGATTGAGAACTGAATTGACTGTGTTTTGCACAATCTGGACCACCAAATGACTGGTTCACTGGGTGAACCAATCGGCTCATGGTTAGTGAGACGATCAGTTTACTCTGGTGAACCGAACGGAGCTGGACCAAATGAGCAGTGTTGAGTTGTCCCATTTTGTGAGAAAAGTTTTTCGTTTCACTTGTTCAATTCGATTGGAACAGGAATTAATAATTGTGTTAATTAGAAACGAATAAGGAAAGCCAATGGTATGCAATTCGGGGAAGTGAAATGATCGTTTCACTGGGTGAACCGACCGGTTCACACTCCCAACTGACCACTTTACTAGTGAATTGATCGACTCACCTTGTAAAATGAACGGTTCAGTTATGAAATGACAGTTTCGCCTGTCGCAGTGCAAATTGTTTATGGAAATGCCAGACCCTTCTACTCCCACACAAACTGGGATCCATGACCCTACCCTCAACTATAAATAGAAGGGTACATGGGGTCTTCTCTAGATACACCGACAGTATGAGACAACTCCTTCTAGTTTGTTCTTCAGGACGACTAGAGTTCCTAGTAGTTCGTGTGGACTGTCTATAGAGGTGGGATACTTTTGCCACTCAGGAATACGACAGTCAACAACACTCTGGGTCCAGATCAGGAGTTTCACCTAAAATTCCACAAGAATGAACATAAATCCCAAATAACAATCTATCAGGAACATTAAAAATACATCTATTTGATACAAATAAGTGTCGTAGGCTAATGATGATGAATAATGCACAAATGATATTAAAAAGAAAAATAAGTGCACAAAAGTTCATAATAAATAACCTTTGAGAACGAAAATTATTTAGTGCATCATAGTACTAGCATGAGTAACATATTAAGAAGTTGTCTCGGCTATGAGTGAGTAAGGAAAAAGCACACATCTAAGTGTTGTGGTGGTATGTGGTGCCAATCGTCATTCCTAGAACTCTACTAGAGACATGGGTGATAGTCTTAGGCATTACACATGGGATTAACATGGATAAAACTTATTTTAATTGCCTAAGATCATGGAACTACCTTTTCAAATGTACATTCCATTATATTTACATGAGGAGACAACTTTGTTTCTAGAGGGGTTCCCTTACTTAGAAGGAAAATGCTAAGCACTGTACATGGAACACATCTAACCCATGGAAACTATTATTTGGTCAAATAGGAAGTCCATCATAGAGTACAATGTTAATCTTACCTAAAGGCGTAGAATATCCATATACTTTCAATAGTATTTGAAGGCACATGGTTAAAAGAGAAAATGAAAATCCTAATAATGTGATTCTAGAAAGAAGGAAAGTTGTGTGCGTAATATAGATGGGCAATGAGTTGGGTCTACTAACGATTCTATATAGTCTCATACATTTTAGTACTTTTTATCAGCCTGGAACTTGCACAAAGAGGTCAGAAGGAGAAAAGAAACTAGCAATTATCTTGTTGTCTGGCCTTGTTTGGACTATTTGAATAAGTATGAATAATTTTCATCTTGTGATTATGTTTTGATGATCTAAAGATTCAACATTGGTTAAAGGTGGTTGGTAAGTCTACATGATTTATCACATGAGAAATAAATGTCTAGGATAAAAAGAAGTGTAAGTTTTAGCATCTAGTAAATGCTCAAGCATGTTTAGTGAGAAAGTAAATCTAAAGTGGATGTTTGTAACATACCATACAATGGGTATATAGATAATTATTTATGTATCGTATCCGCTTTTAATAATTTTCTATCATGTTGTTTCTAGTTATTTAGAGCGTTTAGAATTATATCCCTTTAATTAATCATATTACTTTAGTATTACATGCAATTATAATATTTTGCATCAAATATAGGTAGTTCTATAATTTACCATTATATTAGGTTTTTTCAAAAATTAGTTCTATAGGTTACTCTTGATACTAGTAGAGGTAAAGGAAGAGTTAAAACTAAAATTTGTTATTAATTTGAATATAAGAAGGGACAATAATTTTAAAATATCATTTTCCATATAAGTCAAGTATGTATATGCCAAAAAATGTGAAAAGTGGAAGTTGACTTTAAAATATGCTTCCTCACACAACAAATTGCCCTACATGTCAAATTTCATGATAATTGGATATTGAATGGTCATTCAATTGAACAAGGAATGCAAAGGAGAAACATTTAATTTAGATTATAAAAATATGCATTAATAACTCAAAATTGGATAATTTTCCATATTAAGTTGTCACGCTTGACTTTCCCTTTTTTCAACCAACCCAACCTCTCTCAAGACCATACGATCCCAATCTAAAGTCATTTGGCTCATACCCTACCTTTAGTAGGAGACCCCCAGTTGAGCAAAGCAACCCAACTTCTCCCATCTTTTCCTTGGCTTCTCTCTTCTCTACTCAATCTCTTCTAGTGATTTCTTTATCAACACCTTTCATACCCAATTCCATAGCCTTGCATCCCTTTTTGGATGGAGTGGTGATGTATTGAAATTTGCCCAAACCAACACTGACAAGTTTACTAATTTAAATTTGGGTGATGCTTTTAGACCCTCAAAACATAATTCCCTAACCTTTTAAACCCCTACCTACCCTCTTTGCATTTTTTTGCTTCCTACCTAAGTCAACTTCATCCAACACAAATCTGAGTGATGCTCTATTAAGATTCTTTATTTCTAAGATCCTTCATCTCATATGGCTTCCTTTCTCAACCAACCCCAATTCCCCGACTAGTAATGCTTTTGGAACCTTTTCTTTACTTTTTTATGCTTCTTTTCTTATGTTTTCACCAAAACAATGTCCCCTTATTCCAACTATCCTACCTTCATGGAAAAGTTGTATTTTTCAAACACTAGCAACCACATGCCTAGTGCATGGTTTCCCCTAGTCAGCAATGACCCTACAAAGCCACCTGGATGGTTTCTAGTCTGTGTGGCAATACATGCCTTGGGAATGTACTACGACTAGTGCTACTGCATCTCATCCATTGTGGGAGTCAAGGAAGAAGATAATCCCCTCCTTAGTTTTATACTCCTACCTATGACACCATGAACCAAGATTAGCCTTAATTTCTAATCTAGATTTATTATCATTATTTTGTACTTGATTAAGAATTGAGGTTACTTAATTAAGATAAATCCTTAATTTTGCTCAAATTTGTATTTCTTTTTCCTTTTTCTAATTTTCCTTGTAAGTTGTGGACTTAATAGTAAATTTGTCATAATACGAGATCCTAATTGAAAATGGTGTGAAAATCATATAAACTTGTTTTCTTCTTCATGATTATATATTACTAACCTTTGAAATTATCTTATTAAGAGACAACTCTTATTTGACTTCAATTTAACACTCTTTACCCTGATATTGCAATTTCATACATATTTGTGGACTAATGTAAAATCCACCATTATTATGAGTTTATTGCAAATTGAATGTAATTTTTTTTATCTCATACTCCTAATTGTCTTTTCATATTTTCTTAGGTTTGAATGTTTTTAGCTTTAGCGGGAATATGGTATGCTACATAACCAAACCCCAGATTGGTGGTGGTGGTGGTTGATGACAATCGATGGAGTCATCAACCCAATCTTATATGAAGTGACTTGGGGGTTTCCTATATGGATAATTGATGAGAGTTGTAGGTTTCCATATGTGAAAATGTTATTATAAACATCATCTTTGTGGTTTTTTTGGTATTGCATGATGGTGGAATGGACATACATCTTATTGTTACAGGATGGAAGTTGATATAGAATGATTTTAAGGTTTTTGTCATTGTTATGAAGTTCAAATTTCATTTGAGTTGTACCTTTTATATCAAAAGATCTCATGAATGCATAAAGGTAGTCCATAAATGTGCATTGTTGTAGTTGATTACCAATATAAATGCCACCTCTAGCGTCGATTAGAATAACCCTATAATGTTATTTTTAAACTAAAACCTAAGTGTGTGACACTACAATTAAGAACATTCTATGTCAAGTTTTTGGGAATAGAAAAACTGACAACATAGAACCAGTGCCATTTTATATGAAAATAGAAATCAACAAGTCAACCGACATCTTAGAGTGATACCATATCGTGGCGTCACTTTGTGTTATCAATTTTGAGAATCAGAGTCTATGCTATAATCCAAATGTGTCTCCAGTTTTATTCATAAAAGCCAATGTTATATTCCCTTATTGGGTAAAATTTTAAATTGACATATGTAGCTATGTCGATGGTTTAATGGGAAATCTGATGACGCAAAGCTATATACGATCGTGTTAGGCAACCAATCAAGTTGCAAGCTACATCACACAAGCTGCCTGACAGTTCACCGGGGTGCAGAACCTACAGTTCGTTAGTAATGTAGGTTCCATCCTTTGTTCGACTTAACAATAGACTAGAAGACCTGCAAAACTTGCAATTACAAACACATATAGACAATTCATCCACCCACATACATTTTCATTTTTCAATTCATTCTCTTAAATATTTATTCCCATTATCATGCATATACATAATTCAGGAAATACACATATAAGATCCATCCTCAAATTTCATTATCATGACAGGTACAAATGAAATTCTCATTGTACTCATTCAGTCACACACATTCATATATACACACATCATTAACATATGCACCAACAATTCACTCACATCAAATTTAAAATTACAAAATTCATAACCACCACAAGATAAATAAATAATGACATTAATATTTAGAAAACTCATATTTATCCCAATCAAATTTAAAGTTGACTTCCTTGATTAAGTTGTGTGCCCATTCTTCTCATATCTCATCTATCTCTTCTATTGTATAGGGCTATGTTGTGTTAAATGACTACAAAGTGAATAATATAATTCAAGACTTTGATTCGATTTTTTCATATTATCAAATGAGAATATTTACCTATGATGATCCAGACTATATATATTACCTTTTTATACAATGGATGTCTAGTGCCACCTGTCTGAGAATCAGGTTCATTTACCACATCATGTAGTATCCACATTTCCAACTATTTTCTTATATAGGGAACTTTAAATTTACACTTATACAAAATGTTAATAAATACAATTGGCATATATAAGCACTAGAGACACAAAATTACCTTAACATTCTCCCAACTTAATAATTTCTTTTTCTTATCTCACTTTCCCCTATCCTTTTGGTATTCTTTTATATCACTATAAGTTAAAGTAACACATTTAATTGAATTAGGAAATAGTCATTTAATTAATAATGCATACATTAGTATATGTTGATGAATATAAAAATTTACTCACATAAATTTTGCCTTTCATTGTGTGTCCCCCACTATCCACTTTTTCACCCAAAGGATCTGGATAATACATAATTAACATCTTAGGGACAATGACCAACGATACCCAATAACTATTACTAAGTGAAAAGGAGGCAAAAAAAGAAAGAAAATCCAAAATCCACAATGAATAGAATTTTAAAGTCAAAATTATAAATAAAGTCCCCAAAAACTTACCCCAAATTGAAAGGAACTATAATCACACTCCTTGTCACATTCCCAAATATTTAAATGTGGTAGAGGAGTAATCACTAACACATCTTGGGTCATTATCTACATGGATAATCAATGATTGAACTAGAAATGTCACATTGTTTGGTGTGACCTCTCCACACATATATGTAACTACAAAACATATATGTATATATTAGTATATAAAAACAGTTCACATATATAGAACGAGATATATAGCAATAAGATCTCACCATATTAAAGTTCTAACACAATTCTATTCAACTAAGCATAAGTAAAAAACTCCATTACACCTTGCAAGAATACATTAGTATCTTGAGCTTGATCTACATCATCCTCCTTAATATAGACCATCATAGTTGACCCTTCTTCTAAGTTTCTTAGTCATAGTACCAACCCCTAACACATGGTACCTAGAGAGTCAAATATGTAATACCCATGACCTGGGTTATGAGGTAACCCTAATTTTTTTGGCTAACTAAGTAGCTTAAAATTTTAATATAATCCTCTAAGGAGTTTTTTTTATCATGTGACACACTTATGTTTCAAATTTGGTCCTAATTAAATGTTGTTTGAGCAGTATTCCTTTGTTTTGGACCAAAGTGCAATTTGCCCAAGATGAGGTGTCACATTGCAATATGTCACATGTTGAAAGTGTTCTAAGTGTTTTAATATCATAAGAGAGAGTACGGTGCCAAGTGGTGGCTTGTAGAAAGCCTAAATCCCAAGTTATAACCTGTTTGAACAATGCTAGTACTTTGTGCACCAATTTCGATACAATTTGTAATTTACCTAACAAGATGGGGTTGAAATGCAAATTACCACCTCTAGAGTGTCCCTACTCCCTATACATATCTTTTAGAGGAAAGAGAAATAAGGAGACACTACGTTGAATCACCTTTGAGTGATGATACTCTTGGTGATGGAAAGACCAAGGAAAGAGTTGAAGGAGAAGCCTTATATGTGATGTATCGGGTTGTAGGCTTGACATAGGAGTCCTATAGGCCAAGGATCCGTGATAGAGGTATCCTATCAGTTTTTGAGACTTGGAAAAGGCCATGACGGGCAGAGCACCTCAAGGAGGTGGTCCATGATGAGTTGCAAAGCCCCTTGCATAAAGTGTATCGGTTTGCCTTATTGATGAGATAAAAATGTGGAAACTTATCCAACAAGATAAAGGAGGGCCGAGATATTGTCTCTAGCTTATCCTCAAGACTCTTGCATGGAAAGATATATATGTGTGCATGCATGGCCACATGTCAACCATGCATGGCCACATGTCAACCATGCATGGCCACATGTCATATAGTAGCTTGAGGTGAAGACACCTCTTATGTACTTTATCTCATGAAACCAAGTATATATACTTCACCTTTCACCAACTTATAAAAGTTTACGATCCTCACACCCATATCCCTTAGAGATATAATGCAAAGCCACTTAGATATCATGCAACGTAGCTCTAAGAGCAAGGAGAGCTCGATCACCAAGCTTAAGGTAAGGCTTTGGTCATCTTCAACCTTGGTTGAAGTAGGATATTGGGTTATGGATATTCCTTTCTTAATCATGTGTATAGTTATTGCCTAGTGAGAGGTGACAAGATACTTAATCAAACCATGTGAACATTGTGAAATACTTGTACAACAAGTGAAATGAATACCTTGGTCTGAGGACCTAGAGGTAATGGTTACATGTTACAGAGGTAACAATGTTGTGTGGTGATCTAAGGGTTTGAATACCCAGATCCAATAATCATTATGATAATGATGTGAAGGGATGAGGATTCCCAGTAATGTGATAAGGGACTTAGATACCAGGTGTTAAGTATCTAAATGTGTTTTAAAGATTCGAAAAGAACATGATAGATGTATTACACCTTTCTTTGTAGCATTTGTTGTGATTAATAATGGTAACTTGTTTGATGCTAAAAGAATGTTGTAATGCACGTAATATATCATTAGAAACCATAAAATGTTGCCCTGACCATAGATCCATCAACATCAGAATTTGCTGAATGGTGAAATGGGTTCCCCGCGGCATAACTCGGAATGCATATTTCTGAATATGTAGGGGTGTAAGCTTGGACGGCCATGTGTGAGACGATCCCCTTACGAACTCAAAATAAATGTGGATTTTGCTGTGTGAAACCATATCCTGGCTCGAGTACGACTTCGGTCATAGACTCTATGTTGAGCACAGTGAACGGGCCCATGGCTCAGAGTATAGCTATATGCCATGACTCAGTAATTTCATAACTGGGGATGGTTGTTAGTAGATGCTCCCCTAAGAGAGTACATGCTGATGCAGTAACTCTGAGCGAAGATGCCTAGTACCCTGGCAAGCTCTTTTTATAGTGACACAAGATGTCCTGCCAGTAGATGACATGAGATGTCCTACTGAATCTGTGTGGTCTCATACTGAACGAGATAGGAGAGGTCTTGGCAGCCGGCTCTTCCAATGACCTTGTATGGTACCGATTTGTGAGAAGTTTTTGGTTGGTTGGAGATGAACAAGGTATACTTCATCTCCTCAGGGCATAAGTGTGATTGTAAAATATGATCAGTCGAGTAGCATATTTTCTTAAGGATCAAATACGAAAAACATTGTTTGATGCAAAATTCAGTTATACATCTTAGCTTGATAGATGTTATTTATGTTTCTTGACATTCCTTGTAAAGTAGATAGATGGTTTATTACTCTACCATCGGTAGATTCATCATTTTTCTTAAGTAATGAGATTACTTTATCTTGTTCATACAATGAATAATCCTGCCTATTAATATAAAAGAACCCCTGCTAAGTTTGATTATATTTATTTGCAACAATAATATGGTCGGAGGAGAGTTATATCTCTCGCTGGGACAATTGTCTCACCCCGTGGGATCCACAATTTTTAGGTGGACATGCACGAGGCGGTGGAGACCTTTCTGCAGAGGAGAAACAACAACTACAGTGACATCTCAGGTTGAGTGTACTGTCTATCATGTCTTGTAGATAGAAGTCATATGTGTCGTCTCTGTACTCTTAGGTCCTTGGAGTTGGTTCTAACAATCTGAGATTTTGGCTTGTATGCCTTGAGGTTTTATGTTACTACAGTACATGTGCTGATAGAGAAACTGTTATATGTTGTCCTCAAGATGAGATGAATCAATGTTGTACAATGTAAATCTTGTTATCTATAATATTTGGATCTTTCAGTAAGAGTTTTCTGGTAAAGGTTCTCCTTGCAAAATGGTTTTTAATTTTAGTGATTTTTGTTAATCCATTGTTTATGGTAATTCTGCATAATTAGTAACGATTTGGTTGTTGGTTTGATGACGGTCACCAAAAGTTTTTATATCAGAGCTTAAGGTTCACTAAGTCTATAGGGACATAGGACTAAGGTGTTGAGTCTATTCTAGTGTCCTCCAGTATATCTTATAGTGCCTTCTGCTTGTGAAGAAGATAGAGTAAAGCTTAAAGATGTCTGGAGAACATGAGGAACACATTACTAAAAGCAATGTTGTTGCACCAAGAGAAGGTGCAAGGGACCAGTAGAGAGAAGATCAACTGCTTGAGAATCCCCAGGTTGATCCAACCATGATAGAGAAACCTGCTTTTAATGCTCTCACCAGATTGGTTATGATCGCATTAGTATGTATTGAGGATCAGATACAAACAATACAACCTATATTATTAGCCCCCAGTGATGAAATTTTGGGCTCTAGCAGGATTCTTAATCAACATCAATATGTTGGAGAAATGGAACATGTTGAAAGAACTAGGTTACAACCCAAAATCAGAGTTTGCTACATGTGTAGTCAACTGGGACATCTTATAAAAGATTGTCCAGAAAAGAATAATGAAGTAAGAATTAAGAAAAGATCTATCCAAACTCAAGAACAGATGTCTAGTAGTTCTAAAAAGGGGAAGTTTTTGGTACCACCAGTGCAACCAATGTCTGATGCACCAGGGCAGTGGCTACCAAGAAAGGTCAAAGGATCTGATGTTTCACTAGTTAGAACTCTTTATTTGGCATCTACATTGGTTAGAAGGACGAAAATGCTAGGGGATGCTTATAAGATGTGTTATGAGTGTAAACAGATTGGGCATATTAGATCCTTTTGTCTAAAAAGGAAGGAGGAAATGACCCAACCGCAGAGGTAGACTCAGCAAGACTCTCAAAGACAATGGTCTTGCAATGGCATACAAGGACGTAGACAGACATCCCGAGCAGGTCCATCAACACCGAATAATAAAACATGACATTGGAATAAGGAAATGACATGATTCTATGAAAAGAATCAGCCTGAGGCAGTAAACAATCCACGAGTTGACACATGTCAGATGAAATAGTGTCATTCTAATATATCATTTCATGATTCTATCTGTCAAATATAAGAAAAGTAGTTTTTATTGATCTTCCTTTGACTAGTCATATGAGGACACAAGGAAGATGAGGATTTATATATTGATCAGTAATATTTTAAATGATTTATAATTGCTCTTATCTATGTGAAAGAGGATGAGGTGTAGAGGTAATTCCTGGAGAAAATCCAGGGATTCTAAGTACTATGTTTTGATGATATGAGAAGTAAGGAATATGATAGTAAACAAAGTGCATATATCTAATCTCAGTACTTGTATACCTTGGCCAGGTATTCAACTATTGAAGATAAGGTGAGTATGGAACTCTTAGATTGTTATCTTTCTGATTACTTTGATCAAGTAGTCATTCTGAGACAATCTAGTGAGCATAATAAAACTGGAAATATGGTATGGATAATTTTATCACATCCTAAGTGCAATAAATAGAATCTAAGACGATCTCAGATCAATCTGTGTGTATGAGTAAGCAAAAAGTATAATCCTCATGATAAGAGAAAGAGAACAAGGGAGATGATCCCTGGTTACTAAAGTCTGTGTTAATAGTAAAGATCTTTTAAATAATGTGGAAATGGGAAATATGATAAAATGATGAAATGATCATGAATATGATAGGCAATAGAAAAGAAAGGGATGATGATGTGTAATCATCCATATAATTCTATGCAGATGTCAAGGGACCTAGAATGGAATGAGTATAAATGACTCATGAACAGTGAAAGTTCATGTAATAATCTTAGGAGATGATAAGGTCTCCTCTTTGATGAACAACCCTGGGTAATGATGGGGTGATGAAAGGAATATGTTTTCTTGTATTCTTTCCTTTCAGGGACATGGCAATCAAGTGAGTCTGAGGACACTTGATGTGGATGAGTTAGAAGTGATCTCTTGAGGGATACTTAAAAAAGTATCAGTTTGTCTTGGACCTTGGTTCCAAGAAAAAGATATGTGTAATATATAATGTCCTATGATAAATAAAATATCCTTTTGTATGTTTGACTTTGGTATTAAAAATAAAGAGATGGAAATGATGAGGATGTGATGTGTTTTTGACACTTGTGAAGGATATCAAGGTAAGGGATTCTGGTATCCAAGATGTTCCAGGTGGTATGGGAAAGTGAGAATATGACTCCCGATAAGATGAATAATGTTTGGCAACCTAGAAGGGCCAACCTTGAGATAACTCTGGTATGGAGATCATATGTTAGGGGTTTATGCTCTACATAAGCATAACATCGATAATGATGTATTAATTGAAGGAGCAATTGTAGAATTGTTTTGAGAGAAAGCCTATCAAGCTAAAAATGATTTCTTAGAATATTCCTATCTAGATCTGTTGAGGTAGTTTATTCATAACATCTAGAGATATCTCTGAGATAAGTTCTTCTTTAGTAAGTGATCTTTCCTTATAACAAGGGAATGTACAACTAGGAAGATAGTTGGTACGAATCATAAGAAAGTTTTGTGTTGTGTCAATAGATTAGAGTGGCACTAAAGATGTATGATAAGATTTGTAGTCCCAAGAGGATGACAAAACGTAACCCTAATCTCTCCTTGAAAGTGAAATTCTAAGCTAAGTGAAGAGTATGAAAGACTCCCTAGAATCAAGAATCTTATCACATAAAAGATGTGAGTCCATAAGGTTTGACACCTAAATTATTCAAAGTATGAATAGTACTTATCTGACTTAGAAAGTGTCACTTGATAAAGAGTTGGATCCATAGTCAGTAATGGATAGGACAGTTGAGTATGTGTCATGTACGACAGATCTTATCATGACCTTTAATGAAAGGACTTTGTGCTGGTCAAAGTTCTTTGGAATATCCACGACATCAAGATGTTATGTGAAGACTTGATGATATGATGTATGAATGACAATTGGCTTCCTTCATCTGGGATTTCGGGGATGAAATCCTTGTTAGGGGTTTATAATTATAATACCCCTAATCTAGGTTATGAGGTAACCCTATTTGTTTTGGCTAAGTAATTTTCTTAGAAATTTAATATAATCCTCTAAGGAGTTTTGTTATCATGTGACACACTTACGTTTCAAATTTGGTCCTGATTGAATGGTGTTTGAGCAATATTCCTTTGTTTTGGACCAAAGTGCAATTTTCCCTAGATGAGGGTTACATTGCAATATGTCACATGTTGAATGTTTTCTAAGTGTTTTAATATCATAAGAGAGAGTATGATGCCAAGTGGTGGCTTGTGGAAAGCCTAAATCCCAAGTTATAACTTGTTTGAACAATGCTAGTACTTTGTGCACCAATTTTGGTACAATTTGTTATTTACCTAACAAGATGGGGTTGAAATGCAAATTACCACCTCTAGAGTGTCCCTACTCCCTCTACGTATCTTTTATATGAAATAGAAAGAAGGATACACTATGTTGAATCATCTTTGAGTGATGATACTCTTGGTGATGGAAAGACCAAGGAAAGAGTTGAAGGAGAAGCCTTAGATGTGATGTATCAGGTTGTAGGCTTGACATAGGAGTCCTATCGGCCAAGGAGCCATGATAGAGGTCTCCTATCTGTTTGCTGAACCTTGGGAAAGTCCATGACGGGTACAACATGTAATTTATGTGGTTCATGATGGGTTGCAAAGCCCCTCTCATAAAGTGTATCGGGTTGCCTTATTGATGAGATAAAGATGAGGAACTTATCCAACAAGGATAAAGGTGGGCCGAGATATTGTCTCTAGCTTATCCTTAAGTCTCTTTCATGGAAAGATATAGATGCATGCATGCATGGCCACATGTCAACCATGCATGTCCACGTGTCATCTAGTAACTTGAGGTGAAGACACCTCTTATGTACTTTATCTCATGAAACCAAGTATATATACTTCACCTTTCATCAACTTATGAAAGTTTACGATCCTCACAACCATCTCCCTTAGAGATATCATGCAAAGCCCCTTAGATATCGTGCAAAGTAGCTCAAAGAGCAAGGAGAGCTCGATCACAAAGCTTAAGGTATGGCTTTGGTCATCTTCAACCTTGGTTGAAGTAGGATATTGGGTTATGGATATTCCTTTCTTTTATTCTTCATCAAGTGCTTAAATATGGTGATTTCTTGTCTATGGAGGAGTTGCAAACGATCTTTGGACCTTGAAGAAGTTCATATTCAACCTTGGGAAGGTAAATCTTTGGAGCCTGGAGCTTTGAAGTCATTTACAAGGCGGGTTATATAACTTGAACTCAATCATGTTATTATTCATCACCTAACTTGCTATACTTAATGATCTACTTTCAATTCCAAAATCTTCTTGAATAATTTATGAAATTATGAGTTCTAGTAGTTTTTGGACATATTTTCCATGAACCATAATAGTTAGAATGAAGGTTTAGAGCTTGAAGAAGATGGTATCACTTTAGAAAGTGATATCTGGTTCAAGTATACACACAAGTACCTCTAACCCGATATGGTTATGTACATGCATTTTGCACGATATGCTTGTGAGATTACATCTCCTTGAACGATATGGAGATGAAATTTACACCTTGAAAATGATATGGTGTTAACCATATACCTTTTGCACGATAGGAAGTCAAGTGAAGACTCCATGCACGATATAGGGTCAAGGGTGTACTTGTAAGTCGATATGTCAAAACCCTAGTTTGGGTAACCCAATATGAGTAAAGGTAAACAAGTACCTCTTGCATGATATGATCATGTTGTACACACTTGGTACACGACATCTTGAAACACACATCCTATACATGATATGATTGCTTGAGCATACACTTGTGTACAATATATGACATGGATTCAAATATATTATATAACCCGATATGGTTGAAATACCTTAAAAATGACATGGAACCCAAGATGGTGGTTCACCCGATATCAATGTGAGTGATATCCCATGTACGTTATAAGACATGACCTATGGACGATATAGGAGATACCTAGCACCTTATACACGATACAAGGTAAAGCTATACCCTTATACAATATGGGTAAAACCCTAGATGGAGGAGTGAAAACCCGATATGCTTTGAAACCCAATAGACTTTGAAACCCAACATACCCTACCACCTTGTCATGGGTCGATAAGTAATTATCTAGCTTGTCATGAAACCATAATGAATGAATGGAGTCTTGAAAGCATGAAATGGTATGAGCTCAAGGGTTTAGGTAACCCAATATGATATCCAACACATAACTCAATATGATACCTGAGATGAGGAAACCGATATGATACCCAATATGGGATCACGATATGATAGTCTAATAGAAGGAAAACTGGTATGATAATCCAAGATGGATAGTTGATAGGGCAATCCAAGGCAAGAAATCAATATGGTGTTATATGTATACACTTGAACAATACATGATGCAGTATGCATGCTATGCCTGATATGGTGTCCACCTTGTACACAATATGACACCAAGCACATAGCTTATACCCGATATGGGGTCAAACACCTAGCTCATACCCGATATGAAGTTATCTTGAGTTAATAAGAACTTAGTGATAGTCAATTTGATATGGGTACATGATATGATGATTAGGGGATACACCCTAAAACATGACATGGTGATGTGGTTATACCACATGCCCAATATGGATACACTATATGAAATATGAATGTATCTTAAAGAACAATATGTTACCATACACACATCTTGATGCCCGATATGGAAGGGACACTTCAATCATATGTGATTGATTGAGTGATATATGTTGTAGGTTGTGTTAATTGCAATATAAAAGATGACGTGAATTGTTAATGATGAACTAATATTCCTCAAGAGGAGGATTGAACCAAAAGTATGATGTAATCAATATCCTGGTGAGGATGAGAGAGAAACTCATACTTTGTGTTGATAATCATTTAATGATAAATGATGGGAATAAATAAATATGATTGAATACTTATGATAGAAATATATGCTCCTAGATGTGTGGAGCAATGAATTAGGGTGTGGATTAATAATATGAACATGAAACCCTATTCGACTACAAAGGGAAACCCTAACCCTAATAATGGCCTTGTGAGCCATGTGTATAGTTGTTTCCTTGTGAGAGGTGACAAGATGTTCAATGGCCTTGTGAGCCATGTAAAATAGTTGTTGCCTAATGAGAGGTGACAAGATGTCTAATGGCCTGGTGAGCCATGTGTATAGTTGTTGCCTAGTGAGAGGTGACAAGATGTTCAATGGCCTTGTGAGCCATGTAAAATAGTTGTTTCCTAGTGAGAGGTGATAAGATGTTTAAATGGGCGTTGTGAGCCATGTATATAGTTGTTTCCTATTGAGAGGTGACAAGATACTTATTCAAACCATGTGAACTATGTGAAATACTTGTACAACAAGTGAAATGAATACCTTGGTTTGAGGACCTAGAGGTAATGGTTACCTATTACAGAGGTAACAATGCTGTGTGGTGATCTAAGGGTTTAAATACCCAGATCCAGTAATCATGATGATAATGATGTGAAGGGATGAGGATTCCCAATAATGTGATAAGGGACTGAGATCGCAAGGGCTAAAGTATCTAAATGTGTTTAAAAGATTCAAAAAGTACGTGATATATGTATTACACCTTTCTTTGTAGCATTTGTTGTGCTTAATAATAATAACTTGTTTGATGCTAAAAGAATGTTGTAATGCACGTAATATATCATTAGAAACCATAAAATGTTGCCTTGACCATAGATCCATCAACATCAGAATTTGCTGAATGGTGAAACGGGTTCCCCGCGGCATAACCCGGAATGCATATTTTTGAATATGTGAGGGGCATAAGCTTAGACGACCATGTGTGAGCCGATCCCCTTACAAACTCAAAATAAATGGGGATTTGTCTGTGTGAAAACATATCATGGCTCGAGTGCAACTTCAGTTGTAGACTCTATGTTGAGCATGGTGAAGTGGCCCGTTGCTTAGAGTATGGCTATATGCCATGACTCAATAATTTCATAACTGGGGATGATTGTTAGTAGATGCTCCCCTAAGAGAGTACATGCTAACGTAGTAACTCTTAGCGAAGATGACTAGTACACTGGCAAGCTCTTTTTGAAGTGACACAAGATGTCCTGCCAGTAGGTGACACGAGATGTCCTGTTGAATCTGTGTGGTCTCGTACTGACCGAGACAGGAGAGGTCTTGGTAGTCGACTCTTCCAATGACCTTGTTTGGTACTGACTTGTGAGAAGTTTGTGGTCGGTTGGAGATAAATGGGGTATACTTCATCTCCTCAGGGCATAAGTGTGATTGTAAAATATGATCAGATGAGTAGCATATTTACTTAAGGATTGAATACAGAAAACATTATTTGATGTGCAATTTAGTTATACATCTTAGCTTGATAGATGTTATTTATGTTTCTTTACATTACTTGTAAAGTAGATAGATGGTTTATTACTCTACCATCGGTAGATTCATCATTTTTCTTAAGTAATGAGATTACTTTATCTTGTTCATACAATGAATAATCCTGCCTATTAATATAAAAGAACCCCTGCTTAGTTTGATTATATTTATCTGCAACAATAATATGGTCAGAGGAGAGTTATATCTCTCACTGGGACAATTGTCTCACCCCGTGGGATCCAAAATTTTTAGGTGGACGTGCACGAGGCGGTGGAGACCTTTCTACAGAGGAGAAACAACAACTAAGGAAGTAGTGACCACTCAGGTTGATTGTACAATCTGTCGTGTCTTTTAGATAGAAGTCCTATGTGTCATCTCTATACTCTCAGGTCTTTGGAGTCGGTTCGTAACGGTTTCATGATCAATACGAGATTTTGCCTTGTATGCCTGGGGGGTTTATGTTGCTACAGTATATGTGTTGATAGAGAAACTGTTATATGTTGTCCTCAAGATGAGATGAATCAGTGTTGTACAATGTAAATCTTGTTATGTATAAGATTTGAATCTTTCAATAAGAGTTTTCTGGTAAAGGATCTCCTTGCAAAATGGTTTTTAATTTTAGTGATTTTTGTTAATCCGCTATTTATGGTAATTCTCCATAATTAGAAATGATTTGGCTGTCGGTTTGATGACGATCGCCACAAAATAGGTCCTTTACAATCCAAGTAGGTAATTGAATATTAGAGGGGGAAGTGGAGGATCAATTTTAGGGGGTTCCTTAGGTGTTATGACCTGCATACATGCATACATGCATACATACATACATACATACATACATACATACATACATACATACATACATACATACATACATACATACATACATACATACATACATACATACATAGACATATACATACATACATACATACATACATACATACATACATACATACATACATACATACATACATACATACATACATACATACATACATACATACATACATACATACATGGTTAGCCAGAGAGGAGGGACATACTGGAGGAAGCAAACACTATAAAGGAACCATGGATTCGAATGGGTGATTTTAACAACGTGAGGCTCCAGGAAGAAAAAGGGGGGGGCAGACTGGTCCCAGAGGAAGTAATAAAGTCTTTTAATCAGACAATTAATGAGGCGAATCTCTGTGAACTATTGATGATAGGTGATGGTACCTTTACCTTGAATAATGAAGGCAAGCCAGAGAGGAGGATAGCATGCAAGCTGGACCGAGCACTAGTTAATGAAGAGTGGCTGAGTAGACTGGATAACGTAAGCATCAAGGTTGGAAACTCTGACATCAGTGACCATGCACCTTTCATTATGCAGTTACGAAAAAAGATGAGAAAGAAAAGACTGTTTAGATTTGTAAATTTCTAGATGGAATGGAAGGGCTATAAGGAGATCCTAGAAGAAGCATGGAAGGAACCAGTGGAGGGGAACCCAATTTCCATCTTTGCAAAGAAACTAATGAGGTTGAAGGGAAAGCTCAAGGTGTGGTCCAAAGAAAATGCCAACATCACAATGCTACTAGAATCCACAAAATGGGAGCTGATTAAAGTCAAAGAGAGACTGAGGAGTGATCCTTTGAATCGAGAGGACATAGAGGAGGAGCTAAAACTCAAGATAATGGTGGCGGACTTAAAGAAGGCAGAGGAAAGCTTTATGCGGTATAGAAGTAGACAAAAATGGTTAGCGGATGGGGATAGGAATACAAGGCTCTATCACAACGCAGTGCGACAGATAGAGGCTCAAAATGCTGTGTCTGAACTAGTGACAAGTGAAGTCACGGTCATTAATAGTGAGGAGGAATTGGGAAAGTAGGCGATGAGTTTCTACTCAACACTTTATAATAAGGGTGAAACGGCACAGAGGGTGGAAGACAAACTGAATTGGAAGTAAAAACTTACCAATACACATAATAACATCCTATGCAGGAAGATAATTGAAGAAGAGGTGAAGGAGGCTTTATGGAGCATCGTCACACACAAGTCACTCGGACCTGACGGGTTCAACTCATTCTTTTATAGAGATGCATGGTAGACCATCAAAGTTACTTGTGTGCATCAGTGAATTGGTTTATGGAAGGGGGATGTATGCTAAAGCAAGTGAATCACATGTTCTTGGTCCTTATTCCTAAGGTCAAGACCACAACCTCATTGGCAGATTTCAGACCAATCACTTGTTGCAATGTGCAATATAAATTGATTGCAAAGCTTCTATCCTAGAGATTGAAGATGGTACTACTGCTCATTGTATCATAGAACCAAGGGGCATTTATCCAAGGGAGAAGCATCAGCGATTGTGCCTTGATGGCAGGCGAATTCATGTTGGGATTCAATGTTAATAGGGGGCATAAGATGATTTGCATGAAGCTTGATGTATCGAAGGCTTATGACAATATCAGGTGGAGCAAGTTTTGGTGGGTGATGGAGCAGCTAGATTTCCAAGAGAGATGGTTATAGCAGATGAAACAATGTGTTGAAACAGCTAGTTTCTCAGTCCTGATGAATGGAACCCCGAACAATATCTTTAAAGGGGGGATGTATTGAGACAAGGAGACCCGGTCTCACTACTTCTATTGACAATTATCATGGAGTACTACACTCAACTAATGAACAAGGCGGAGGAGGAGAAGTGCATTTCCTGTTATACCATATATGGCACCAAGTTGCATAGTCATCTAATCTTTGTTGACAACATGCTAGTGTTTCTAGAAGCAAAGACTACATATATGCAAAACTTGAGGAGGCTACTTGTCCACTTCAGTGAGCAAACTGGATTGAAGGTCAACATGAAGAAAACATAGTTATTTATGTCTACAAACTATGAGGAAATGATAAGCTCAATTGAAGAAGCAATTGGTGTGGAAAGGAGCACACTGCCAACCAAATACCTTGGATTCCCCTTGGCAGGGGGTAATCTAAAGGTGTGCAATTTTGTGGATTGTATGAACAGGATGGAGGAGACGATAGCTAAGTGGCCAATAACAAAGACATCAATGGCAGGGAGGATCACATGTCCGAGTCATCAATCGAAGGTCTCTTGATTTTTTAGGTCCAATAGGGGGAAATACCGAAAGCCATACTAGATAGGATGGAAATGTCGATTTCGAACTTTGTATGGGCGGGAGGAACACACCCAATGAAGTTTAGTAGGCTAGCAGTCGACAAAGAGGAGGGTGGTGTAGGACTCAAGTCACCTAGGGAGATTGCAGATTGGAGGACGGCCAAGTAGATCTACAAATACATGAGGGGGAACTCAATGTGGGAAAAGTGGATGAGAGCCAGATAACCCCACAGTCTGGATTTCAAACCAAACACTTGAGAAGGCTATTCGAGGGTTATCAACATGATGATGGAATTGTGGCAGGAGCTTAAGCATGGAAACCAATCTTGGAACCTGAATATGATGGAGGAAGACACATGGGAACTCATCAGGGCTAGAGGAGATCGACAATGCACTACCAAGTTCATTTGGACGGGGCTAGAAGTACCTAAATGGAGCTTGTGTCTACATCGGGCTGCCTACGGCTCCCTGTCAATGCTCGACAAGGTGCAAAGATGGTATAATGGGACAATATCCAAATGTCTCCTATGTGAAAAGAATATGGAAACCTATGCTCATCTGTTCAGTGACTTTGAGTATACCACGAAAGTATGGAAAGGAGTGCTACATGAGGTGATCGAAGCTGAGGATGAACTGCTTGAGACTGATGCAATGATCAAGAAACTCAGAGGAGGCACTATAGAGAGGAACATAAAGAAGAAGCTTGTGTTATTAACCCTATATTTCCATGTCTGGAAAGAAAGGAATGAGAGTAAACACAATAAAAAGAATAGAAGTGAAGATAGCTTAATAAGCAAAATCTATAAAGTGATATGGAGTAGACTACATGTGAAGGTCTGATGTGTCATGTAAAGGAGTGAGTAATGTAGAGTGTAGGGGCTACTTTGTATTGCGACCCTATTTATAGTGGACTTCGGAATAAAATTTACCCAATTCCGATACATACATACATACAACATACATACATACATACATACATACATATATACATACATACATACATACATACATACATACATACAATAAAATTATGTGTGTCACCCCTTAGGGTTTGTCTGGCGATCGTGAGTGTGACGCTACTAGTGACTCGGCGGGCATGGCACCCATGCTCGTGGTCACCCAGACCGGAGGTGTCCACCCCCATCCACCATCCCCACCCACCAGCCCTAACCCTATCGCTAGAAGCAACCAGGAGTAGAGAGAGAAGGCAGAGATGGCTAGCCCTAATTTGGGAGAATAGCAAGACACGACAAGGAAGAAGATGCTATGGAAGACTTAGTCACAGGTCCTGAAGGAACTGATGAGGAAGCAGATCGAGGACCTACCCTTTTCGTAGCCAATTGAGAAGGAGGGTGATATCCACATTGAACTGGATCTGCATGAGTTTGAGAAGATGAAGAACATGCGGGAATCCACTATTCTGGTATACATCAGCGGAAGAAGGCCATACTATCCCCATATGCAAGCATGGATTCAACAAAGTGGATTCTGAAGGGGAGCTTCGAGCTACTGTCAAGAGAAAAGGGTGTCTTCTTGGTCAGGTTCTCAAACCCGGAGGACAAGAAGGGGGTCCTAGACTTGGGACCTCACTGGTTTGACTCTCAATTGGTAGTGGTGAAGGACTAACGGTTCAACGACGATCTAAGGAAGGAGTTGTTCTCAACCATCCCAACTTGGATCATAGTCTATTCATTTGGAAGAACTTAGACGAGGAATGAAACAAGTACCATTGTCACAAGAGTTGGGGGGTCCTGCACATAGATGATAGGTCTCTTGAGGGAGAAGAAGCAAGGATTCTGGTTGTGTTGTCAGTCAAATCCCAACATTGAAGAAGGCTTGGCTCAATGTTAGAGAAGTAGAGCCAATCCCAGTCAGAGTGGAATAAGACTACATCCCACCCAAGTGCAACCACTATCAAGCCTTTGTTCGCAGCGATGTTCAATGCGACGAGAAGAAGATGATGGACAAAGGGGAAGAGAAAGAGGGTTGAATATGGGTAGTGAAATCCAAGAAAGGGGTGCCTCGTTAGCGGTAGGAGGAAAATGACCCAAGACTAGACTTGGGAAACAAAGAAGAAGGTATCAGTGAATCAGGGGGCCACACACAAGCGAACAAAGGAACCTAGGAGGTTATAGAGCCCAACAATGGTAGTCCATATGGAGTCAAGAACTCAACCACACATCATGAGGATAAATCTACTGAGAAAGAAAGCACACATAGAGAAGAGGGTGAATTCACACAATCTCCCAGGAAGAAGAGCAACTGCAAGGTGAGTATTCCCTAATCTCAAGGTGTTGGATGTGTTCTTGATAAGGGGAATAGATTTGAAACTCTGAGTGACTCAGACAAAGAAGAAGAACAGGTGATCAAATAGATAGAGAGGGAAGGCAGCAAGAAGAACAACAAAAGGAGCCCCCAAGGCATACAAGAGCCCTATAAAAAACGTGTTAATATATACATGATGTCGTGGAATATTAAGGGAAGGTGTGACAAGAACAAGAAGAAAGAGATCTGGGAGTGGATCACTGCTAGTGGACATTCTCTAGTTGCTTTAGTATAAACAAAGATAAAGGAGCCAAATAAAGACAATATTAGATATTTATTTCCACAGGGATGGGAGCACTTGTCTAATGTGGAGTGCTCTGAGCTAGCCAGAGTTTGTGTGGCATGGAAACCTAGTGTGTGGCAAGAGACAATCATAAATATGTCAGATCAACACATCACTCTTGAGTGCAGGAATAACAGTGGCTTGCAGATGTGGGTATCAATTGTATATGCTCATAATGATGTGAAAAATAGACAGGAGTTATGGTAGGACCTAGTTTTCCTTTCCAGACAACACTATCTACCATGGTTAGTCATTGGGGATTTTAATATTGTCCAGTTACAGGCAGAGAAGATAGGGAAACGACCATCTTTGAACTTAGAGATGAATAATTTTAACCATACAATAGACAAGGCAAGATTGTTTGAGTTACCAATGAATGGGGGTGACATCTTCACATGGAATAATAAAAGGGACCCACAGAATAGAATAGCAAGTAAACTGGATAGGGCACTGGTGAATGTTGAATGGCTGCAAATTGTTCCTGCTATATAGGTAAAAGCAGGTGGTTCTGAAATAAGTGACCATGCTCCTATATCACTGCAGATCACATAGAAGAAACAAAAAAGGAGGCCTTTTAGATTCTTAAACTATTGGGCTGACTAGAAGGGCTTCAATCATATCATTAAAGAAAGTTGGAATGCTCAGATAATAGGGAACCCAATGTATGTGTTTGCAAAGAAACTAACAAATATAAAGATTGCACTGAAGAAGTGGGCCAAGGCTGAAGTGAATATCCCAAACCTACTAGCAGATACAAAAAGAGAATGTAAAGAAGTTAGAGGAAATCCTAAAGTACCCACTAAAAGAAGATCTAATAAGGAAAGATGGTGAGTTGAAGATGATGCTGAAGGATATGGAGAAAGCAGAGGACAAATTTTATTGGTAGAGAAGAAGAGACAAATGGATGGAGGATGGTGATAGAAATATCAAACTCTATCATACGGTAGTGAAAAGGAGGAAGGAAGATAAGATCATCTCAAAACTTATTGACAAAGATGGCAATGTCATCAACAAACATGAGGATTTAGAGGAACAAGCTATGGGGTTCTATTCTTCTCTTTATAATAAAAACATTGAAGAGGAGCTACGGAATGAGGAAATGACATGGAGGTACAAACTCTCAAGCACTCATAATAACATTCTCATATGGAATACAAATGAACATGAAGTTAAAGAAGTTGTCTGGAGCATTGGCAGCAACAAGTCCTCGGGATCCGATGGTTTCAATGCTTACATTATGTGGGAAATTATAAAGTTGGACCTGATTGCATATGCCAACTGGTTCATGGAAGGGAGCAACATGGTCAGGCAGGTTAATCATTCTTTCCTAGTACTTATTCCTAAGAAGAAAGTGATTGCATCCCTAGCTAATTTTAGACGCATCGCCTGCTGTTCAGTGCAATATAAAATCATCGCCAAAATCTTAGTTGCCAGATTGAAGTCGGTGCTTCCTTACCTTATTTCTGAAAACCAAGGAGCTTTTATGATAGGAAGGAGCATTAGTGACTGTGCTTTACTAGTAGGGGAATTTCTGTAAGACTACAAGGTGATGAGAGGCAACAGAAAGGCTTTCTTAAAACTGGATGTATCTAAAGCCTATGATAGTGTCATATGGGACAAACTTTGGTGGATCATGGAACAGATGGGGTTCAATGAACTATGGATTGACTGGCTGAAACAGTGCATGAAAACAACAAATTTTTTTGTACTAGTTAATGGCACTTCTACTGGTATGTTCAAATGGGGAAACATGCTATTCCAAGGTGATCTACTCCCTCCTCTTCTTTTTGTTATTGTTATGGAATATTTCACACAAAAGATGCTGGAAGTAGAGGGGAAAAAGGAGATAAAGCCATATATTGTGCATGGTACCAAGGTGATGACACACTTAATCTTTGCAGATGATGTGCTTATCTTTGCTGAAGCCAAACAAAATATAATGGTCAATCTGTAGATCCTTCTCAAAAATTTTGGTAAGCAGACTGGTCTTTGTGTAAACGCAAGAAAGACTCATCTTTTCTTGTCAAAAAGCTACTATCAGATGGAGGATAGATTAAAAGATTCTATGGGTGTGGAGATGGGGAAATTTCTACTAAATACCTCAAATTCTTGCTAGCTGGAGGTAATATACAAGTCAAGGATTTTTCTGATTGCATGGACATGCTATAGGAAATGATTAGCAAATGTCCAACTCAAAAAAATCCATGGCAGGAAGAGCCACACTTCTGAAGGTGTCTGTAGAAAAACTTCTCACATTTTGGGTACAATAGGGAGAGATCCCAGTCTAGTTCTTGATATATTGGAGATGAAGATGGTAAATTTTCTATGGGTAGGGGGTACCACCCAATGAGATATGCACGTATGGCTCTTCCCAAATATGAAGGAGGCCTAGGCGTTAAATCATCGAGGGATATAGAAAAGTGAGAAACAATGAAAAGAACCATTATCTACCAGGAGGGCACCTCAACTTGGAGGAATGGATGAGAGATAGATATCTAAGAGGACTCAAGTTCATACCATAGATAAGAGAAGGATACTCACACACCATCAATGTCATGATGCAGATATGGCAACAAACGAGACACCTCTTTGAACCCCAAATGAGAGGTGGATGGAGACTTAAAGATATGAAGACTAATCAATGGGAGGTCATGAGATCAAGAGCTGCAAAAGACAAGCACATGGAGCAGGTATGGACTGGAGTACATGTTCCAAAATGGATTATGTGTGTTTATAAAGTTTTGCATAATCACCTAGTGGATTTCTACAATTTTACAAAAGATTTCTGGAAAATTATATGTGAGGATTTCGGGCTGCATATACAGCTGAAAGAAGAACCGAGAAGCATGTTGGCAAGCTGCAGACAAAGTGATAAGAAGAGGATCCTTTTTGTTGCTCTATGCTACCATATTTGGGAGTAAAGAAACACACAAATACACAGAGGCGCAACCACCAATGTAAATAGTATTGGTGCAAAATTTTGTAAATGTGCTAGACGTGGATGCACATTAGTCAGTAGAGTTTTTTCTAAGTTTTTTCTAAGTTTTTTCTAGATGTATGGAATTGGGCCTACATGTAACTCTTGACCCCCTATATTGTAGGGGAGGGGGGTCCGAATAGATTTACATGATTTCAATACATACATACATAGATACATACATACATACATACATACATATGTATGTATGTATATATATACATTCCCATATCCAATTGCCAATTATATACACAAGTAGAAAAGAATCACAAATACAAATGCAATGAAAATTTTGTATACATCAGTATAGATAACTCCCACTTTTTGCTGCACAACCACACTACCTTCTGCATCACCTATCGTCTTGTGGTTGAGGTGAGCATGTGGGAATGGTGTTTGTTTCCAAGAACAACATAAAAGCTTGATACACATACCAACTACATAAGAGGGTATAAGAACACCATGAATCATGTCACTAGGAAGGGTGGATAAGTCTCACCCAGTGCAACAACATAATCTTGTACTGAAAGATGGAATGAATGCAACCCCTATAAATTTGTGTATAGTTCTATACATCGAAACACTAGCATATAATAAATTCACCTAAAATACTATTATATCACAAAAAACATACATTGGGCATGCTAGATGGATGGTCCATGAGATTACACTCAATAACCTCTACACTAGGAGGGTCCACCTCCTATGAATAGCGGGGTGGCATAGGTACTGTCTGAGGAGGTTGAGTTGCATCCTCTATTCCTTTTGCAATCATGTCTTGCACGTGCTCTTGTGACAATCTTCCTTTTTTGTTAGATCTATACTTCTTTGACGATCCAAAAAAGGATCTTAATACCGAAACTAGCCCCAACATCCCTAGCATATCCATGGTACTCTAGAGTACCTAGAGTAACCATCACTTCATCTATTTGGCCTTCAGGGATGAACATAACTTCTTTTCTTTGCTTGTTGAGATCTTACTAATTATCATCAAAAGTAATTGGTCAGTAAAACTAACAATCACGGTAAAAAATGATCATGCACTCTAAGAGTTGAATTTTACCATTCTTGCAGCCACCTCAGTGGTTGTTGGGTTGAGTATTCCTCTAGATTGGTTTTTACTCATAGCTATCCACTCCTCTTGGTGAAAGAAAGGTGCATGAGTAGTAGAAGACTCAAAAAGCCAAGAGTAGAATGATTAGAAAAAGACACTTTCAATTTCTTTTTCCTCTGCATTATGTAGTCACCTGGACCCAACTTGTGGTTGTGCACATTTTTTGTAGGCCATTTATTTTATGCAATGTGTAAAGACTAGTTAATACAAACCATATGTTAAATATATAATGCATTGGAATCATAATAATGTATCTTAAATACGTAATGATTATGTAATACATTGAATACAATTGATTAGTCATAGATATTTACAAATAAAAGAGGCTTACCTTTAATTCATCTATTTGTCTTGAAGCAACAAATGATTCTTACACCTTCTGGTCAAGATAGGCCCATTGCTCAATGGAAACTTTTTTCTTTTTCTTGTTGCTCATTATGTATTTTTTGTCATATTTGTCTTACAATTCCATAACATCCCCCACAATGTTGCATCACCTTTTTACGATGCAATTTTCATCAAGGTCAAAGATTCTATATAAGATTTCATATATAATGCCATATTTATAAAATATAATTTTGAATATCGTTAAAAATCATAAATTTCACACATAAGTTCTTCCATATGTAGTATTAAATGAAGCATCAACTTTATGCCAAGATTATATTATTATATCCACTTTGATGTGAGTAATAACCCTTAGACATTGCATGAAAGTACTTGTGTCTTCCCAGTAGGATTTCCTACATCTTCAAAGCCAACATCCAATTTCAATCCTTTACCCATTTGCACAACTGACGTGTATATCAAGGTGATGCCTCTTTTAGGTGTAAGATCACACCATTTCTCTACAAAGCTAACAAGATACTCATAGTTCACATCCTTAGTGCACCCAATCAAAATTTTTCAAGAAGCACATATAAGTGATAGAGAATGTGAAATGCACATTTATGTAATAATTGTGATATAGAATGTAAAATGCACATATATGCGATAACAGTGATAGATAATGTAAAATGCACATCTATGTAATAAAAGAATACAACCTACACCATCATGGTATTCATCCTTATAGTGCACATCGTCATGGTTCTCATCCTTAGGGACTGACACCATCTGAAAATATACTTAAAATAGTAAAGAATGAAATATAAGTGATCAAGAATGTAAAATGTACATATCGCGTATAAGACATATATAACTGTAACAAAGAATGTAAATGTACATGTCTAATATGTAGCATGTATAACTGTGATAAAGAAAAATAAAATCCACATCTAACATTTAAAAAATAGAATACATGCCTCTAGTATTGGTTGGATCTTTGATCAATTAATATTTCTTTTTTGTGATCTCAATGCATATATAAATCAGTGTTGGCTTCAAGGTTTGGTGTTTGAAAGGAAACATAGAATGGTCTGGATTCATCATACTTGTCATAGTACTCTTCTTCATCTATAAGATCTGTGATGAACTTCCTTTTCCCATGAAGAATGATAGATCATTTTTCATTTGTAGGATAATGTTGAATACTTACTTCACGTGTGATTCCATTATGAATGGTTCACCCTTTTCAACAAACTTTTCAAAATTCAATAATGTGAAACCTAATTGATCCATTACAGATCGTGTGATGTTATTAACCCAATTACACCCAAATATGGGAACATTGAAATATGTGTAGTCAACCTCCCATGTTTCTTCAATGACACCATAATAAGACATTTTAGATTCATTTGAACACTTATCCTTTGCACTATAAAAATACAGTGAAGTTTCTTGAAGGGTGACCCCACTATTTTGAATGACACTTATCATATTGATGTTTAGTGTAATATGAAAATCAATTTATGTCAAACCCTTCGTAAGAAAACACTCATTTTTGGTATAAAGGCAAGCAAATTTATATTTTTAGCAACATTATTTGGTGTTTGATATAGTTGATGGATGACTTTATATTTAAACCACCTAATAATTGTCCTATTATGCACTATAGTAAGCCACATTGCGCTAGGTTGAAGATATTTTTTCATGATAAAATTGGTATGTTGGGTGATATAAATACTAACTTCATTGATGTTGTGTAAAACATACACGTATACTTGTTTTCAAGCTCACAACTAATTACTTCCCTGCGTGCCCCTAAAGTTCCATTGTTTGATTAGGGATCAATATTCTTTTTGTTTGTTGATGCTTCATTATAAATCAGAAAGTCATTGCAAAATTCCATAACCTCCCTAGCCACATAGACCTCAATATTACTCCCTTTAGGCCAATACTAATTTTGAACATCACCTTTAGAACCACTCATGTACCATCAAAAAGTGTACATCCAATGTAAGAATTTTGGGCTCGATATTTTCACTTCTCTAGTGAAATGGACAACAAGATGTATCATGATATCAAAGAATGAAGGAGGAAAATACATCTCAAGCTAGCACATTGTAATAACCACTTATCTTTGCAACTTATCATGATTCATATGATCAATTACTTTGTTGCATATAGTGTTGAAGAATAAACAAAGCCCATCATCTTACATGCTTTTGCAATATAGATCAAATATCCACATGCAATATTTGATCTATTAGAGTGTGACAATCATGAGATTTGAGACCTATCAGCTTTAGATCCTTCAATGATACCAATCGATAGATATTTGAAGAGTATTCCTATGGTAACTTAACATTAAGAAAACACTCACAAAAAAATCTCTTCTCCCATTTAGACAACATGTAACAAGTAGGAGGTGAATATGTTTTTTGATAACTACTAACTTTTGTTATTAATTCTTTCTATATACCCATTTCACGTAGGTCCATTCTAGATTTTATGCCATTTCAATCTTACCTAGCATATTGATCATAGAATAAATGACGCTATCACAGATTGTCAACATGCATGGCATCGATAAAATGTGTAATCGTCAAAGAACTCCAATAAATCCCAGAATAATGACCTCTTCTTGAACAAAATTTGTCACTTTGTGCGGGAATAGTACATTGTGATTTGTTACCAAATTTATTGACAAACTCTTTTACTCATTTATAAACAACCTCCCCTGATATAGGTGTACGGGCACTGCACCTCACTTGATCCATTGAATTCTTTTCTCAACCGTCGGTAAGGATACACTTTTGGAAGAAACCTTCGATAACCAAGATATATAGTCTTTCTTCCATATTTAAATTGTATTTTAATAGCATTCTCCTTATATATAGGGCATGCTTTGGATCCTTTACGATGTATCCAAACAAATTCCAATATGCTAGAAAGTCATTGATAGTGCAAAAAAACATATCATGCAAATAAAATGTCTCTCTATGTAAAGCATCATATTTCATCCACCCCTTCTTCCCAAAGTTACTTTAACACATCAATTAGAGGTTCAAGAAAAACATCAATATCATTGCCAGGTTGTTTGGGGCCCAATATCAATAAGGACAACATGACATACTTATTTTTCATACACAACTATGGAAGAAGATTGTATATAACAATCATAATAGGCCAAGTGCTATCTTGTCTTCTTAATGTGTCATATGGATTAATCCCATTGATACAAATCACAAGCCTTAGATTCCTAACTTATTCACCAAATTTAGGGTACAATAAATAAGTTTTCTTCCATTGTGGGTAATAAAATGCACGTTGTAGGATCCCATCATTGTTTTTCTTTTCCTATGCATGTCAGCATTCATTTTGTGCATCCACGATATTAGCATACAAGCATTGAAACCATGGTATTTTAGGTAGATACCACATAACCTTGATAGGATAGCCTATTTTGGACTTACCACAAGTCGTCATTTTGTACCTTGACTCCCCACATTTTTGACAATCTATCAAATGGATACAATCCTTTTACAATATTGTACAATCATTTATACATGCATGTATCTTCTTAGCCTCCATCCCATTGGGCAAAAACTTTTTCTTTAATTTGTGTGTTGAGATTGGAAGCTCGTTGCCTTCAAGAAGATTTCTTTCAACAAAGAAAAAAGAGACATGAAGTTTTTTTCGCTCCATCTATTTTTAGCCTTTAGAGTATAGAATGTCAAAATAACACTCATCTTCATAAAGTTGGTAAAACCTAATTATAATTGTCTCTCAGTATCATGCACAATGTTTCTAAATAATGAAGGTGGATCAGTAAGATTTTCTCCACAACTATCTAGCATCAGATCAATCATGTCAATCAGAATCTGTTCATTCACATCTACATCATCATTAGCCATTTATTCTTCAACACAAGTACTATTGTCGACATCTACTGATGTTATAGTAATAATTTGTCCATGCCAATACCATTCTTTATAGACTTGTACAATCCTATTGCACATTACATGACTTTTGATTTTGTCTATAGTGTCGACTTTCAAGTTGTTAATGTAATTCCTGCATGGAAATAGAACCTATCTCTAGGTTGTTTCCTATGTTCCTCGGCAAGTCTTATAATAAGATCAAGACCAATATTAAATTCTGGAATGCATCAATTTTGAATGTACATCAATTATTGATCCATTCTATGGTCACAAAGAAAACAAGTATTGAATCACGTGTTTACAGATTAGAACTTAGAGATTAGGATTTATAGATTGGGGTTTATCAGTTAGGGTTTAGGGTTTATAGATTAGGGTTAATAGTTTGATAATTAGGTTTTAGGATTTAGTAGTGAATGTGCATACCACCTATCCCAGTCTTGAACACCTAATCTCACTATTATGTATATGATGTGCATTCGATTTTCAATAAAATTTCAAAAGAATTTCCCCACAGTTCATCAAGTACACCGATGTAGATATGCATATACCCACCTACATATATACTTAGAGAAAAAATGGGGAAGTACTGATGAAACATCTTGAAAATAGAATACACATTGTACACTTACATCCTAAGTAAGATTAAGTGTTCAAGAACAGTCCTAAATGGGAGACTATCCAAGATTTACTTGTAATGTGTAAACTTCAGATGGGTTTCTAGGCCAAGATGACATATTTCTAAATTAGGATTTATGGTTTAGAATTTAGGTAAATATAAAAAAAATAGTTAAAATTGAACAATACACCTAATTATGAGGCAATTATACATGAATTCCAACTATACAAGTATTATTTCTCCAATTTTCAAACTAAAATCCTACTTATATTTCATCATTCAATTGATTTCAATTTAGGTATTTAAGCCCTAGTTACATTTCACCAAATCATATGAGTAGTTATACAAAAAATGTAGCTAAAGAACACATCTTGAGGAGCTGGCAACCATGGGGGCACAAGCGGCAGCGACCGTGATAGTGGTGGATCAAGCAGCGGAGGCAGTGAGCAACAAACCAGTAGACCAGCAACGAAAACATAGCAACTGGTGACGATGATGACCAGTGAAGCACATCAGTATGGTAGGGTGAGCGGAAAAGTGTGGTGACGGTGATACCAAGGTGAGCAACAATGAGTGTTAGGGAAGCACAATGACATAGCAAAGGCGACATCGATTAGGGAAACAAATCACCAGACTGAGGGAGAAAAATGCACAATGAAAAAGAGAATGGGGAATGGAAGAAAGTTTGTTTTGTGGGTGTTGTTAAGTGAACTTAGTCGTCAGTTGCTAGCAAAAATCGACGACTAAGTACCCAGTCTTCGGCTGGATAATAAAAGCTGACAAAATGTTGAGCACTATGTTGTTGGTTTTAGAAAATGAAACTAATGACAGAGGCCATTATCCCAATAAGAAAACGCCATCCTCACTAAGGACTATTTCATTAGTTACCGACAACGTAGTTCTCACTATGTCATTGATTTTAGTAAGAAAACAAGCTGTACAGACCTACATCCCAATAAAAAACACCAGCCTCACTGAGGACCTAGTTATTAGTTTCGTAGTAGGAACAACAACATAGTTTTCGCTATTTCATCAGGTTTCATAAAGTAAATGAATGACAGAGACCCCTATCCTAATAGAAAAACACCAAGATTACTAGGAACCTAGTTGTTGGTTTTGTAGCTGAAACTAATGACATAATTGAATTTGGGGGGAAATGTTTTTTCCTAGGGACATTGTGGGAACCCTCTGTTGTCAGTTCCTTATAAGAGAACCAACACCATATGCTTTTCGGAAGTAAAAATGTTTCACAGTGGCCTCACTTGGCATGTATGCCTAGAGAGCCAGTCATATGATGATTGTAGTGAGGCATATTGTAACTTATTTCATAATAATAAAGGAGATTTAGTTTATTTTCTTTTGTTGAGCTATGATATAATAATATAACATAACAAATGTCTAAAAATGATGATACTCGATGAAATATGTCTTCAAGTTGAGGACCTAAACAATGATATCATATGTATGGTAAGAGTACATACATTCTTGTTATGTCCCTACTCGAAAATTACTATGGAAACAAAATAGATGATAGTAATACATAAGACTAGAATGTTTGCTGGATGTTGACATAATCTCATTAGTCATGATATATAATATCAAGCTAGACACATAGGTACTTGTCAGAGAATAATGTACCAGATAGACCCACCTTGGGAGAGATACATGGAACCACCTAATGGTAGTCAGAATCAGCTCTCAAAGTGATAGTGGTTGTTGTTGTTCTTAGACTTGAAGTCACTACACTTATCAAATGTCATTTAATGAACTTTTGACACCATCCAATGTGACCTTGGATAAGGGTTTCCAAAGAGGTGGTTCTCAGGTATGTTGTAACACATGGGGATTAATTGTGAGTGATGTAGATCAGATTTGTCCCTCCAACAGGAGATGATATCATGTCCAATTGATAAGTGAAACTGAGAAATTCATGGCCATTCTCATGTGAGTCTATATGTGATATTGAGCTAATATGTATCTCAAAAGTCTTCTCTGATTCAAAAAATATAGATTGAGTATTTAGAGGATGATGATTCCATGCCCCACATTCAATCTAGATATCAGTGATAAAGGAACAATAAGATCACTAGGACACTAATCATATATTGTTCTAATCTGATTATATGTACCTTAACTCTATGCTTGGTAATATCCCATGAGTTGCGGGTATGTGCTTCCGCATTTTGATTATGACTCTAGTCTTTTTTGTTCTCTCTTGCTTCTGGTTGGTGCTTGCATGTCGACGTTGCTTGTGTAGTTTGTCCCTTTGGACAAGACTTGTGTTTTAGCGCTTCTACCCCTGCCTTTTTATTTGACAATGGGGAAGAAATGAGTTCAAGTACATATTTAATTGTCATCCTTTTCTAATTATTTCTATGATATATCATGTGACTATGTAAGAGGACTCAATAATATATAAATGTGTAATGGTTATGCCTTTTGTAAGAACTAACCATATAAGACAAAGGTAAGCATGAATTTAGGGGGAGAAATTTCTACTATTCATTCATGTATCCCCTTAAAATTCACAAGCTAAAAGTTTAAATTACATGTCATTTTCAATATGTTAAGGAATGATTTTTCATCTTCAAAAAGGGGGAGAATATTGACCTAAAAGTTATACATTGTCAATATTTTGATGATGACTTAACCATTCCATTCATATGTATCTAATGTGTTTGTTTGAGATTGATTTCAGGTATTAGGTACCTGAAAAGGATCAAATTCAATCAAGCCCTAGTTTGATCAAATACAAGCAAAAATTAATGCAAATGTACTTTTGTTGACAATGCCCTAAAACCTTTAGGACAATTTTTTTTTTATCATTTCTAGTGATGTCATGACTTGTAATCTAGCTAAGAAAAAATCAGGAGCACTTCAAATGAATATTTAATACTCAAATGGCAATTTCTAAAATTCATTACATGGAGTTTTGTCGACCGAGTTTCATACTTAGGATAAACTCAACCGACACCCTTAATGGATTTTGTCGACTGAGTTTCATCTAGAATAAACTCGGACGACACTTCAAATTTGCTTTATTACATAGTGCTATTAGTCGAGAATTCTTTATTGAAACTTGAATGACTGCGCTATACAGAGTGTGCAAAAAAAGTGTTTCTAGCCGTTAAAGTGTTTCTAACATCAAGAATAGATCTGTTACAACACCCCAAATGACTAGAATTCATCTATAAGTCCTTCTACTAGCTAGTAGACATCCCCAACTATAAATAGGGATCCTTGGGCTTCACCCCAAGTTTTTTGCTTATGCTCCTAGCTACAGTTGAGAGGATTTGTCTACTAAAAGCCCCTTTCTCTCTCTTGTGTACAAATTGAAATGCCATTATGAGTGAGATAGGCTATGTGTAAGAGAGATACTCAATTTAACTCTTGTAAATCTCTCAAATCTTCCCTTTCCCAATCCCTTTATCAAGAGCAAATATGGTTAAAGCTTCTCCAAGTTGAAGTAGAAGATGAAGGCTAAAGATCCTTGAGGAGAGTAGGTAATTCCTTTAAGGAGAAAGAATAATTGCAAGAGGGGATCTCTTTGGTGATGGTGTCCAACTCATGCAAGAGTGGGTAAGCCCTTGTAGAGGTTGAAGACTCTAGCTCAAAGGAAAGGTAAGACCTTGTAAGGTATATTGGCTCCATTTCTTCCTTATAAATGGAAGACTAGGTATCCTTGTCCTAGAAAAAGAAGGTCTTATTATATGTTTTATAATCGAATATAAGTATGCAATAGTTGCAAAATCATAGAGATTGACCACTCTAGGTAGATTTACACTCTCCTAGTTTGGAGTTTGGAACTTCTATACTTACCTTGTTCTTGACCTTATTCAATATATCTCATCCTTGCTATGTATGTTTAGTTGCACACAAATTCCATATTTACAACCTTATATAATGAACTAATTTGAAGGTCTAATGAATCTCGTTTAAGTGTTTTAGCTCTATTCAACTCATCTTCTAGAGCCCATTGATCTAAAATATGTATCTTGTAAAAAAATTTTGATGTTTGATGAATGTGCAGTTTTGGCCTAACCCCTTATGGATGTGTTTGCTTGGTTGAATAATTTTATTAATGCCTTCTATTTTTTTGCATACCAAGCCTATATATCTAAATTTAATTAATGCTTTCCTTCATATACTCCTATTAAAATGTAATTTGAGGTTTTATTTTTACAATGTAATAAGTTAATAGGAATATGATAGTTTTAATTTCTATTTCGGAAAAAAGAAGATGCTCTTCTCCAGGTTAGTAGACCGACTAGGATGTCGATTCAATCGACCAGAGAAATGAGGAGGACAACCTACATGAGGAGTCAATTTTTTGACTAGAGGCCCAACCAATCAATTGGAGGATTCTAGCCAACCGCATGAGCCAGGAGCAAGTTGAATGATCGATGGAAGCCATTCAAGCAACTAAAATTCCAACCAATCAGAGGGTCTAGATAATTGAAAGGTCTGTTCCCAACATCATAATTTCTAGTACGGTTTCTACATATGATTTATGACCTTAGAAAGTAGAAATTCTTAGTGTCCCCAAAGAATTGTGTTATTATGGCCATAACAAACCCTCATATGTTTGTGATTGCATATTTTCTTTTGTAATTATAGCATGTATATGATACATATTATAAGTATGTGGTAGTTAGGTAAATGTATTTTTATATGAAATCCCTAAAAAAATATTAGGTCTTAGATGCCTTCTATAAGTGGCACACATAAAAAGGTTGATTGACTAAGCATAGGTTACCCTAAAGTGTGGTGTGTTGTCTATCTCATGGAAGTGTGATGATAGATATGAGGGTCTACCAAAGTAGGGTTCATATTCTATCATGTTAGCTTTTGGGTCAGCCTTAACTAGGTGGACTTAATGAGATTAAGTTCTTTGAAGCATAGAGATGGAATGTAACAAGGAGTGACATTTAGATGCAATTGGAAAACATTGCCTACCTAAATAGTCAAGTTGTAGGCGATCAACCAAAGCTGACTCATGATTTGATGAAATATGAATCTTGTCTCACTAGACAATTTGCACTGCAATCTTTTGAATTGATAGTGATGCTATTGATTTGAACACAATAGCTGGAGTGATAATTAATTAAATGACTAATTCATATCATCAGTAGGACTAACTGATATCGTTAGTATTATCAAATCAAATAGAAAGTGTTTTGACAAAATGCTAAATTTTCTATTATAGAAATAAATGGAAAATGCTTTCGCATTGCGTCAGTCCATTAGAAGGACAAATTATATGAAACCAACTTCCATGACTATTTTAGGACTTTGATAAACGTTCTCACTAATGAGTGTAAACTCTATATCCTTGAAACACTAATGCCAAAGTTGTTGGTAAGTATGCCCAGTGAGCCAATCATATGACGATTGTGATGACTTATCTGTAAACGATCTGATTGATAAAAAATGCAATCTTCCAAATTATTCTATTTTTATCAATTATGAGATAAGGATGAAGCATAATGAATGTCTAAAGAATGATATTACTCAATAACATATGTCTTTAAGTTGATGACCTTCATAATGAGATCATACGAATGTCAAGAGTATATATATATTCTTGATATATTCCTAGACAGATGATACTGTGGAGAAATGATAGAAAACAATTGTAATTATAGGGCCCACTTCCCTAGGCTCTAGTAGAGTTTTAGGATTGAAGACTTGCCCCACAAACCACCACTATCCTTAACTGGGTTGTTTGTCCTCACTCACTTGCAAGCCAATGTCAACTTCCCGACTGGTCACCCATCCTAGTACTACTCCAAGTTGAGCATGCTTAACTATGGAGTTCTTTAGTGATGGGCTCCCAGAAAAAGAGGTGCACCTTGTTGATAAAGGTAGTGCAATCATTCCTTGTAAGATTATATTATCTGAGGCCTAAAATCCTGAGATGTTGCAATCTCCCCCAATTAGAATCTTGACTTCCTCATCAAGGCTCAACCATATGGCCTTATAATATATCCCCATTTCATAGCAGACCCAATTATCCCATGTACACCTAGCTCCCAATCACGGCTACCAACACAAGGGCAACTCCATCAACTCAGATATCCCTCTCCAACATGCTTGGATACTACCAGTGCATGGGTGGCTCCATCAACTCAGATAGCCCTTTCCAACATGTGTGGACCGCACAGCTCAAAGATTGACATGCCATAGGCCCATGTGGGCCCCACCTACTGGAGGGGAATTGGCTCTGATACCATTTGTAATGCCCGGACCCACTTCCCTAGGCTCTAATAGAGTTTTAGGAATGACGACTGACCCCATAGACCACCACTAGCCTTAACTGGGTTCTTTGTCCTCACTCACATGCACACCGAAGTCAACTTCCTGACTAGTCACCCATCCTAGTACTACTCCAAGTTGAGCACGCTTAACTATGGTGTTCTTTAGTGATGGGCTCCTAGAAAGGGGGTGTACCTTGGTGATATGGGTAGTGTAATCATTCCTTTTAAGACTATATTATCCCAGGCCTAAAATCCTGGGATGTTACAACAATAAAACATAAGACTAGACTATGAGTTGGTTGATGATAGAATCTCATCAATCATCATATGGGATATCAAACCAAACATAAGAATAATTGTTGGAGAACATTGTATCAGATAGACCCACCTTGAGAGTGACACATGGAAACCATAATTGATAGTAAAAATCATGTCTCATAGTGATGGTGATGATTGTGCTTCTTAGACCTGAAGGCAGTTAACTCATCACATGTCGTTTGTTGTACTTTGACATCATCCATTGTGACCTTGAATAATGGTTACTATAAAGGTGGTGCTCGGGTGCACTATAACACATGGGGATGACTATGAGTGATGCAAATGGGATTTGTCCCTCCTTCATCAGTTTCATATCCATGCAACTTGATAAGAGAGAGTAAGAAAAAGCATGTGCAAGCACATGTGAATCAATATATAATATTAAGGTCACACTTATCTCAGATACTCTGCTCTACTTCAAGGAACATGGATTGAACATTGGGAAGATGATGATTCCATGCCTCGAGTCCAATCCGGATATCAATGACGAGGGAATTAGACAATCATTATAACACCAATCACAAATTGTAGGTTGAAGTTATTCTCCAACTTTTCAAATTACTTATGCAACAATGATGTGTTGCTAGATACTGCTCATTGCTTGTGATGTCATAAATAAGTTATAGAAATTCACGCCAATGTAATTAGGAACATATAAGGTCACACACTGAGGATACACTTGGAATAGGAGTTCATTCATGAATATAGTTTAAACTTGATTACTAAAGAGTTAGGTATTCAATTTAAACAACATGGATTGAATGTTGACTAACATAACTGTGAACTGGTCGACCATTTCAAGTGTTGAAATGATATTTTTAGTGTGTCGAGTCAATTGAACCAATATAGGCTAACTGGTTCATGAATTGACCGGTTCAAGAAGTGAACCGATCGGCTCAGGTCCATGAAGAAATTGGTTTAGGTTATGAACCATGGATTCAGTGGATCAATTCGTTTGATTCAAGGATTATTGTTGACGTCATATTGTGCATTAAATCGGGTATAAATTTCCAATAGAATTGTGATTGAGAAACATGATGCAATGACTGGTTTAAGGGTTGAACCGATCAGATCACATGCCAACTGATCAGTTCACTTATGAACTGACCATTTTTGTGCTTGTAGGATGTAAAAATTTATGAAATATCATCCCCTTTGACTCCTGCATAGACTAGGAACCCTGAAACTACCCCTACTATAAATAGAGGGGGCTTCTCAGACGCATCAATTAACTCTGGAAACTGTTGTCTTCTCTACTTGTGGTAACCGAGAGAACCAAAGCAAGTCCTACCCAATATAGGGTGGGATAGAAAGGGAGAACAATTGTGGGAGAGTAATTTGGAGCTAGTACACCAACTAGAAGGGATAACTCCTTTTTTGTTCTTCTAGAATGACAAGTGTTCCTGATGGTAAATGTGGACTACAATAGAGGAGAGGAGGTTGTTGCATGCCTCTATGAGGAAAAGGTCAAACTATTGTCCATGGTGATCGACCAGGAGATGATGTTGATTCTATCTGGGTGCAACTTGAAGAAAGGAGCATACAAATGTGAGGTTGTAGTTGATGACTTACTCCAGGACTAGGTATAACCTTACAAACCATCCTTCTGATTACATAGTTATTGATGCAATCGTCTGTTAAAGCAGAATGTGGCACTTAAATTTTTATTCCCACTTCATGTTTTGTACCCATATTTCTCTATAGTGGTATCAGAGCCACGACAATTTACTATATTTTGGGATTTAATTGATATGATCGAATTTTGTTTTCACCTTTTATTTATTTCATACAATTTATTAATTTGCATATCCAATTATATACCACATATGATCCCAAAATAATATATATATATATATATATATATATATATATATTATATTATATTATATATATAAGGGACCATATTTATTGCCCGCGCGGGTAGCTACCCGCCCACCCTTTCCACCACTTTTTATTAAAAAAAATTCACAATTGCATAGGAGTATTTTATCTAGCTCTCCAAAAAAATTCATCCAAAAATAATATCATTTGCCCCCCCAAAATAAAAAAACCGTCCTTATATATATTTGTTATATATTTTATATAGAGTTACTTTTTTAGTCCTGTAGTTACTTTCTTATCACCATAGTTACTTTTTTGACAACGGAGTTACTTTTGTGGCCAGAAGTGTTACTTTTTTGGCTGTCGGGTAGTGAAACTCCAGGCTACCTGCGCGAGCAATGAATAAACAACCTATATATAATTTATAGGTGTCTCCCTAAAATTGGTTTTGATGGTGGATGTGTAGTATTGTTATGGCCAATAACCCTCTGTTGGCTATGCTTGGTTGGTTGTGGTTTTTAATTCCTATTTGTATCTCAGTTTGTGTACTGAGCCTCTACCATCTTCTTCCTACATCTAGAAGTATTATTCTATCCTTTCTATGCTTGCGTCAAATGTAACTTGAGGCTTCTCAATTACATGTACCAAGTTTGATAGCATTAGGATAGTTTAATTCTAATTACAATGATGAAAACGTCCTAGGCTAAATGAGTCGATCAGCTGGAGGACCTAGGTGTATCAACACAGGAGCCAAAACAATTGGCTGGTGTCCTAATCGATCGACTGGAGATGTCCAGAAGATGTTGGACCAGATACCAACCGACGGGTCTGACAAACCAACCAACAGACCAAGAGGTGATTTTACCGTTTCAAGGGTTGAACTGATCAACCCGAATTGGTTCAAACACAAGTCTTCACCAACAACATGTTGTTGCACGTGATGTAGACCTTAGATGGTAGTAATTCCTTGTGGCTCTAAAGAATTAAAATAGTATGGCCATAAGAATCTCTTACATTTTAATTGCATGTTTTTGTTTGTGGGATATAGAATGTATATGATATGTACTATAATTATGTGGGGATTGAATATGTATATATACTTATAAATATAATATCCCTAAATTAAACATATTAACATGATTTCCATTAGCAACACACATGAAAATATTGATCAATTATGCGTGGGCACGCCAAGCATGGTGTGCCATCGATCTCGTGGAAGTGGGATGATAGTTATGTGGGCCTGCCAAGAAGGGTGCATTTCTATTGTGTTGTCTCTTGGGTCAGACTTAACTAAGTGATCGTAATGAGATTAAACACTTAGAGGCATGCAGATGACAATGGCAAAAGAGTTGCACATACCATCTATATGAGAATTGCATAAGATGGAATTAGAAAAGGTTTGCTACCTTAATGATTGATTATGGGTGTTGGTGTTGGCCAGGTAGTAACTCAATTGTTTTGGATCTTTGCTCACTAGAATTTGGTGCACTACAATGTTCCAAATTGATAAATGAGAGTTATCAATTTGAACAAAAAATGAGAGCATTGATTAATTAAAGGCCTAAATAAACATCGTCAACATTTTATTTGATCAAATAAAATCAAAATGTTTTGACAAAATTGCAAATTTCTCTTGTAGAATCATATGCATAACAATCCTTGAGAAGGACAAGTTAAATGGGAATAATTTCTGCAACTGGTTCAGAATGCTGAGAATTAGTCTCACACATGAGCACAGGCTCTATGTCCTATAGATACCAGAGCCAAATGAACCTGCTCCCATCAGCACCTAAGGCTGACAGGGATGCTTATAATAATCATATTGAAGATGTTGTTGATGTAAGATGTCTAATGTTGTGCTCCATGAATTATGATTTGCAAAGACATCATAAGAACATGGGTGCTATTGATATGGTAACACACCTGAAGAACATGTCCCAATATCACGAAAGATAAGAGAGTTATGATGTCTCTAAGGTTTTGTTGAAATGTAACATGACAGAAGGAGATCTAGTAGGTAATCATGTACTCAAGATCATTGGATATGTGGAGAACCTTTCTAGACTATGATTTCCCCTAGGTCAAGAGTTGGCCACTAATGTGATTCTGCAATGAATGCCAAAATCATACAATCAGATTGTCCTGAACTATAACATGAATAACTTTCTCAAGTCATTGGCAGAGTTACTTGGCATGTTAAGAACAACTAAGGTACAAATGAAGAAATACAAGCTCCATTTCCGTGATGATGATCAAATATCAAAGGGGAAGTAAAAAGGAAAAGACAAAGCAAAGAAGAGTTCTAAAGTTGGCTAAAAGCCCAAGTCTTCAATGCTCAAGGAAAAGAGAGGGGTGAATAAGGGAGGCAATTATCGCCATTGTCACCAACCTAGACACTGGAAGTGGAAATGCCCTTTCTACCTAGAGGAACTAAGAGCATGGAGGAGGGGATAAGATCTCCACTTCATTTATATACGTTATGAGATAAAAATTTTACTTCTTCATCTAAGGTATATGATACTGGATGTAGATATCACATATGTATGAATGTGTAGGATCTTAAAAAAACTAAGCCTTTGTGAAAGGATGAGGTCGGGTTGTTTGTTGAAAATTGACCAAGAGTTGATGCCACTATAGGAAGAACCTATAGTTTATGTCAGCCCACAAGGCATGTAATAGAGTTAGTGAATTGCCATTTAATACCTGCCAATAAATAGAAACATTTTAAATTATGCATCTTGTATGGACAAGGATGTATATGGAAAATCATATAAAGTATAGTCAATGTTCTATTTCTAAAGGATGAGATCCTTTACGGAAATTCCTCAAATAGCTTATGATCTTTGTTTGTTGGATCCAAAGATATATGTTTGTAATGTAAATACCAAAATATTAGAAATTGATAACAAACAATCAATACCTATAGCATTGTCATCTAGAGCACATAAATGAAAAATACATTTCTAGAATACATGATAATGTTAGTATGGACTCCTTTTGGTTATTCAACTATTGGAGACATGCATATGTTATTTATGTGCAACATGACAGAATCACTTTTCACTAGATGTAGTGGAAGAGTGAGTATTTTTTTAAGGCATATACATATTGATGTACATAGAACTTCAGAGTAAATACTACAAGGAATATCAAGTACATCATTATATATACTATTAGTAGATATGGTAATTTGTATTTAATGAAATACAAATATGAATCTCTTGAAGTGTTCAAGAATATCATTAATGAAGTACATAATCACCTTGGTAAAAAGTATTAACACTTTGATATGGTCAAATTTGAAATATTTTAACCAACAATTTGAGGACGTTCTGGAGAGACCGTGATAGTGTAACACAAGGAACTCTACTTGAAACTTAATGATGTATCAGAAAGGAGTCACACCATGATAAGTCATGGTGTAATTATCAATTAATCAAACCTAATCTTCTAATTTCTTCCTGGGGACATGCTTAACACTAAACGATGTACCATCTAAAATGGTTTAAAAGAAACCATATGAGATATGGTATGGAAAATTTCATGGTATGACTTTTATAAAGATAAGGATTGAAACTTATACAAGAAAATAGTTTCTTGAAAAGCTTTATCCTCAAATCACTTAAATGTTAGTATGTTGAAGACTACTAATCTCAATCCAATAACACAAGTGTTTGTTACCTAGATGACTGAATCCCCTGAGAGGAAATTAATTCCAAAGGAATCAACATGACTAAAGTAGAATTCTGAAAGTTAAGATCAACATGAAAACACTGAACCTAAGGAGGCACAATGGGGACAATAAGAATCACAAATTGATGTGGAATATCAAGTTCCTTGTGTAACACAATACTTATAGTTGTAGTAGAAAATGCCATGAGCTTAAAATATTATGATATCTTATAACTTAAAAAGGCGGTGAGTTGGTCATAAATATGATGAGCCAACAACTGATCTAAAGGCTATTGAGGGATCAGAGTCTGAGAAATGGCTTGAGTCCATTATATCCAAAATGGAATCCATGTACACCAAAAAGGTATGACCTCGATGGTACCACCTAAAGGGGTAAAACCCATTTGTTGCAGTTGGGTTTTCAAGAGGAAGACCTCCATGGATAAACTATAAGAGTAGATTGGTTGCAAAGGTTTCCAAACAAGTTCAAAGTGCTGAACATGATGAAATACCTTTACCGAATGTCATGGTTATATACATTAGGATCATGCTTGCTATTGAATCTTATCAAGACTATGAGATTTGGCATATGGAGATTAAAACCACATTCCATAAAAGGAATATTTGAGTAGTGAGTATGTGACGCAACCTGAAGGTTTACAACTCCATTAATGTAAATAAAGTCGGTATGCTATAATGACCAATCAATGCCATTGAATCAAGCATCTCAGAGATGGAATCTTTGCATACGTATATCCCACATATTGATGGGGAGTAACAATATCCCAATACTATAAGTATTGAAACCTGGCATGGAAAGCACCTTCTTTAAGAAGGATTTAGGTGAAGCATCCTATGTGATAGGAATTGAGATCTATAGAGATAGTTCTGGAAAGTTTCTTGACCAAAGTATGAGAACATATATTGGTATGATGTTGAAAGGGTTCAGTTTTGAGAATTCAATGAGAGAGAATGTGTCCATGATATATCGAATTAGTATCTTAAGAACCTTGTATTCCAATTCTTGTAAAGAATGGGAAAACATGAATAAGATGAGATATGCATTCACAATTTGATCTATCATGTATGCAATATAATATACCCATTCCATTATCTTGTATGTATTGGACATGACAAGATAATATTAGTTAGATTTCAATGAAGGTCAATGGAATGTCATAAAGAACATCGATTAGTACTTGAGAAGCACTAAGGATCAGTTGCTAGATTATGGTGATTAGGAAGAATTGGGCGTAAAAAGTTACACCAATGCAAGATTCGAAAAGAACAAAGACAATTAATGATCACAATCTAAAATTTATGTTTGACTTTAAAACAAGAGTTGTAAGTTGAAAAAGTTCCAAACTACATACCATTGTTTAAATTATACAATATAAGCTAAGTATCTTGGTGTTATGAACACAACAGAGGATATTTTATGGATCTAAAAGTTCATATAGAAAAACTTGAATGATGTTTCAACCATTGATGATACAATAGAAAGATATGACAACAATGGAGCTACTCGTTAGGCAAGGAATATCAGATAAAATACTATGAAAATTCCATCACATATGAGAGATCTACAATGAGGATATGTGAAACATACAATACATCGACTAAAGTCAAATGTTGCTAACCTGCAAGATTAGCACATGCACAGTAGAAACATGATGGACATGTTCATGCTCACTAAGAATAAGATTCATGGATGATTGCCTCTAAGTGCAAGATGGAGTTTGTTGGTAAGTATGACAAGAAAGTCAATCATATGATGATTGTGATGGCATATCTCGTAAATGAATTGATTAAAAATAAAGGAAATCTTTTGATTTATTGTGTCTCGATAAGTTATGAGATAATGATGAAACATAATGAATGTCTAAGGAATGATATTAGTCAATGAACTATATCTTCGGGTTGATGACCTGAAAAATGATATCAAAAGGATCTCAAGAGTATATATATTATTGATATGTCCCTAGTCAGATGTTATTACAGAAGGATTATAGACAGTAATAACACATAAGACTATAGTGTGTGTTGTTTGATGACAAAAACTCATCATTCAAGATATGGAATATAAAACCAAACATATAGATACTTGTTGGAAAATAATGTATCAGATAGACCCACTTTGAGAGTGACACATGGAAACCATAATTGGTAGTCAAAATCATCTCTCATAGTGATGGTGGTGATTGTGGTTCTTAGACCTGAATTCACTGCACCCATCACATGTCGTTCGATGTACTCTGACATCAACCACTATGACCTTGAATAAGGGTTACCATAAAGGTGGTGATCGAGTTCATTTTGACACATGGTGATGACTGTGAGTGATGTAGATGGGATTTGTCCCTCTGACAGGAGTTTGATATCTAAGCCAATTGATAAGCGAGACTGAGAAAAAGCATGTGCATGTACATGTAAATCTATATATGATATTGAGGTCACATATATCTCATATAGTCTACTCTAGTTCAAGGAAAATGGATTGAACATTGAGAGGATGATAATTTCATGCCTTGAATTCAATCTGAATATCAATGATAAAGGAATTAGACAATCATTGTAACACTAATGAAATATTGTAGGTTGAAGTTGTTCTCCAACTTTCTAAATTACTTAGGTATTGATGATGTGTTGTTGGATACCGCTCATTGCTTGTGATGTCATAAATCAGTTATGGAAATTCACTTCTAACATAACTTGGAACATATACGGTCACACACATTGCATACAATTGGAATAGGAGTTCATTGATGAATATAGTTTAAACATGATTAGTAAAGAGTTAGGTATTCAATTTAAACAACATTGGTTGAATGTTGACTAATTGAACTGTGAATTGATCGATCCAAGTGTTAAATCAATCATTTCAGTGTGTCAGGTCAATTGAACCAATATTGGCTATCTGGTTCATGAATCGACTCATTCAGGAAGTGAACCGATCAACTTAGGTCCATGAACTAACCGGTTCATATTATGAACCAAAAGTTTGGTGGATCAATTTGATTGATTTAAGAACTAGTGTTGACCTCATTTTGTGATGAAACAACCACTTCAAGGGTTGAACCAATCGATCAACTCACCTATGAATCAACCATTTTGCCAATCACAGGATGTGAAAATTCATGAAATCGCGTCCCTTTCGACTCCTACATAGACTGGGAACCCTAGACCTCCTATAAATAGAGGGGTACTGAGGGCTTCTTAGAAACATCACTTAGTTCTGACAATTGTTGTCTTCTCTATTTGTGGCAACTGAAAGAACCCAAGCAAGTCCTACCTAATAAAGAGAGGAATATGAAGGAAGAACAACTGTGGGAGAGTAAGTTGGTTGTAGTACACCAACTAGAAGGGAAAACTCCTTCTTGTTTGTTATTCTAGAATGATAGGAGTTCTTGATGGTCTGTGTGGACTACTATAGAGGTGAGGAGGATGTTTCATGTCTCTAGGAGGACAAGGTCAAACTATTATTTGTGGTGATCAACCAAGAGTTGTTGCAGACACTTTCCAGGTGCAACTTTAACAAAGGTGCATATAGTTGTGAGGATATAATCACTAGACTAGCTTCAAGACCAGGTATAACTTCGCAAGACATCCTACCCATGACATAGTTATTTAAGCGATCGTCTATTAAATGGGAATATGGTAGTTGATTTTTTTTCACTGCCTATTTTGTATTCATATTTACCTATAAGAGGAACTCGTTCCAAATGTGCATAAGGCTGAGATGGATGCTAACTTGAAGCATGTTAATGATATCACAGACATCAAATACCTTATGTTGGGCTGTATGAACTATAAGTTGCATAACAACATGAAAACATTGATATTCCTGAGATGGTAATATATCTTAAGAATCATGTAAATCAAGAACATATAATGTCACCAAAGTGTTTTTTCGAGTGCAAACTGACATAGAGAAATCTAGTGAGCCCCATGTGCTCAATATGATTGGGCATATGGAACATCTAGAGAGACTGGGATTTCCTCTAGGACAAGGGTTGACCATGGATATGATTCTACAATGAATCATATAGCCAGTTTATAGAGTGCTATCACTTAAGTAACTTGGCCCAACCACTGTTTGAATTTCATGGCATGTTGATAAATGTTGAAGCATGAAGGAAGAAGGACAAACCTAGGATGGTGATTAGAAAAGGTAGTCCAAGGTAAAAGGCAAGGCCAAGAAATGTTCTAAGACTAAGCTAAAGTCTAAATCTTCTACAATCAAGATAAGGAGAATGGCAAGTGCAAAAGGAATCTTTCCTTTTCACTTAAAGGAACTAAGGAAAATGAAGAAAGGGATAGAGATCTCTACTTTAGGTATATACATAATTGAGATTAACTTGTCTACTTCTTAATCTTAGGTATTGGATACCATATGTGGATCACACAGTTTCTCAAATGTGCATGATCTGAAAGAAGTAGACCTTTAAAGAAAGGTGAGGTTGAATTGTGAGTTGCTAATTGAGAAAGAGTTGTTGCCATTGTAGTTGGAACCTATAAATTATCTGTTCCAAGTGGGCTTGTAATATTATGAACATCACATCTATATCATGTTTGGAAAAGGATGAATTCAAATGTCTTATAAGACGTTCTATTAGAAAAATTGAGATATTTTTTTGCAATACTCCAATGTCCTATGGTATATACTTTTTAGATCTAGAGACAAGAGTGTATACCATAAATACAAAAAGGATAAAAATCGATAACTCAAACCAAACATACCTTTGCCATTTTTTTCTAGGGCATAAAAATGAGAAATACATATCTAGACTCGATAAAGACGGTTATTTGGACTCATTTAATTCCAAAGCAATAGAGACATGCAAGTCTTGTTTTTCAGGCAAGATGAGAAATGATCCTTTCACTAGTAATAGTGAGAGATCAAATTATCTATTAGAAGTCATATATATAGATGTATGTGTCCCTTTTGGAACAAATGCTAGAGGGGGTTACCAATACTTCATTAAATTAAATGATGACTTTAGTACGTAAGTGTATGTATACTTGATGAAACATAAGTCAGAAACCCTTAAAAAGTTCAAGGATTTCATGAATGAAGTACAAAACCAACTTGGAAAAAGTATTAAAGGACTTCATCTGATCGAGGTTGAGAATACTTAAGCTAAGAGTTTGAGGACCTTCTACGAGATCATGGTGTCCTCTCACAATGGACTACACCCGGAACACCACAACATAATGGTGTATTAGAAAGAAGGAACCACACACTACTAGATATGGCGCGGACAATGATGATTTTATCTAGTCTTCCAACTTTCGTAAGGGGGTATACTCTAGAAACTAGAACATTTACACTTAACCACGTACCCTCTAAATCAGTTCGAAAGATTCCATATAAGATATGGATTGGGAAGCGTCCCAAATTCCTTTTATAAAGATTTGGGGATGTCAAGTTTATGTGAGAAATTATTTCCTAAAAATCTTTTCCCTAGCTAAAAAAATTTTATTTTGTTGGGTATCCCAAAGAAACCAAGGGATACTACGTGTATATCCCATTTGACAACAAAATGATTGATGTCGGGGATGTTGTATTCCTTGAAAAGGAATTGAATTTTAAAGGGGTCAGTGGGAGGAAAGTAGAAGTTGAATAGGTTTGAGACCAATAAGGAAACATTGAACACGTAGAGGTATAAAAGGAGCAAGGAGACTCACAAACCATTGTGGAATCTCAAGTTCCTCAAGTAACACAAAAGGATCACAAATCTAGTAGGACACACCTTGGGCCTTAAAAATTTAGTTATCTTGTTAGTCAAGAAGGTGGGTAGTTGGTTATAGATGATTAGCCAACTTCCTACCTACAAGCTATTGAGGGACCAAATTCTGATAAATGGCTTGAGGCCATGAGATCTGAGATGGAATCCATGCACACCAACAAGTTATGGACCATGGTGGATCCACCCAAAGGGGTAAAACACATAGTATGGAAGTGAATCTTCAAGAATAAGACTTACATGGATGGTAATGTACAAACCTATAAAGGAAGATTGGTTGCAAAGGGTTTCCCGCAAGTTCAAGTATTGACTATGACAAAACCTTTTCACCATTCACCTTGGTTAAATCCATCAAGATCATGATTTCCATTGCAGCTTATTATGACTACGAGATTTGGTAGATGGATGCTAAAACTTCTCTCCTTAATGGAAATATTCTAGAGGATGTGTACATGATACAACTTGAAGTTTGTATAAATACAAAGGACGCAAATAAAGTATGTAAGATGCAAAGGTCAATCTATGGATTGAAGCAAACATCTCAGAGTTGGGTTCATTGATTTGATGAGACAGACAAAGAGTTTGGCTAGTAAAAATGAAGATGAACCGTGTGTACACAAGAAGGTTTGTGGGAGCATAGTTGTAGTTCCTCATATTGCATGTAGATTACATACTATTGATGGGGAATGAAATACCTACCCTGGAAATGGTAAAGAGATGGCTGGGAAGTACCTTTTCCATGAAGGACTTAGGGAAATCATCCTATATATTGGGAATCAAGATCTATAGATATAGATCTAGAAGGCTTCTTGGCCTAAGCCAGAGAACATAAATTTACAAAGTGTTAAAGAAGCTCATCATGCAAGACTCAAAGAGAGAGAATTCACCTGTGTCCCATGTAATTAGCCTCTCTAGGGCCCAATGTCCCAGTTCTTGTGAAGAAGAAGAATGCATGAATAAGATGACATATTCATATGCATTTGGATCTATCATGTATGCAATGAAATGCACTTGTCTCGATGTATCATATGCCTTGAGCATGACAAGCATATATCAGTCAGATCCGGATGAATATTATTGGACTGCCATAAAGAACATCCTTAAGTACTTGAGAAGAATTTAGGATCAATTCCATGTTTATGGCAGTGAGGAAGATTTTGGTGTAAAGGGTTATATTGGTGCAAGCTTACAAACTGACAAAGATGATTATCGATCGCCATATGGATTTTTGTTTTGCCTTAACAATAGAATCGTGAATTGGAAAGTTCCAAGCAAGAAATTGATCCTAAGTTCATATGCTTTGTGCTCTTTTCATGATTGATTTGTGAAATTAGTAGATGAGAGAGCTGGATGCATGTACTTAGCCATTATTGATCCCATTCAACAATAATCATCTTTTGCATTACACTTATCATTTCTTTGTTGTGGAAAAATTGAAGAGAGTTTGAGTTGGAGCATACTTGAGGACAAGTATGTTTTAAGTTTGGGGTAATGATTCATCCCTATTTGGGGCTTCATCTTGTGCCTTATTAAATTTCAATCACATCTATACCTGTTAGATTACATGTTATTTCCCTCAATATGCATATTTGTATGAAATGCACTTATGGACATTATGTGCATGTTTTTTAGGCATTTGGACCACACTTGATGGAAGAGAGAGAAGGAGTGATCCTAGGGCATCAGAGAAGCCTAAAGTGAAGTATGATGCTCCCTCAACCTACCCGTAGTGGCCAAAGATCCATTAAAGCAAAGATGTCCAAGAAAATCCAAGGAAACAAGTCAAAGTGATGATCCAAAGGCTAGCATGGTCGTGGTACCACAAAACGGCTATTCTAGCATACTTGCAAATTAACAGAGTCACCTTGGAGAAAAGTTAGAATCACCACAGTCGTGCCACACAAAATGGCTGTGGTGAACTAACCTAGAATGTTTGTGCCACCTTACACGACCGTGTGATAGCTGAGGCAAAATAGTTGTGGAGCCAACAATGGGCTATGCAATCTGAGCCACCAAGTCCATGGTGATCACCATGACCATGCTACCTGATGAATGCATTTTCATCTGAGTCTGATCGCCTCGTTTGGCCCAGTTTTGCCCTGATTATTTGCCTTTACTAGCTCTATCTTCTTATATGCGAGATGACTTGGTTTAATTGCTTTAATGAGCCTTTTTTGGCCTTATCTTTTCATATGCAACTTATATTGGCTTAATTGATTTTACTTCTATTTTTATTGATTTTTTGCACCTCTGTGCAGGTCACTTTGAGCATTTGGGCCTTGTCTTCTCAGCCCAATACTCTATTCTGGGCCTTGGTCTGTTCGAGCGTGCTTGGGGTCGGTAGCAGTCAGTGGATCCCCTTCTTCTCCCAGCTTGACCTACTCGCGATTCATAGAGCCTGGTCACAATCGTTTCTAAGCCAGCAGTCTGCGGTCTTCTCTTCTATTCCCAACCGCGGTTCCCCCAGCCACACAAGCCGCGACCACGACAAAAGCCACGACCACAACAAAAGCCGTGACCACGACAAATGTCGCGATCATGACAAATGCCGTGACCACGACAAAAGCCACGACCACGACAAAGGTCGCGACCCGCTGCAGAAATGACAAGGTCGCGATTTTAAGTCGGTGCCCAACCTGCCAATAAATAGGACACGACTCCAGTCAGCCAGATCATCATCTCCAGACGCCGTTAGGCTACAGGACTATCCTGGGCCTGAGGAGACGATCTCCATAGCCAAGAACCTTCCCCCGTGGTGGTTTTGTGGGCTGTTCACCCAGATCTCGAGTGGAGATTCAGATCTGCAAGCCACCTCATTTAGATCTAGATCTGGATCTAGATCTACTGTGTCCACACCACCACCTCGTCCACGAGTTGCTCCTTCTACTGTGACCAAGGACTATGAGAAGAAGAAGAAGGTGGATAGGGAAGATCCACCCCATCTGCTGTGGTGTTCTTCCCTCCTCGTCCAGATATGCCCCGACATCGTGTAGAAGATCATTTCTCCATCGAGCTGCGATCATCTTCTTCACCATGCTCATGGCGGAATCTTCTCTTTCTCTTGTTTTTCTTGTTCCTCTCACCATGAGCGAGTAGTTTACTTTCGCTGGGGTGCGGGGACTAGCCACGTTGCCCATGCTTTCATATCTCACTGTTAAACATTCCATGGAATGTATATAATCTTTCATTTCGTTGTTAATCTTCGATGAGTGCTTATGGTTTGATCACCTGCTTGCATGTATCTTGTTCGTTTCCTATGTTGCGAGAACTTCTATGCATAGGTTTTGAATGTCAATTAACGCAGTTGACTCCCAAACTATGAAATAGAATAGGATTCCTTGAGGTCATAAGTGTATGATCCGTGTGGTGACGAGCCATCTAGCCCACGGTGATGCTTCTGTGTACCTAACACCTATATAGGGGGCCCACAATTTCATTTGGATTTCTATATCTTCAGAGCCGTAAGTATGTGATCTGGATGGTGACGAGACATCTTATACCTAAGGTGATGTTTACGCAGACCTGACGCCCGTACGGGGGGTTCTGCAGCAACTCTATTTGAATGGTTATATCTTGCCTGGATGTTTGATGTTTGGATGTGATTGCATGAGTAGTGGTGGCAAAACCCGGGACCATCCCAACGATTTCCATCATTAATCTTTAATCAACCTTTAATCCTGCTCTTTTACTTTTCTTGCATTTAGTTTAATTAAACTCAAATCAACCAACCTTGTTCTAAATATTAGTCTTGATTCGACTAGATTCGACTAGAAAGAAGATTCTTAAAAACATTGTCCCTTGGGATTCGATCCTCAACTATACTGTGATAAGACCCGTCCGCTTGCGGGTGGTATTATTGCACATTGTTTTGGTTAAAAACTTAGGGATTTCAACCCTAAGTGAGTTTGTTAGTGCGATAATATATGCCACGTCAAATTCTGGCGCCGTTGCCGGGGACAACAGAATCATCTAGTTAAATCTAGTTCTTTTGAGACTAATTTAGGTTTTTCTTTCACTTTTGATACTATCGATCATATATACTTGAATTTGGTTCTACTCTGTCCATCTTACCAGTGAGAGATCTTTTCATCCTAGGTACCTACAAAGTCTAGTGTATGCGCTGCTCAGACAGTCCCAGACTCTCTACTAGCTTTGACCCGGAGATAGACAGAACCTTTCGCCGTCAATACAGAGAGAACCAAGAAAGAATGGCTCAAGAGGAGGAAATTTCTCGAAGGGTAGCTCAAGCCGTTAATGCACTAAGAGACAGACTTATGCAAGAAGCCCGAGCTGAAGTTCAAGAAGAAATCCAAGCAGCTCAAGCAGCAGCTCAACAAGCAGGGTTACAAAAGGACCTTAGGGAGTTCTCAATCCCTAAAGCTGCAGATGTTCATCATCCGGTACAACCCCCTCCCATCAACGCTCTGAATTTTGAGATAAGAGCACATTGGGTTACGTTGCTTCAAAACAGTCCTTTATATGGTAAGCAAGGAGAAGATAGTCAAGAACATCTTCTGAGATTCATAGAATTATGCACCATGACAAAGCAAAATGGAGTCACAGATGATGCCATCAGACTCCGCCTCTTCAAGTACTCTCTTGCTGATAGAGCTATGAGTTGGTATAACTCTTTGTAATGCGAACCCATCACCACCTGGGAACAACTTCAAAATGTTTTTATGGAAAAGTTTTATCCACCTTCTCTCATCTATGAAATTAGGGGCTGAATAACGCAATTCACCCATGCCCCTGGAGAATCCCTAGCTGAAGCATGGGAAAGATACAAAGAGCTTCTACGCAAGTGCCTACATCATGGCATTCCAAAGAATCAACTCATTGAAATCTTTTATAGAGGTGTGGACGATGATATCAAGAGGTTTTTGGATTCCTCGTCTGGAGGAAACTTCATGCGTCAGAGTTATGACAGCGCATGGAAGGTTGTCACCCTTGGAGATGAAAACCAAGCCAACTGGGGAAGACCTGTGGGAAAAGGAGTGTTGAAGGTAGCTATGACTGAAGCAACACCCAAGTACAAGTCTATCGCTGAATCTCTCAAACTCCTAGTTACAAAGCAAGACCATCTAGAATCCTCTCTCGCAGCTTATGAAAGAAGACGTTCGCCCCCTCGACAACAAGACCAACTTAAGTCAGCCTCAGTCTTCTGCGAAGCATGCAAAGGAACTGACCATTCTACTCTAGCCTGTAACATTCTCTATGATGTTGTGTTGAGCAATACCTGTGCTCAGGGAGAGAATGGTTAAATGGAAAATCTGAATGTTGTCAACACCATCCTTGGTCAAGGGTACTATAATCTGAGTCTGAATAGGGACTATCTAGGTTTTCAATATGGAAACCCTTCTGGAGCAGAGAACTCACGACAACTTGTTCAAATACTCAACAAAGAGGCCCTCCAGGATTCCAGTATAACCAATAATAGAATTTTTGGAATCAAGGGAACTTCAGAGGTAACTTCTAGAATAGAAACTACAACAATTATCAGAACAATTCTCAGTTTCAAAACCCCAACCAAGCCCCCTATCAACAGCAACAACAGGGGCAACAAGCCGGTCCCATCTCTCCTGATGACAAATTGTCAGCTATTGAGAAGATGTTGCAGTTGTAGCAGACTATGATAGCTAACTAGCAAGCCCATCAGAAGTCTATTGAATCTCAACTAGCTCAACTTGCGGCTAGCATGAAGCCACCTGCTGGAACCTTTGCTGGACAACCCGAAAACAATCCTAAACATCCGGAGAAACTAAAGGTTGTCACCACCAGGTCCGGGAAAAATTATTTTGACTCCCCTGCTAAGATACCAATAGCGGAAACAAATGATGATAACTTTGCAAATGACCAAGACTCTACAACACCTGAGCCCCAACTGAAGGAACAACCAACCACTGATAAGACAGACAAAGCAAGATTGGAGGAACCATTGACTGTGGAGGCTGAAGACACACCTGCGTCGGATGTGCCAGTATACAAGCCTCATCCTCCTTTCCCAGCTTGTTTGAAGCAGACAAAGCTCGATACTCGATTCAACAAGTTTAAAGAAGCTATGAAGAAGATTCATGTAGATATACCCTTTCTAGATGCACTGGCCGAGATACCAGCCTGGACTAAGTATTTAAAGTCTCTCCTCACAAGGAAGTACATAACTGAAGAATACGAGACTGTTAAGCTAGCAACAACCACTTCCGATATCATCTAGAGAAAGATGCCCAAGAAGAAGAAAGACCCGGGATCCTTTGGGATTTCATGCCATATCGGTGACTCTTCATGTACGAAGGGATTACCCGATCTCAGTGCTAGCATTTCTATCATGCCACTTAGCCTTTGCAAGAGGCTAGGGTTTGCAGAATTATTCCCAACTGGAATGACCATTCAACTTGCAGATAACTCTATGACTCTTCCTTTGGGAATCATCGAAGATGTCCCTGTCAAGGTTGGAAAAGACTCTTATGTCCCTTGTGACTTTGTCATCATGGACATAAAAGAAGATGCCAGATACCCTATTATCTTTGGCCGTCCGTTCCTCACCACTGCAAGAGCTTTGATTGACGTTGAAGCAGGGACCTTGTTGCTCAGACTAGGGAAAGAAACCCTCGAGTTCAAAGTTTTTGAAAGCATGCAGAGACCGAGCATGTAGGAAGAAGTCTATTTGATTGATTGTATTGAGCAAATGTCTCTCCTCACACAAGAGTAATATGAACAAGATGATCCTTTAGAAGTGGCACTAACAAACCCATCTTCCGAAATTTTCATCAGCTAACAAGTTAAGGATTGTATCATTCACCTTGACTCTGTAGAAGAAGATCCTGAAGCCAAGTTCGAGGAACTCAAAGCTGTGAATGTATATGAAGAGCCATGTGAGAAGCTAGAAGCCCCTGAAATGAAGCCCCTACTCGAGGGACTTAAATACGTGTTTTTGGATGATCTCAAGGTTTGTCCAGTTATTATAAGCTTTGATCTAATGACCGAACAAGAAGATAGACTCCTGAAAGAATTAAAGGAAAGAAAGAAAGATATCGGCTACAAGATGGGCGATCTCACCGGGGTCATTCAAGCGCTTTGTATGCACAAAATCCCTATGGTAGAAGACCACAGGTCGACTGTTGAGCATCAACGAAAGTTGAACCCTAATATGAAAGAAGTGGTCCTCCGCGAAGTCATCAAATTGCTCACTACAGGAATCATCTATCCAATATTTGACTCACCTTGGGTGAGTCCTATACATGTTGTTCCAAAGAAAGGTGGCACTACTGTGATACATAATGAAGAAAATGAACTCATCCCCACTCGAATAGTAACCGGGTGGAGGATGTGCATCGATTACAGAAAATTGAACAAAGCCACACGCAAGGATCATTTTCCGATGCCTTTCCTAGATCAAGTCTTAGAGAGATTGGCTCATCAGGAATATTTTTTCTATCTCGATGGTTACTCTGGATTTTATCAAATCCCTATACATCTAGATGACCAAGAGAAAACTATGTTTACCTGCCCCTTTGGAACATACACCTTTAGAAGGATGCCATTCAGACTCTGTAATGCGCCTGCAACCTTCCAACGTTGCATGGCAGCCATATTTTCTGAGCTAACCGAAACTATTATGGAAGTTTTTATGGATGATTTCTCCGTATATGGAGATTCATATGATTCATTCATAAGGCACCTCTTCCTTGTCCTCAAACGATGTGAAGAAGCACATCTAGTGCTTAATTGGGAGAAATGTCACTTTATGGTGAAAGAAGGTATTGTCCTCGGCCATAGGGTCAGTAATCGAGGAATCGAAGTCGACAAAGAAAAGATCGAAGTGATTTCTAAACTCACTATCCCAACCAATGTAAGAGAAGTCCGTGCATTCCTTGGTCATGCGGGCTTCTATAGAAGGTTTATCAAGGATTTCTCCAAGATAACCAAGCCCATGACAAACTTGTTGCTGAAGGACGCTGATTTCCATTTTGATGAAGAGTGTATCAAGAGTTTCAACAACCTAAAGCATGCCCTTACAAAAACACCCATCATTCGAGCCCCGGATTGGGATCACCCATTCAAAATTATGTGTGATGCCAGTGATTACGCTGTGGGTGCCGTTCTGGGCCAATGTATAGAGAAGAAACATCATGTCATCTATTATGCATCGAAGAACCTTGATGAAGCTCAGAGGAACTATGCAAAGACTGAGAAGGAACTCCTAGCAGTCATATACGCCTTTGACAAGTTTAGATCCTACCTCATTGGTTCAAAGGTGATTGTCTACACCGATCACTCTCCTATCCGTTATCTTCTAAAAAAGAAAGATGCAAAACCAAGGCTAATAAGATGGATTCTCCTATTTCAAGAATTTGATCTTGAGATTAGAGATAAGAGAGGCACAGAAAATGTAGTAGAAGACCACTTAAGTCGTATCCACACTCTGGAAACTGAGAAGGTCCCAATCAACGACTCTCTTCCAGATGACCAACTTATGAAAGTCTCAGAAGCTACCCCTTGGTACTCGGACTATGTGAACTACCTTTCCGCCGGTATCATCCACCCTGAGTGTACTGGAAATGCTCTAAAGAAATTCATGCATGATGTGAGGCAATATCACTGGGACGAACCGTACCTCTTCAAGATCTGTGTTGATGGTCTCTACAGACGTTGTATCGTTGAGGCAGAAGCCCAACTTATTTTAGAGCAATGCCACGCAGGCCCAGTCGGAGGCCATATGAGTTCAAAGAAAACCTCTTTGAAGGTTATGCAATGTGGGTTCTTTTGGCCAACCATATCCAAAGATGCTTACAATTTTGTTCTGTCATGTGACAAGTGTCAGAGAACGGGAAACATTACAAAAAGAGATGAGATGCCACTTAAGCTATGGCAAGAAGTTGAGATTTTTGATGTTTGGGGAGTGGACTACATGGGTCCATTCCCATCCTCACATGGATTTTTCTACATCCTTGTCACGGTTGACTATGTATCCAAATGGGTAGAGGCCATACCAACTGTTACTAGAGATTCAAAACCCATCATTAAAATGTTCAAAGAGATCATTTTCCCCCGTTTTGGAGTTCCACGCACTGTGATCTCCGATGGAGGTTCTCATTTTCTGGAAAGAAGCCTTGAAGCGTTGTTGAGAAGATATGGTGTAACACACAAAGTAACTTCTCCCTACCACCCACAAATAAGTGGGTAGGTAGAGGTTTCGAACCGTCAACTCAAAGCTATCCTGGAAAAGACAGTAGGATGCAACTGAAAGGATTGGTCAGTGAAAATCAATGACGCTTTATGGGCCTACCGAACTGCATTCAAAACTCCTCTTGGAACAACACCCTTCAGACTCATCTATGGAAAATCATGTCACCTGCCCATGGAACTAGAACATAAAGCATGGTGGGCAATCAAACAGCTGAATTTCGACATGAAGAAAGAAGGCGAAGCCAGGATTCTACAACTTCAAGAGTTGGATGAACTCCGAATGACAGCTTATGAGAACGCACGAATCTACAAGGAATGCACGAAACTTTGGCATGATGGTCATCTGAAAAGGAAGGACATTCAAGTGGGAGACCAAGTTCTGGTGTTCAACTCGAGACTGAGGTTATTCCCAGGGAAACTCCGCTCTCGATGGTCTGGACCATATATTGTCAAGAGCATCTACCCACATGGTGCATTTACCTTATGGAGTGAGAAGTCAGGTGATTTTGTGGCAAATGGCCAACGCTTGAAGAGATATTTCACCACAGCTGATACTAGCACTGATGAATTGATGAATCTGTCCAAACCGACATATCTTCCCGTAAACTAAAGAAATCACGTCGAGCCATCAACGTAAAACAAAGGCGCTTGTCGGGAGGCAACCCGATCTTTAACTTAGATTTTACTTTTAATTTTGTTTTTAGAAAATTTTGCACCTGATAGACAATGCATCGCAAGATGCAGTCTTAAGTTCTGATAGATTCCATTTTGAGATTTTAGATGGAGGACGCATCACCGAAAGGAATGAAACCACATCTGGTGGACCAACCGGCATGAGTTTTCCCCTCCATCTCGGATTTAGAGTTTTCCCAGGATGAGAAAATTTCTAAGTTCGGGGTGGAGGATGGGTGGTACGTACTTTACTTTCCACCCTCTCCTATCCGTTTCTGACTTAAGATCTCATCGTTGAAATTTTGTCGCAATTTTGAGAAAATTTTTCAAAATTTTCAAAAGTTTTCATAGCAATTTGTATAGAAACTTGATGAAGTTGTGACACTTTTGTTTCAATCAAAGCCATTACCTAGCCGGCTATCCCATTTTCCCATGCATTTTTGAATCATTATACCCTCCTTATTCGAAGCGAAGCCTCAAGGAGAACAATTTCTGAAACTATCCTATGATTAGAAATCATCGTGTGAAGCTTATGAATCCTAACATCATGATCAGTAGATATGGCAAGTATCTGTCAAACCGAGAGGGATCAAACACGTTGTGCTTCCTATCTGACTAGTGGAACAATAGCATGGAATCTCCACCGGATCCTCATCAAGTCATTATTTGAGCAGAGTATGATAAGGAGAACAACCCGATGCACTGAATTGTAAATCAAGTTGCATTCTGATCTTGAACTCTCTTCTACACTTCTTCCATCATCTTCTTACCCCTTCGCTCATCAAAAACAAATAAAAATAGCTGATGTAGTGCCAAACCCTAAGTTCGGGGTGGCACACCCTCCCTCTCTTTCTACTTCTTCCATACCCCTCACTACGAAATAGGGGTGTATCACCAAGAAAAGATGCCTAAGCGCACACAAAAAGAAATGCAATCTTGAGTCGAATAGAGGAGAGTTTCGCACACAAAAAATGCAATAAATGAAATTGCAAATCATATAATAAAAATCTCGAGTCGAATAGAGGAGAGATTTATTTCTTCCTTCCATACCACCCTTCACTCCCTTTTCCACCTACTGGCATAATGAATGCCTACGCTCACCAACATCCTAAAAACACCAGTGTCAGATCAGGTGCACACTTGTTGTTCTGCGGGTATCTTTGGACTCTTACGAAACTCTCTAACATGCTTGATTTTAGAAAAAGTAGAGAGGAAGTGATATTGGGAAGTGAACTCGGGAACGAAGATATGGTAAAATGTGTTATGTGATCTCAGGATGTTGAGACACTTAGTCATACCGAGCAGAAGAGAAACAATCGTGATGTGAAGATGAAGCAATCACACGAATTGAAAGAATTCATTAGGTGATCGTTTCAGATTTTGTGTTACTCGAGGACGAGCAACGTTTAAGTTCGGGGTATTTTGATGAATGCATTTTCATCCGAGTCTGATCGCCTCGTTTGGCCCAATTTTTCCCTGATTATTCGCCTTTACTAGCTCTATCTTCTTATATGCGAGATGACTTGGTTTAATTGCTTTAATGAGCCTTTTTTGGCCTTATCTTTTCATATGCAACTTATATTGGCTTAATTGATTTTACTTCTATTTTTATTGAATTTTTGCACCTCTGTGCAGGTCACTTTGAGCATTTGGGCCTTGTCTTTTCAGCCCAATAATCTATTTTGGGCCTTGGTCTGTTCGAGCATGCTTGGGGTCGGTAGCAGTCAGTGGATCCCCTTCTTCTCCCAGCTTGACCTAATCGCTATTCATAGAGCCTGGTCGCAATCATTTCTAAGCCAGCAGTCCGCGGTCTTCTCTTCTATTCCCAACCGCGGTTCCCCCAGCCACACAAGCCGTGACCACGACAAAAGCCGCGACCATGACAAATGTCACGACCGCGACAAAAGCCGCGACCACGACAAAAGCCGCGACCGCGACAAATGCCACGATCGCGAAAAAAGCCGCGACCATGACAAAAGTCGCGACCACGACAAATGTTGTGACCACGACAAAAGCTGCGACCACAACAAATGCCGCGACCGCGACAAATGCCGCGACCCCGATAAAAGCCGCGACCACGACAAAAGTCGCGACCATGACAAATGCCGCGACCACGACAAAAGCCACGACCACGACAAAAGCCGCGACCACGACAAAAGCCGCGACCCGCTACAGAAATGACATGGTCTCAATTTTAAGTCGGTGCCCAGCCTGCCTATAAATAGGTTACGACTCCAGTCAGCCAAATCATCATCTCCAGACGCCGTTAGGCTGCAGGACTGTCCTGGGCCTGAGGAGATGATCTCCATAGCCAAGAACCTACCCCCGTGGTGGTTTTGCGGCCTGTTCACCCAGATCTCGAGTGGAGACTCAGATCTGCAAGCGACCTCGTTTAGATCTAGATCTGCTGCGTCCACGCCACCATCTCATCCACAAGCTGCTCCTTCTGTTGTGAGCGAGGACTACGAGAAGAATAAGAAGGTGGAGAGAGAATATCTGCCCCGTCTACCGTGGTGTTCTTCCCTCCTCGTCCAGATCTGCCCCGACATTTTGTAGAAGACCATTTCTCCATCGAGCTGCGAGCATCTTCTTCACCATGCTCATGGCAGAATCTTCTCTTTCTCTTGTTTTTCTTGTTCCTCTCACCATGAGCGAGTAGTTTACTTTTACTGGGGTGTGGGGACTAGCCCCGCTGCCCATGCTTTCATATCTCACTGTTAAACATTCCATGGCATGTATATAATCTTTCATTTCATTGTTAATCGTCGATGAGTGCTTGTGGTTTGATCACCTACTTGCATGTATCTTGTTCGTTTCCTATGTTGCGAGAACTTCTATGCGTAGGTTTTGAATGTCGATTAACGCGGTTGACTCCCAAACTAGAAATAGAATGGGATTCTTTGAGGTTGTAAGTGTATGATCCGTGTGGTGATGAGCCATCTAGCCCACGGTGACGCTTCTATGTGCCTGACGCCTGTATAGGGGGCCCACAACTTCATTTGGATTTCTGTATCTTCGGAGCCGTAAGTATGTGATCTGGATGGTGATGAGACATCTGATAACTAAGGTGATGCTTACGCGGACCTGATGCCTGTACGGGGGGTTCTGCAGCAGCTCTATTTGAATGGTTATATCTTGCTTGGATGTTTGATGTTTGGATGTGATTGCATGAGTAGTGGTGGCAAAACCCGGGACCATCCCAGTGATTTCAATCATTAATCTTTAATCAACCTATAATCCTGCTCTTTTACTTTTCTTGCATTTAGTTTAATTAAACTCAAATCAACCAACCTTATTCTAAATATTAGTCTTGATTCGACTAGATTCGACTAGAAAGAAGATTCTTAAAAACGTTGTCCCTTGGGATTCGATCCTCAACTATACTGTGATAAGACTTTTCCGCTTGCGGGTGGTATTATTGCACGTTGTTTTGGTTAACAACTTAGGGATTTCAACCCTAAGTGAGTTTGTTAGTGCGATAATATATGCCACGTCACTACCCTAGCCCCACCACAGTCGTGGTGTGCCCCACCATGGTTGTGCCATTTCCAGTGAAAAATCAACCTAGTCCCTGTGATTTTTTCTAATTTCTCAACTCATTTGTTCCCATCCACCACGACCATTGTCACCCCTCCCCACCATGGTCATGATACTCATAAAACCAAGCTATTTTTTCATTGCATTTCCCATACTACCCCTACTTGACCTAGTGCTTCCCCCACACCTATATATACCTAGGTGGTGGGTCCAAAATGAGGTTAGCTACCTTCTACCACCTCTTAGCTCCCCATTTTTGCCCCTTATCCATTCCACTCCATTTCCACCCCTATTTCACCATTCCCACCACCAAAACCCTAGTTTCTTCTTGTTTCCACCCTATTCAACCATCATCCCAAGCAATTGCACCTTGGAGGAGAGAGGAGGATGCCCTACAGCAGCTGAAGTGGAGGAATGCTTCATCTGCACCGAGATCCATGGATTCTTCTACCTCATTCTCCCTTCTTTTTGTATTTTGCATTTCTATGATTAGCTAGGCCCCTTGGGTGGGCTGTTTGGGGTGAAAAATGTTACTTTGATACCATGTTGGGGGAAAATGATATGTAAACATTGTTATTTCATTTGTTAGTGATTATGTTCTATTTCTATCTCAATTTTCATAAATTTCTTGTTGGTTTGCACTTGAAATCACCTACAAATTTAGGGAAATTGCTTATATATGTGAATTTTGGGATTTTCTCCTAGGTCTAATTCTTGGATCCCTAGCTAGCTACCCATCCTCCTATGTTCTAATCAATTATCCTAAATCTAGTTGAGAGATCTAAGTAGCTAGTTTAGATAAATTTGGTGTGCTTAGCATGGAGCTTTCTCAAGGCTAGAATGTGAGTGATGGGAGGCCTAAAACCTCACTTCCACTCCCATTTCTAGTCACATCCCCTAATCATCCTAAAATCATCTAACCTAAAACTAAGCTTGCTTAGACTCTAATTGAATTACACCTAAACCCTAACCCAAATTGAGCCTCACAAGGGTAGTAGGGGTGTTAGGGACTAGTTCCCCTATACAAAACCTAGTATATCCATGGCTAGTTAGTAGTTTAAGATAATTCATTAGACTCTAAATTATTGTTTGGTTTAATAATCTAAATGAAATCATAATGTTCACACATCACCCCCAACCTAATTGATAAGTGCATCCCCAAAACATCTTACATTTCCCTTTATTACTTCAAAACCCTAATTTCCTTCTTTCGTAGCTAGGTGTTAGCTTAGTTAGCTATTTACATGTTTAGATAGCTTCTTTCCTTTTTCTTGCTAGTTTAGATCTTTCATTGCTCTTTTTTCATATTTGCTAGCTTAGTGTAGTGTAGACTTATCATTGCTGGCCTTATCATAACTTGTTCTCTTTTCTTGCCTTACCTTGTCTTTTCTTGCTTAGTATAATTAAATGTCTAGGGTTAACTTAGGTTTTGTTATCACTTATCTTCCTATTCTTTCTTACCTGTTCATCCTTAGTTTAACAATCAAAACAACCTTCAAGTCCCTAACGCTAGACCCCACAGTAGGAACCTAGCACCAAAAATGAACCTAGCTCTAGTTCCCCCTTTTCTCCATGTGGATCGACCCTGTACTTACCTCCCTCCTATACTATGAAATGACCCTGGGCTCTTGCGGGTGTAATGTTTTAGTTGTCCGAGTGTGTTGAGTTTAGGTCCTTATAAATTTGAAATTTTAATCTACTGTGTGCTTCTGTTCATGGGGTCGCATCTATTAAAACTCCAATTGAGTAGTGTGTAACACCATTGGCAGGAGCACACTAGGTATCTTAATATTATATAAAGTGGGATATGGAATTTCAGTTGTTTGTGGTTTCGCTACAAGGTCTTGGCCTTTATGTGGACAATATGGTGAAATATCATTTTCATGGTTATTATTGGTGGTTTGTTCCTAATGTGTATCTTAAAATATAATATTTACCACCCTATATATCTTGAAGTTCTACAAACTCAATTGAGTTATTAATGAAACTAAAACTAAATATGGACCAAGAAATATAAGTATATGAAAGTGCATGATCTGCATTATAAGGGTAATTAACAAATTGAATAAGAAGTGACTTAGGGGTTTCCTTATCTAATGTGGGTTTTAATAAAGGATGGTAGTATTTTCATGATAAAGAATTTTGATAGGGTTAATTCTTTTCCTCACATTGTGAATGTGTTTTCAATCACCTCTCTTTTTACAAACTCAAAAGATCACATAAGAATGTTGTAAATGTGACATTTATAAGATGCACCTTGGAAATGGAATATTCATGTGGGATCGATGTCTTGAGGATGATATCATGAGTTCTATATGTGGGTATCATCATGTGGGATGTTAGAAAGACGTAACAGTTGAAGTTAATTTGGCGTTTGAATACAAATTAAATCTAAGATGTTGGATAAGATGGTGGAATTATTAAGTTGGAAAATCGATGTGATCTTATGGGTTTGATATCCTTTCCCTAAAATGATGAACACTTAGATATAAACAAGTAGGCACTCAGAGATATGAAATGATGATTTATTAACTTGAATCAAATGTTCCTAAGAATGTACACATTTGTAGTTCCTCATGACAACCCTTACACTAGAACAGTGATAGTTAATCTTGCTACACAATCATGCTTTTTTACCTAATGATGGTTGTTAGAGGTTTTATTTATGATATTGTGGCCTATATTTTTTGTTTCTACATGATATTGGAAACAAACTAGCTGAAGGAGAAACTTTTTGCATTGATGCCTTGTTTAATTCTAGTGTGCCCTAATTTAATGTTATTATCCTTATTTTGGCCTAGATTTGTATGTTGGGCCTGATTGTACCCTAATTTTATGAATTGGGCCTTGGTATGGCTAAATGTGATTACCTGTAACTTGATTGTATGATTTTTTATGTGAAGAAATCCATCTAGATCTATCACACTTAAGGCACTCATGTAAGAAATCTATCTACATGAAAAAGAGCCTTATAAACCATGGTATTACTAGAAAGTGATGAAGAACCTTTGTTAGTACTTTATATTTATTCATAATTGAATAAATCCATCTAGATTGAATGCATTTAAGTCATATATTTATACTTATATTTTTGTCCATAGTACAACAAAGAATCTTTAGCAAAGTTAAATCTTCTTATATTTCATACATGAGTTGCTCATAAAATTTTACACTCAAACAATTTATCAAGAAGTGTGATTTTTGGAGAAAAAAATTCATGAGAAAATTCAAAACATCACTACATCCATTCTTATTCCATTTATTCTGGTATTACATTTTCCATAACTCAAGTATATGATCAAGCTTAGAGATTCGAGATTAAAATATTAAGGTTGCTTAGCCATTTTTGTCCCCTTTATATGAAAATGTTGATTTTTTTCAATAGAATCATTTACATATCAACCTCCATATCGATGAACATATTTAACTTGTCATTTTTTATGCTTAAGAGTCTAGGTTAAGTTCCATTTATTTATGATATTTAAGTGGTTCGTATTATTCAATGAAACTATTGCTAAAAATATGATATCAAACAACTCTAGATGTTGGAAAGTTAAGTTCTCACAACCTTTTTCACAGGAACCAATTTTCAGAATATGTGTTATCTTTGAATGCAACATATTTTAGGCGTGAATTCATGTATGTGATTGTACCATATTTATCCAAAAAAAATATAAAATGTTTTCATAAATCCTGATATGCAGGAAATCTTAATAAGTATGTATATTATTTTTTTCACAATCACTACTACAGAAATGGCTTATAAAGTCACTTTTCAAGGTGTCGGTTGAATACATAAATGGACACCTAAACTCTACAGTGTCAGTTTATAACATAAACTGACATACAATCTGTGAAGGTCGACCAGACACGGGTACCGCTTTTATTAAGTGTCGGTTAATTAATAAAAAACTGACACCTAAAATCAACCGCCAAAATCAAAATTCCAGCGAAAAAATTACCTCCAAAATTTGACATATGACGTCGGTTCATAAATAAATAACCGACGACTAAAGGGTATTCGCGAGACAAGAATAGTTGTCGGTTGTCCTTTAGTTAAAAACCAACGACTATAATCTAGTATAGGTGCCGGTTTTTGGAATAGAACCGACACAGTTGGTTTATTTGTCGGTTTTTTTAGAATAACCGACGCTTATTGTCAACTTAATAGCTCACCAGCGCGAGCTTCTCTTCCCCTTTCCCTTTTTTCATTCTCGATGTCAGTTAGGTCCGGTGATTTCTTGCTCACCCCCGCCGGTCGTTGCTCCTCCGCCGCTGCTGTCGTGCTCCTGCTCCTGCCCTCGCCGCTGCTCCGTGCTCACCGGCAGCCGTGCTCCTGCTCCTGCTCCTGCCATCTGTGCTCACCGGCGGCCGTCCGTGCTCCTGCTCCGTGCCCTCGCCGCCGCTGCTCTGTGTCCTCGCCGGCGCTTCTCCTCTCTTTACCGCCGCCTCCGCCGGTGGCTGCTATGCTCCGGCCACTGCTCTCCTCTGCCCTCAAGGTATGCCCGCCTGCCCTGCCTTCTTCCTTCTTCCTCTGCTCCGGCGGCTGCTTGGGCGGTGCCAAGGCACGCCCAAGCAGCTGCTGGGCGGTGCCAAAGCACGCCCAAGCAGCTGCTGGGCGGTGCCAAGGCACGTCGTCGCATATCAGCTCAGATGAATCTGAATCTGAATCTGAATCTGAGGCCCCTGTCAGTTCAGATTCGTCTAAATACAGTGAGGAGCTTCGTGACACAGCTTCATCATCAAAAAGACCACGGTAAGTCCAATTAACAAATATAATTGTCAAGCAATCAATACTCATAGCTGCTTTCTATTCTGAACTTTAGGAGAAGATCTCCACAATGATAAGTCCTCGAAGTTACTGATGTGGGACCATGTTGGTGTAGTATTTAGTTGTCTATCTATGTAGACTTGTCTGTATTAATAGTTTTTTTAATTATGCGCATGTTTAGGGGTACACCAACCCCTTTGTTTAGTTATTGTTTAGGGGTACACCCCTGTGTGTGGATGTAAAAAGAGATTAATGAATGGAACTGAAAGTTGCTACATGAAACCCGTTCAACACATTATTTGTTGGCCTAGAAACCCATCCAAGATTTACTCATTAGGAGTAAATCTTGGATAGTCCCCAGTTTGGGACTGTTTTTGAACACCTAATCTCGCTTAGGATGTTAGTGCATAATGTGTATTGGGTTTTCAAGAAAATTTCGGTAGCATTTCCCTGTTTGTTCTCTAAGTACATATGTACTTGGAGAACAATGGGGAAATGCTGCCGAAATTTTCTTGAAAACCCAATACACATTATACACTTACTAGTGAGATTAGGTGTTCAAGAATGGATAGGTGGTACACATTTATTATATATAATAATGACATCACATGTATTTGTTAACCCTGGACCCTAATCTTGTCCTAATATTTACTTGTTTTCTCTTTGATCATGGAATGGATAGATCATGGATGTCCATTCGCAATCGCTGCACCCCCAGAGTTTATTTCTGGTCTTGACCAGTTCATTAGATTTGCCGAGGAACATAGGAAACAACCTGGAGATAGGTTCTACTGTCCATGTAGGCATTGCGGTAACAACTTGAAAGTCAACACTGGTGATGAAATCAAAACTCATGTCATGTGCAAAGGGATTATACAAGGCTATACAGAATGGCACTGGCATGGAGAGATTTCAAACCCGAAACTAGTGGATGTCGATAGCAGTGCTTGTGTGGAAGAAGAAATTGCCTACGATGACGTAGATGTGAATGAACCAATTCCAGTAGACATCGTTGATGCGATGCTGGATAGTTGTGGGGTAGAGCACACCGATCCACCTCCCATTTTTAGAAACATTGTGCATGATGCTGAGATACCATTATACACAGGTTGTACTAAGTTTACGAAGCTTAACGCTGTGTTGAGATTGTATAAGTTGAAAGCTAACAATAGATGGAGCAACAAAAGCTTCACGTCATTGCTGTCTTTGTTGAAAGAAATGCTTCCTGAAGGAAACGAGCTGCCAATCTCAACATACCAGGTAAAGAAATTGTTGTGCCCAATGGGAATGGATGCCAAGAAGATACACACATGCCCTAATGATTGTGTATTATTTCAAAAGGACTATGCGGAATTGAAAGATTGTCCAAAATGTGGTGCGTCACGGTATAAATTGACGACTTCGGGGGAGTCCAAAACTGGTTCTCCTGCCAAGGTGATGTGGTATCTACCTATAATATCACGGTTTTAACGCTTGTTTTCCAATCCGATAGATGCGAAGAATTTGAGGTGGCATGCAGATGTTAACAAAATAATGATGGGATCCTACGACATGCGTCTGATTCCCCACAGTGGAAGAAGATTGATGTATTGTACCCTAAATTTAGTGAAGAAGTCAGGAATCTAAGACTTGGGATTTGTACAGACGGGATGAATCCGTACGGGAGATTGAGCAACCAACATAGCACTTGGCCAATCATGCTTGTTATATACAATCTTCCTCCCTGGCTGTGTATGAAAAATAAGTACGTAATGATGTCGTTGTTGATATCGGGCCCTAAACAACCTGGAAATGACATCGATGTTTATCTTGAACCTCTGATTGATGACTTAAAGAAACTCTGGGGTGAAGGTGTGATGACCTATGATGCTTCACGAAGAGAGACATTTCATTTGCATGCTATGTTGTTTTGCACTATTAATGACTTTCCAGCATATGGGAATTTGTCTAGATATAGTGTCAAAGGAGCTAAAGTGTGTCCTATACGTGAAGAGAACACTGATTCAACAAGACTAAAACATGGCGGTAAGAATGTATATCTCGGTCATCGAAGGTTTCTTCCAAAATTCCATCCGTATCGTATGAAGCGCAAAGCATTCAATGGATTGAATGAGGAACGCAGTGCACCTAAACCTATACCAGGAGAGGTTGTTTATGAAAGAGTAAAAGACTTTGTCAATGAATTTGGTAAGAGATCACAATGTACTACACGGAGTGACAATTCTTCATTCAAGAAGAAGTCAATATTTTGGGATCTTCCTTATTGGAGTTCTTTGACAGTCAGACATTGTATCGATGTAATGCACGTTGAGAAAAATGTCTGTGATAGCATCATTGGTACTCTGTTAAATATACCAGGTAAGACTAAAGATGGGATAAAATCCAGACTGGACCTATGTGAAATGGGAATAAGGTCAGAATTAACAGAATTACGTGAAATGGGTAATAAAAGAACATACTTACCTCCCGCTTGTTACACGTTGTCTAGAAAGGAGAAGAAAGCTTTTTGTGAATGCTTGGTAAATGTTAAGGTGCCACATGGTTACTCATCCAACATCCGTAGATTGGTATCAATGAAAGATCTGAAGTTGATAGGTCTTAAATCTCATGATTGTCACACTCTAATGCAACAAATATTGTCTGTGGCAATTCGATCTATATTGCCAAAGCATGTAAGGTTTGCAATCACCAGACTTTGTTTCTTTTTCAACAGTCTCTGCAGCAAAGTTATTGACCCTGAGACTCTCGATAATTTTCAAAGAGAAGTGGTTGTTACCCTATGTCAGCTTGAGATGTATTTCCCTCCTTCGTTCTTTGATATCATGGTACATCTTGTTGTCCACTTGACTAGGGAAGTGAAAATCTTGGGACCGGTTTTCTTGCATTGGATGTATCCCTTTGAACGATACATGAGCATTTTTAAAGGTGATGTTCGAAACCGTTATCGGCCTGAAGGGAGTATTATTGAAGGTTATGTGGAGAGAGAGGTTATGGATTTCTGCAATGCCTTTCTCAGTGGTAATGACACTCCTAATAATGACAAGAATATTGACGAGCTATTTGGCAAAGGAATTTTGGGATCACGTGTGAAAGTAATCAGCCGTGAGCAGTTGGAACAAGGTCATTTGTATATTTTACACAACATGGACGAAGTGAACGTTTATATCGAGGAACATACCAATTTCATCAAAAGACAATATCCTCGAGCCAATACAATGTGGCTTGCTAGAGAGCATAACAAGACTTTTATTAAGTGGTTTGAAGATAAAGTCTTACATCAACTATCTCAAACACCAGATGATATTATTGAAACTATCAAATGCCTCGCCTTTAAACCAAAGTTGACTATTATGTCTTATGAAGGGTATGACATTAATGGATTCACATATTACACAAAGCGCCAAGATGATAAGAGTGTCATCCAATATAGTGGGGTCACCCTTCAAGCATCGACTGTGTTTTTTGCAAGTGCAAAGGATAAGAGTCCACGTGAAGGTAAAATGTCATATTACGGTGTCATTGAAGAGATATGGGAATTTGACTACATAGATTTCAAAATTCCACTCTTCAAATGTAATTGGGTTGATAACACCAAAGGAGTTATAGTGGTTGAATTGAGTTTCACTTTAGTGAACTTTGAAAAGATTGGCGAGAAGGCTGAACCATTCATATTGGCATCACAGGCGAAACAAGTATTTTATATCGATGATCCTGCAAATGATAAATGGTCAGTTGTTCTTCATGGTAAAAGACAGTTCATTGAAGATCTTATAGATGAAGAAGAGTACTATGATAAATGTGATGACTCCAGTCCATTCTCAGTTGGGTTGCCAAATCCACAAAATATTGAAGCTAATGATGACTTATATGTGCGCGGAGATCACAATGAAGGATTGTTAATTGATAAAAGATCACAATTTTAGAGGTATGCATGTTTATATTTTTTTTATTGAAGCTAAATGTTTACTTTTTTAATATCAATATCATTTTCTAATTTGATGTTTCATTATCTTCTAGTTAATACAAATGCTAAACATTGTGGGAGGGTGCTAAAGAACTATAGGACCAATCTCACCCGAGATTACATACGCGATGCTGAGAATAGGTTCTTGATTGATTCCAATTCTAGACATTGATCAGTATTTCACTAACTCTACACTAATAATTTTTGTTTGTATTCTCTTTGAAAAATAAATATAGGAAGAAGGAAGCCACACAACAATGGAACTACTTGGACCCCAAAGACTGGGAGGAGTTTGTTACCCAAAGAAAAACAGATGAATTTAAGATATTAAGTGCCACTCCCAATTTAATTAATATACGTTTTTATGTATTCACCTATTCAAGATTAACCTTTATTGTTACTAACCAAATCAATGTGCAGCACACACAAGTGCTTCAGATTCATATAACAACATGACAGACTAACACATATATAGTGCATAACAACAACAGCTCTGAATTTACATACAACACTAGCTTAGTACATATATAGTGGGACTAAGGTGACGATCCCGCCTGCTAAAACAGGTTACCGACAACTACATGTTACGACTGGGAGGTCGTGATTCAGCAACCGTATGCATTAGCAGGTGGATCTGTTTGTCCTCCTGCTAATGAATACGGTTGCTGAATCACGACCTCCCAGTCGTAACATGTAGTTTTCGGTAACCTATTTTAGCAGGTGGGATCGTCACCTTAGTCCCACTATATATGTACTAAGCTAGTGTTGTATGTAAATTTGACGTTGTTGTTGTTATGTACTATATATGTGTTAGTCTGTCATGTTGTATGGACATCGATTGTATTGCTCAGCTATTATATAGTCTCATTAGATAATATGAAATATATCAATCTTATTTATAGCTCATTAATTATATATATACATCATTCTCTTTACAGGTGTTTAAAGATGACCCCACTACAGGAACGTACTTACCAGATGTACATGCTCCCTATACGATGGGAGAATTAAATGAAGTAAGAGAAGAATGGGCAACAACCATACAAATAGTGGGGGTTTTAAAATATAATTGGGATGTTGATAGCGAATAATGACTAAAGAATTATATTTTGTAAATGAATTTCTGAATTATAATATATGTGTGAATGTTTCTACATGTCTAGATGTTTCTACATGTGTCTGAGTGAAAATGAATGAAAGTGTTGGTTGCTATATGAATGTTTCTACATGTGTGAATGTGAATGAATGGAACTACAGATTGCTAACTACATGAATGTTTCTAAATGTGTGAAAATAAAATGGAACTACAGGTTGTATTGCTAAATGCATGTGTGAATATTTTTGTTGTTAAATTTGCAGGTTTGTGGCTTGTTGTTGGCTGATATCAATGGATGTCATAAAACCTGCAGTTAACTGTAGGTTTCTCATCCTGCAACCAGCCACAACAGGTCTGCAGACTGACAGAAAAAAAAACAATAGGCATCGGTTATTTGTATAACACCGACACACAAAGTTATAGTGTCAGTTTTATATAAATAACCGACGCCTGTTTCCTATGGCGCGAAGGTATATGGCGTCGGTTTATTATCTAATAACCGACGCTGATAGTGGCCAAGATGGCGCCCATTCTGTGGCGTGGAGGTATATGGCGTCGGTTTATTATCTAATAACCGACGCTGATAGTGGACAAGATGGCGCCCTTTCTGTGGCACGAAGGTATATGGTGTCAGTTTATTATCTAATAACCGACGCCTATACCTTCGCGCCACAGGAAACATGCGCGATTTCGGTGGCGCGTGAAGAGTTTGGGTGTCGGTTTTGGAACCGACGCGTAATGGGTGAGCTTTTAGTGTCGCCCACATAGGTGTCGCTTAGAAACCGACACTAAAGGCCTTAAATAACCGACACTAAAGGTAGGTTCTGTAGTAGTGAATATATTTTTGTTTTTCCATCCATTATGTTCACAAAATAGATGCAATACTAATTCTTTAAAGGTTTTCCACTCCTTCTGTAGTTAAAGGCTTTGGGTAGATATCAAAGTAAGTATCAAAATAAAAAACCTAAGATCATGGTGTCATGGATGATCAACAAAAAGTAAAAATACCTCTAATATATAACCTTCTTACTAGCTAGAAGGTTATAAGATTCAATACTAGAATGATAGTTGTGGCATGCCTTTTACACCTTTGTACTTCACATAGAAAATATAGCATAGGCAAGTAAATCATTGGTAGTATATAATATATCTACACCCCTGGTAACATTGTCCCAAATAGAAGAACCATATGACATTACTACATCACTCCATGAGATGTTACTACCATTAACCAATTGATATAGATATATACCAATATAGGTTGGTGTTCTTGACCCATAATTTAAAAACTGTCAAGAAAAAATAAGAATGACTAGGAATGAGCCAAAGAATCATGTTGTAGATCATCTAGATTATATAGCATATTTCTTGGCTACTATCTTTATCCATTTTATAAGGATTGTAACATCAGAAGCTAATCCCAAACATATATTACATGATTCATTACTAAATATTTATTTATGCTATCAAAATCATTCCAAGCTTCAAAATTTGTTACATGGCTCATTTTCCTAACCTTACTAGATGGATCCTTTATGTGCCTCAAAATATGGCTACATGTGACGTAGCACATACAAATCCTTGTCGATCTTGGAATTAACAGAAAGTAGCAAAAAAGCTTTGTTAGTACCTATCTTTTTTCTTTTTCACTGAAAAAATTGATCCAAATTTATTATCCTTAGGAAACAAAGTTTTTATATTCTTCATAATAAAACAAACAATCATTTTAAAATCCTTAACCTTGTCACATTGCATGCCCATGGTGTTCAAATAACTTAGTATTACCTTCAAATAAACAAAAATAAGCATTGAAAAATATTAATCAATGTTGAATGATTTGGTATATCAACAAATAACGTTCATAAACTCATTAAGGAATATTATTGAATGAGTTGTATGTTACTATTATCCATTTTGAACCATAATATTTCCAAAAAAATAGTGAATCGTGTACTAGTCATGTGATAAAAAAAAGATACTAGGAATCAGAACTGAAATCAGATTTATAGACAGGGTTATAAATATTTTGCATAAGTTTCTTATATGGGATTAAATTGTACATACATACAATGGCAAACAACAAATTCAACTACAAACAATGAGAATATAACAACACATTTTGATGGTGGTGTAGTCAGGAAATAAGGTTGAGTGGGGCACCAATAACACAAAATTACAAGTAAACATGCTAGGTAGGGCACCACTACCATTTACCCTTGAAATCTGATTCAAACATAGACCAAATAAGGCAAATTTATAGAATTTGGGTAGGGCACTTGTCCAACCAGGCATGTATGTGGCTACACCACCGTTTGAAACTCCATACACATGCAGTAACCATCAAAGACACATGTTTTCCTATAGCATTGGATAAAATATGTGATGCATGTGTTTTTAGTCATTTATTTGATTTATTAAGCATGAAATGACTTAGTTGGCCTGTTTCTATTAAATGCATCAAATTATATAATTTTTACTATTTTATATAATATTTTATGCATCCCCATTGCTTATAATGATTTTGTGTATTTTCAGGTACAAGTAAGAGCTACAGAGTCGGTGCTACTGACCTGTCAACAGTTCGTGTTACCGACTTTACATCAGAGACCTATCGGAAACTCACCCAAAGTCAGTGCTACCAACAACTGAAGTCAGTGATACCGATTTAGCATCAGCAAGCCTCGACATGAATTGAGAAAACTCGGTGCTACCGAATCTCTAACTTGGTGCTACCGAGTTGACGTGAGAGAGATAGCTCGAAAACTACAAAACTCAGTGCTATCGAGTCCAGTCGATACTACCGACAAGATTGGGATCGTGCGACCAAACCTAAGTGACTTGGTACTACCGAATCACCTAGTTGGTACTATCAAGTCTGCCCGATCAGGCTAGCCACATATTTATCTCTAATCCAACGGTGGTCATTAAGTCGTATCCCAGTGCCTCCTATGACTTAGGGGGACGACGGCCAAAGTAAAAGAGACAACCATTTTCATTGCACGGTGATCGAAAAGAGAGAAAAGAAGAATCAAGGACCTAAGGCTTTGATCGATGAGATACAGGCACCTCTGGAGGGTGGTTCTATAGTTGAAAGACAGCAGAACGCTCGCATGACAGAGGGGATCTTCTAGACGGGCAGAGATTTGTGGGTTAATTCAGTTTCTTCATGTTTCCCACATTTTTGTTCTTTCCTCCCATGCATTCGTCAATGAAAATAATACAAGGCTAAAATCTTTTATTCCTTAGGATCCGAGAGTAGCCCAGATATACACTATGATTGATTTCCATACATTAATATCATTTTATCTCTTTTACTGGATATAAATCTATGAAAGCTTCATGTTATACTTGTGCTTGATCACCATGAGTGGATTGATAGATGCTTAATCATCTCGGGAAATAGGTTAAGGTCAGAGAGCATAGGTTTACCCATCTACTGCACCCCTTGGGAAGAGTGGAGTGTAAATGGGAGGAGAAACCCAGAGAATAATCATAAAGCATCTAACTAATCAACCAATAACTGCGGAAGTGGGATTGGCATTGGATTAGGTAGTGAATTACACTACAGGAGCAGGTAATTCTAGCTACATGATAAGGAGGGATTGAGATAATAGGTGTTAGTGTGTGTGAGATCAATTATTAGTGTTGTCTGTGGTGAAACCACTATCCTAAGGAATTCATCCCATCTCTGATTAATTCCACCTTTAATTCAATTTATTTCTGCTTTTGTTCTTTCGTTCAACCCAATTCAACCAATTACAACCGGCTCAGTGGATTGATCACAATTCGTAGTAGTCTACTGGAGAAACGCTTCCCCGTGTTTGACTCGAGCCTCACAAGGCCTTATTTCTTTGATACGTTCACTTGCGTACTATGAACTGTAAACTCGTGTCAAGTTTTTGGTGCCGTTGTCGGGGAAGCGACAACATCCAACACTACAAGTGTTGTGGTCAGCCACTCTAGGCCAATTTTTCTTTTCATTTTAATTTTTTTACTCAAATTTCTTTGAGCTGAATCATAAGATTTTTTCTTGATACATTATATATTTCTTGTGCTAATACCTTCTCTCTACTATTTTAGGGAAACTAGTGCATGGTGCGTAACAGAGCCACAGAATATAGAGAATTGTCCTCACCATGCTTTGGACAAGAAGATCTCTTACAAGGAGAAAGGGAGTCTGGTAGATCTGTGGACAGGTTTAACTGAACTCCTCCACTAACACCTCTACCTGAGAGACCTTCTACACTAAAAGAACCAGAGACAACAGAAATGGGGGGAAATGAAGAAATGATAGTATGGGAAAGGATAAAGGCTTCGTCACCTACGGCCTAGAAAGGACCCATCAAAAGGCAAGTCATCAATGTGGGTAGCTAAAAAATAGATCCTGGATCGTGGCCTTAGTAAAATCTAAAGTGTTCCATGGCCATCCCTCTGAAGATCCAATGGCACATATCAGAAATTTCATGGTGAACTGTGACATGGTCAAGATAGATAGGGTCCCAACGACTACAATATACCTTAAGTTGTTCTCATCGTCACAAGCAGAAAGTGCAAAATTATGGTTCAACAATCTGGATGATGAAATCATTAAGACATGGGACTAGATGATAGATGTTTTCTTCGAGCATTATTTCCCTCCGTAAAAGGTAAATAATATAGTGAAGAAGATTCACAACTTTAGACAGTGAGCAGGTTAAGTCATACTCAGAAGCATGGGAAATGTTTCAGAATATGCTGAGAAAAGTTCCTCATCATGGCATTGATTTACTAGGACACGCCAAGATTTTCTATTATGGCCTCCACATAGGGGAGAGAACAACTCTTGATAGTTCATGAGGAGGCTTCTTCCTCAACATCAAGCTCGCTCGATGCCATGAAATCCTCATGAACATATCTAAAAACCAATCATGGGGAGAAGAAAGAGAGACACCGACAACCATCAAGAGTGTCGGGGAATCCAAGGTGTTATCTGTGTTGAATGAGAAGTTAGGTATCATTGCTAATAAGCTATGTGCTACAGACATAGTTCCTATTGAGAAAGAAGAAGAAGAGTGCAAGTATGTGTGTCAAGGGCAATACAGAAACAATGACTATTCTTGGAGGAAAGACCCCAAATTTTCTTGGAAGGACCCTAACAACTTCCAATAGGATCCATCTCAGTCGCAGCAGCAACATCCTAAGCCACAACAGTATGGCCAAGCGTTGTATCAACCAGAGCATCAAAAAATTGACAAGATTGAAGAAATGATGGGTAAGCTGTTGAGTCAGAATGGGTTGTAGATTGCACAAACTCAAAGGGATCGTCAAAACCAGGGGGCACATTTTCAAAGCATACAGACACATATCTCTCAGATAGAGGCGGATGTTAGTTCATTAAAGCAACCAACCCAATAAAGATTTCTAGCAAACACCTATGTATCTTCCCGAAACCAACATGTGAAGGTTGTGCTACTACGCAGTGGCAAGAAACTACTAAATGACACATCACATGAGGCAGTTACTGAAGAAGCTATAAATCAAACTATACCAGTGGATGTCAAAGAAATAGACATGGAAACATAGGAGAAGATGGCTGAGGAGCAAGTTTATGGGGTTGGGGGTAATAAAATTCAGGCTTATATTCCACCTCACCAGTATGTACCCATAGTTTTGGTGCCCTTTCCAAATAGTTTGAAAGCAACCAAGATGGACTGGCAGTTCAAGAAATTTCTAGATTATTTTTTGAAGTTATTTGTAAACATTCCCTTAATAGATGCCATTGAGCAGATAACATCTTATTGGAAATTTTTGAAGGATATAATTACAAAGAAGAGAGAGATACCAGAATCTAATGTTGTGATTTTGAAAGAGTAGGATAGTTCCTTCATCTTGGGGACACTACCTCCTAAAAGTTAGGATCTAGGATGCTTTAATATCACATGCTTCATAGGCAAGATGAAATTTGGAGAGGCTCTATGTGATTTAGGGGCAAGTATAAATCTGATGCATCTATCTACCTTCAAGATGCTTGGACTCAAAGAATCTAGGAAGAGCAGCATGACAATCTAGTTAGTAGACAATTCCGTAGTTAAACCATATGGTATATGCAAGGATGTTCTGGTGAAAATGGATAGGTTCATCTTTCCTATAGATTTTATTGTGATGGAAATGTAGGATGACCATGGCAATGAGGTTCTACTTGGAAGACCATTTCAATCTACAACAGATATGATACTTGAAATAGGAAGAGGATGTCTCACTATGGGAATCCAAGATGACAGGTTCAATATCAAGATGTTAGAGCACTCTAAAACCACGGGAGATAAGGAGCAATGCAACATGCTTCAACACGTAGATGGTAAGTTTTCTCTATTTATAGGGAAGTCGTTCCTGGATATAGCCCATGTTATGACTAAAGTAGAAATAGGTACACTAGAAGTGGACATACTAGAAAATACAAAGGTGACCTCGCTAACTCAAGTAATGCTCTATCCGGACGATGAGGGAGATGACTACGACCCTACTGTTGAAGAAGAAGCCATAGCTGATTCTTTGATACAGTCATCACCCAAGCTACCCTTAGAAGCATGCTTGATGAACAAAATGGAGGACAACATATGCAACCACCACCTCAAGGAGTGCATTTTGATGTTGAAGGAAGTACCTTGCTACTATGCAAGGCACTTTGAGGACCTTGGACCACTGCCACCACCATTGGTCCCATCTCTATTGAGCCCACCAGACTTGGAGCTGAAGCCATTACCACCACACCTGAAGTATGTCTTCTTAGTTGTAGTAGGAAAATCTCCCAGTGATCATATCATCTTCTTTGAGTGGTGAGGAGGAAGAAAAGTTACTCACCGTGCTGAAAAACCACCGCGCTGCATTCAGGTGGTCCATAGCTGACATTAAAGGGAGCTCTCCAACTTTATGTCAACAACAAGATCCGGCTTGAAGAAGGAGCCAAGGCAATCGTCCAACCTCAGAGGTTCCTCCATCTGATTATGACTAAGGTGGTGAAGAAGGAAGTTGTCAAGCTACTTTCAGCAGGTATAATCTACGCAATCTCTGACTTAATGTGGGTTAGTCCTACTCATGTAGTTCCTAAGAAAGGGGGATCACGGTCACTACCAATGCATCTAATGAATTGATTTCCACTAGGCTAGTGATGGGATGGAGAGTTTGCATAGATTATTGCCGTTTGAATGCAGCCAATCTTAAAGATCATTTCCCTTTACCATTTTTATTGATCAAATCTTGGAATGATTACCTAGTCGTTCCCATTTTTACTTTCTTGATGGACATTCTGGGTATAATAAAATTTCCATTGAGCCTAAGGATCAGGAGAAATCAACTTTCACATGTCCTTATAGAACGCTCACATACCGACAAATGCCTTTTAGTCTTTGTAACACCCCTGCTATCTTTCAACGTTGTATGCTCTCCATTTTTTCTGACATGGTAGAGCGGCGCTTAGAGGTTTTTATGGATGATTTTTCTGTGTATGGGGAATATTTCAATGATTGTCTATATAACCTTGATAGGGTGCTACAAAGATGTGAGGACACTCACCTAGTTCTAAACTGGGAGAAGTGTCACATGATGGTAACTGAAGGTATCATATTTGGACACAAGGTGTCCGGTAAGGGCATGGAAATGGATCCAGTAAAGATTGAAGTCATTTCCACATTACCTCCACTAATATCATTGAAAGGAGTGAGGAGCTTTTTAGGACACGCTGGATTCTACCGCCATTTTATCAAGATTTCTCAAAAATTGCGAAACCTTTGTCTGAGCTTTTAGAAAAAGATGTCAAGTTTTCCTTTGATGAGCGATGTGTAAAAGATTTTGAAATTCTTAAAGAAAAACTGATCTCGGAACCTATTGTGTAGGCTTCTGACTAGAGCCTGCCCTTTGAGCTGATGTGTGACACATCCGATTATGCAGTAGGAGCTGTGTTGGGTCAACGCAAAGATAAGACTCCAACTGTCATATATTAGGCGTCAAAGACCTTGAATGATGCGCAGTTGAATTACACCACTACCGAAAAAGAATTTTTGGTGGTAGTATTTGCTTTTGAAAAATTTGGCCAATACCTAGTTGAGGCTAAAGTGATAGTTTAGACTGACCATGCTACAATTAAATACTTATTACAAAAGAAAGATGCCAAACCTAGATTGATTAGGTGGATTTTTTTTCTTCAGGAGTTTGACATTGAGATTAGAGACAAGGCAGGGGTCGAGAATGTAGTAGTCGATCATTTGTCTATGTTGGAAAGGGCATGAAAAAAATATAGCTATCTCCATTATTGAGAAAACCCCGAATGAGAAATTGTTTGCAATTAAAACTAAAGATCTTTGGTTTTCAGATATTGTTAATTACCTAGCTTGCAAGGAATTTCCTACAGATTGGGAGGATCAAGAGAAAAAACAATTTTCCACACATTGAAGTTTTACATTTGGGATGACCCAATTCTTCTTAAGCAATGTAGGGATAGGCTATTAAGAAGATGTGTGCCCGAATATTAGGTAGAGAGCATCTTGTCACATTGTCATTCTCTACCCACAGCTGGACTCCATGTGATCTCTAAGACCGTTGCTAAAGTCTTAGAGAGTGGGTTTTATTGGCCTACCTTGTTTAAGGATTCTCACAACTATGTTCGTTGTTGTGACACATGTCAACGTGCAGGTAATATCTCTAAGCGACATGAGATGCCCTTGAATTAATGTGTTTTAGGAAGTTGAAGTTTTTGATCTTTGGGGTATAGATTTCATGGTCCCATATGTGTCGTCTCGTTCCAATCTATATATATTACTTATAGTTGATTATGTGTCTAAGTGGGTGAAAGTAATTCTGACTCGCACCAATTATGTGCAAGTAGTGTGGGTTGTTTGTGAATGAATACATTTTTTGTAGGTTTGGTGTCCCCGCCTAATTATTAGTGATGGTGGTTCCCATTTCACTATAGGCAGTTTGGAGCTCTTTTGAGAAAATATAGGGTGAATCACCGAGTGAACACTCCCTATCACCCACAGACTCAAGTATAGGTTGAGGTGTCTAATAGAGAGGTTTAGAAATTCTTAGAATGGACAGTCTCAACCAATAAGACAAATTGGAGCCAGGTGTTAGGTGATGCTCTTTGGGCTTATAGAACACCCTAAAAAACCCCAATAGGAACAACACCTTTTAGGCTAGTCTATGGTCGTGATTGCCATCTACCCGTAGAGCTTGAGCACAAGGCTAAATGGGCTATGCAGAAGCTGAATTTCAACATAGATGAAGCGGGTAGAAAGATGCTTTTGGAGATGAATGAATCATATGAGCTTAGAATGGATAGTTACGAAAGCTCTAGGATATATAAGGAAAGGACTAAGAAAATTTATGATAGACATATTCTAAATATGGTGTTTTTTCCAAGACAGAAAGTCCTCCTTTTCAATTCTAGGCTTAGGTTACATCCCAGTAAGCTAAGGTCTAAGTGGAGTGGACTGTTTGTGATTGAAAAAGTCTTTCTCAATGGTGTTGTGAACATTGTAGATGGGAATAGGTCATTCTTTGTCAATGGCCAAAGGTTAAAGCACTATTTTGTAGGTGAGGTAGAGCCCCAGATAGAGGATGTGCAACTTTACACCATTCCATAGATTCTTGCTCTATAGACCATCTAGTCTAGGATGTTAAACAATGATGCTTGTTGGGAGGCAACCCAATCTTTATTTTCTTTGTTTTTATGCTCAATTTTCATTTTTAGTTGTCACTTTAATTCAATTTCTATAAAAATGGTACCTTGACACTTTTTTGGAGTGTGCAAGGCTTTAAAGTCGGTACCACTGAGTTTTGCAGTCGGTGGCACCAAAATGAGGTCAGCGTTCTGTCCGCAACAATAGCACAGACTCAGTACCACTGACTCTAATGGTCAGTACCATCAAGTCTCTAAAGATCTTTCGAGGGTACACTGATGAGGACTAGGTACCAAAGACTATTCCAGTCGGTGCTATCGACTTTTGGGTGTGCCCAAGTTTGGTATATTGAGTCTACAAATTTGAAAGCACCGACAAATCCCAGAACTCAGTACTACCGACTCACCTAGTCGGTACTACCAACTCACCACGTTATCAATCTGAGTGATCGTGATCCAACAGCCATGATGCATTTCATCAAGCGGTCGGTGGCACCGATCCATGATACAAGTCGGTACCACTGACTCAGGGCGATTCGCGCCATCTACGTCAACCAATCATAATCCATCGATGCAACAGACCATAGATTGTGCTAGCCAACTTGGTACCACCAACTCAAAAATTCGGTAGTACCGACTCTGTCGTGTTCAGCTATAAAAGGAGGGGTGGTGGAACCATTTTCTTCACACCCTCGACATCCACTCCTCCTACATTCTAGAGCAAGTCTACACCAGGCACTGACGGTGTTCCCTGAGCTTCTATTCTCTTAATCTCCTTCTTGCATCAATCTCTTTTTGTGAGGCGCAATGTGACAAGAAAGGCGCCGATCTTATTTTGAGTGTCTCGTCACCCCTATTGCTCTCCGCATGTGCCTTGATCTATCCACCCTCGAGGAGGATACAACAAAGATGTACCTCCTTCACTTCCCCAAACCACATTTTCTCTGATACCACCATGATATACACTATGCGCATTTCAACCGCCAATGCATATTTCGGGAGTGGAGGCTCCCCGACCCTATCTTCAACTTGCACGGGGTGGAACATCTCAGGTGGCCACTGAACGAGGGAGAAGCTAAAGTTCCGCCCAAGGCAACAGCCGAGGATGACGGTGAGGAGCACATTGGCGAAAACGGCGATGAAGTTGAGGAGGTGGAGACCACCCCCATGACCAGGAGAGCGGTCCCACACAAAAGGGCCCAAACATATGCTTCCTCGACTCCCTCAGCCCCACCACCTTCCCAGGAGGAGCTAGACCCGTACAACATGGTGGGTATGTATACACTGTTGTAGGAGATCCAGATAGGATAGCAACATCATCAAGCGACGCTGGAAGGTATGCTAGATATTCAAGGAAGAATGTACCAGAACCAACATGCGATCTATGAAAATGAATGCCTTCTCTTGGCCAACTAAGAGAATGTTCACATGCGTATGCAGTGGATGGAGCAGCACCAACAACCTTTCTTTGACAACTACTAAAACTGTGGATACTTCAGGGAGTACCCACCACCTCCGCTATTCTGAGCCATGGTACCACTGTTCCACCTCTTGGGTGCGAGCATTGACTATGAGTACATAGTCATATTCAAGCTTGGGGGGTGCTAGAACAATATTCTATCTTTGTTTTTTTATTTTAATCTTTAGTTGTTTGTTTTATTTTTAGTTGTGCAAGTGTAGGATCCATGTCTGTCTATGTAATTGTGTAGTAAATGCATGGTTTTATTTTTAAATACATTGTTCTCTCTGGGTTGTTGCATGAAAATGGTCATATCCTTAAAAGCTTAAATTGCAAAATCTTTCTGTAACACCACTTGAGTAAGTGTTTGGATTAGTCAACATCAGGACTTAGGACATACATGAAAGTATGAATCAACTTGGGAATGTGAATGGTGAAGATGTTTATCCTAAATTGACCAAACCATAATGAGATCTTAAATGAAAATACAAGAAATAAACCTTTAGATCACCCTGAACATAGGTCAATTAAGAGGGACAGATCATAATATAACGAAAGGCATTGTCTCTTTGTTGTGTGATTCCATTTCCTTTCCATTCATTTTTCACTCGCCACCTCAAAAATTCATGAGTACTCCAAGCTATTTTCCTTTATTGAATTGCATGGCATGATAGGGACATATTAGTTAGTTTGCTTGCATTTGAAAAAAGAACAAAAACATTGTATTTGTATGCATCAACTTTAGCGCATACCATCTTAGCTTGCATAACACAGTTCATGTAGTTACATACATTTCACCATTGCATGCATATTTTCCTAAACATATGAATTTTAATTTTGAGTTATAAAGCTAAAAGTGCAGGGATACACCTCCAAGAAAATAAGAAAAGAAAAAAAAGGAAAAGAATTATAAAAGAAACAAAGAGAAGAGTGTATCCGACATGTTTGTTTTAGTGATGATTTAATCCACATGTGCAATCTTCTGAGTTGTCAAACAAAATCAACTTGTTCATACATGCATCATCTCATAAAAGAAAGAAAAGAAAGAAATAAGTTTTTCTTTCTTTAGGCATTAGGATTCATTCATGGCATTCTTTTCAGCCATTTAGGTTCATTTTTCTCTATCCATAAATAGGTTGGATGTACTTATGAATTTTCATTTTCCTCCCATCTTGAACCATTAATTACTCTTATTGGTAGGCCACTCTCATGATTTATCTCCTCATTCATGCTTATACAGAGATCTGCTTCCAAATAGTTGGTAGTAAAGAAAGAGTAATTTAGTGTAGGGAATAACACAATGCACCAAGCAAATGTCTGAGTGATTAAGATGTTAACTGTTTTCTTGATAGTGTCATTGACAGAAGGTGGACATCTTTTATGGAAGTTTTTGGTCACTTTAGAGCAGTAATCAATTTAGTAGTCAGTGATGGCTGGTTTAGGGCTGGATAGGTGGATTTGATTAAGAAAGAAATGTATTTGTTATGTACTTATGCTGACTCTTATCAAACAGATCCTAGAGAGTGTTGCTCAAGGACGAGAAACATTTAAGCTTAGGGGAGATTGATGCATGTATTTTTATTCATTATTTCAGGCACATTTTTCCTTGATTTCATGTATAGGTTAGTCATTTATTTGATTTATTATTCATGAAATGACTTAGATGACATGTTTCTATTAAAAGCATCAAATTATATGACTTTTAGTGTTTTATATAATATTTTATGCATTCCCATTTCTTATGATGATTTTGTGTATTTTTAGGTACAAGTAAAAGCCACAGAGTCGGTGCTACCAACCTAGCAACAGTCGGTGGTACTAACTTTACATCAGACATCTATCAGAAACTCACCTAGAGTCGGTGATACCGACAACTGAAGTCGGTGCTACTGATTTAGCATCAGCAAGCCCCGACATGAATCGAGAAAACTCGTTGCTACCAAGTTTCCAACTCGGTACTACCAAGTTTACGTTAGAGAGGCAGCTCGAAAATCACAAAACTCGATGCTATCGAGTCCAGTCGATAGTACCAACGGGATCGGGATCACACGACCAAAGCTAAGTGACTCGATACTACTGACTCACCTAGTCGGTACTACTGAGCCTGCCCGATCAGTCCAGCTACATATTTATCTCTAATCTAATGATAGATGTTAAGTCGTACCCCAAGTGCCTCTTATGACTTAGGGGGACAACAACAAAAGTAAAAGAGGCAGTTGTTTTCATTGCACGATGATCGGAAAGAGAGAAAATAAGAATCGAGGACTGAAGGCTTTGATCGAGGAGATTCGGGCACCTCTGGAGGACGGTTCTATAGCTGGAAGATAGTAGAATGCTCACACGATAGAGGGGGTCTTCCAGACGGGTGGAGATTCAGGGGTTACTTTAGTTTCTTCATGTTTTCCATATTTTTCTTCTTTCCTCCCATGTATTCGTCAATGAAAACCATGCAAGGCTAAAAGCTTTTATTTTTTAGGATCCGGGAGTAGTCCGGATATACATTCTGATTGATTTCCATACATTAATATCATTTTTATCTCTTTTACTAGATATAAATCTATGAAAGCTTCATGTTCTACTTATGCTTGATCACCATGAGTGGATTGATATATGCTTAGTCATTTCGGGAGAGAGGTTAAGGGTCGGAGAGTATATATTTACCCATCTATTGTGTCCTTTGGGAAAAGTAGAGTGTAAACAGGAGGAGAAACCAAAATAATGACTGTAAAGCATCTAACTAATCAACCAATAACTGCGGAAGTGGGATTAACATTAGATTAGGTAGTGAATTATACTGCGGGAGCAGGTAATTTTGGCTACAGGCACCTTATCTAGGGATTGAGATAATAGGTGTTAGTGTGTGTGAGATCGATTATTAGTTTTGTCCGTGGTGAAACCACTATCCTAAGGAATTCACCCCATCTCTGATTAATTCCGCCTTTAATTCATTTTATTTCTGCTTTTGTTCTTTCATTCAAGTCAATTCAACCAATTACAACCGGCTTAGCTGATTGATCATAGTTAGTAGTAGTCTACTAGAGAAATGCTTCCCCGTGTTTGACTCGGACCTCACAAGGCCTTATTACTTCGATACGTTCACTTGCATACTACACATGGTAAACTTGTGTCAATATGCTACATAGCTTGCATGATCGAAAGTGAAAAAGAAAAATATTGAAGCAAAAATATAATAAATGCATAAGTTGTGGTGAAATGATGACAAGATGCATTAACACTCTAGGTACAAAATAATAAAATGATAAAAAACATGTATTTATTATACAAACAAAGATGTCGTTGTTGATGTGGTTTCACAAGAGACAAGAGGTAATAGAATGGAGCATTGAAGCTTCTTGCCTACTAAGTATGGATAATCTAACTTTATTCATAAAGAAATGTTGTTCACAATGAAATTGAGACCATATTTTAGACCCTTTTGGGCTGCTCTACCGAAGTGCATGGGCTGATAAAAAAATATGGGAAAGAGGGATTGGGGAGTAGCTGAAAGAAAAGAGGGAGTGATTGAAAGGAGAGATCCAAAAGAAGAGAGAGAGATATTTGTTTGTTTAAAACTTTCTAAATTTTTGTTGAAATAAAACCATTATGTTCCATAGAAAAAATATTGTTCGACAACATCAATATTGACATACTTTTGAGAAATATACTACCCGATCTAAATAATATAAAAAATTAGTATTATTATTTCAGAATGAGTATTTTCTCTCTCTCCTCATTTCACTCATTACTTTCCTTCTTTTATATTTTTTTCCTAAAAAATAAGAGAGGAAAGAGATGAAGGAGAGAGGTAACAAATTATATGTGATAGATAAAAATGGATGGAGAAGTAGTTGGAAGAGAAAGAGAGAGAAAATAGAAGGGAGGAGGAAAGTAGTATCATTAATTTGTTTTCTTTTATAATCAATTGTTATCTCTACTACTGTGTATTCTTATTGTTAGTGTGGACTTTTATTTTTCTCTCTCCTCCTTGTTTCACTCATCAAAAAGAGAGAGAACATAGGAGGGAGGAGGGAACTAGAGTCATTAATTTGTTTTTCTTTCATAATCAATTTTTTTTATCGTTGGACAAGTTTGTTGTAACCATTGATCCAATGTTTTGTTTCTCCTTCCTCCTCATTTCACTTATCAGCAAGAAAGAAAATAAGAGAGAGGAGGGAAACAACAATATTAATTTATTTTCTTTTATAATGGAGTTTTTATCTCTGGTCTGATGTGTTGTTATCATTAGTATAGTGTTTTGTTTGTCTTTCTCATCCTCATTTTACTCTTCACAAAGTGATAGAAAATATGAGGGAGTGGGGAAGTAATGTCATTAATTTGTTATCTTTTCCTTTTTCAATGATAACAAGAGGATGGATAAATAAATAACCACAATAAGAAACAAAACATTGGACCAACGATAGCCATACACCGGATTGGAAATAATAAATTGATTACAAAAGATAACATTGCTTCCCTCCGCTCTCCTATTTTCTCTCTCTTTATGAAATGAAGACTAGATAAACAATAAAACATTGTACCATTGATAACATTACATCGGGTTAGATATAACAAATCGATTACGAAAAAATATGATGGCATTAGTTCTCTCTTCTCTCCTAATTTTCCCTCCTTGTGATGAGTGAAATGAGGAATAGATAAAAAATAAAACATTACACCAAATATAACAACAAAGGTGACTAGAGATAACAAATATATTATAAAAGGAAACACATAATGGCACTACTTCCCTCCTCCTTCATATTTTCTTCTGCTTTGTATTGCATGAAATGGGGAGGAGATAAAAAATAAAACATCAGAACAACAATAATAATGCACCGGACTAGAGATAACAACTCAATTATGATATAAAATAAATTAATCATATTATTTCCCTTCCCTCTACTATTTCAGATTATGTATAATATCTTTCAAAAGTATGTCAATATTAACCTTGTTGAAATGTAATATTTGTACAGAATCTAACTATTTTTATTTCATCAAAAATTTCATTATGTAATGGAAGTTATTAATAGAATTAGGGTGTGAACCATGCGGGTAAGGTGTGAGTTTAGCTATACCCATGCTCATATCTATTTAACTTAGAGTTAATTTTTTATGTAGATGTGGTCATCGGAGTTTTAATTATATAGCATAAAATACACGTATTTTAATTTTAAGTTTACATATATTGCTTATAATTGTAATTTGAATAGTGAATTTTTACATAGATGACGAGTCTTAACTTTGTTATAATTAAAGTACTATGTAATGTCAATTATTATATTAATTAGAGTAATAAAGTATGATATAATAACATATTATTAAAGTAGTTATCTATGTACAATGGATATACCGGTGTACGGATTTGGGTTCAAGTATATCCATTATTGGATTCACATTATTGGATTCACTTATATACGGGTCTATAAGTATATCGGTTTACGGTTCTGTGAGTCCAAAATTTTTTCTATCAACCACATTTTCCATCAACCAACAGCCTATCCCGTTTCAGTAAGTCACACATCCCATCTACCAACAAATGCCTGAAATAGAGACAAAAAGTAAAACATCACTTATTCATATGATCTTCAAGTAACTCACTGTCAACTAGCATTTTTTCAAATGAAGAGACCCATGAGCTCAAATTTTCCGGTCGTTGAAGTGTATAGGTCAAAATCTTTAAGAATGATGGAGATCCGTCTGCCCGTTTTATTTTCGCGTCAGTGTGTCCTAAAGGAGTAGACCACGGTGATCTGATCTACTCACCACTTAGCAATTTACGTAATCATAAAACCATAAAACATAATGCGTCGGCCACATATATACGATGCCGACATGAAACAACATGTAGCTTGGAAGAAGAAAATTACGGAGGCGGGTGTGTGGTAGTCGTACATATAGTTTGGTCCCCTTCTGCGTGATAAGAGCTAGCGACCGATGCCACCAAAATCTCAGAAGAGACGACAACTTCAACATTGAAACATCACCGTTATCCCGGCACATCGAAAGGTAGGGGTGAGAAATATTCAGTTAATTCCAAATGGTTAATTTTTTTAGACAATTTGGTTAATTCGGTTAATTTAGTTAACTTATTTCGGTTAAAAGGTTAATTTGTCGGTTAAAAATATTTTATGTTTGGTTAACGGAATCAACCGAATGGGCATAATTTATTCAAAAAGAAATATCTTGCTCATATATATACCTATATCATTTTACTTTTATTTCAAAAAATCATCCCATTTATAAGCTAATTAAAGTTTTTATGAACTATATATCACTATGTTTATATGTAATATTACTATAATATAACAATTGTTCAAAATTTTATGATTATTTTCATAAATTAGTATTACAAGAGTGTTGTTTGGTTAAAAAAATTAACCAGCGGAGTTAACTATTAACCGATTAACCATAACCGAAATAATCGACACTAATTCGGTTATGCTAATGGTTAAATTCTTAAACCATAAATTAACCATTTAACCAAACAAAATTAACGTAACCGACCGAATTAACCAAATGCTAACCCATATCAAAAATTACGTCTACAAATGCATGTTGATACGAAGCTGATTGAACTATCATTCACGAGCAACCAAACATGCAATATAGACTGCCTTCATCCACCATCACTCCCGGACCAACTATCCAATTTCACGGGCATGCAAAATCTCTTGTGGGGTTAGTTTGGGTGACTACTTTTCAAATGTCCGTAATCATGTATTGGGTCGTATGACTTTTGGTATTTTCGTAGAGGAGCAGCAAAAACCTGCAACCAGCACAGCATGTACAGTTGCATATAAAACTAGGTAAAAAAACCAAAATGGCATGTTTGACCATTTTAATTCTCAGAATAGCACGTTCTTGAACTAAATTCCCAAAATAACACATTTTGGAGCAATGCATCCCGCCTCGGGACGCATTGCTCTCTCGCAGAGCAATGTGACCCGACCAGGGATGCATTGGCTAAACAGAAGGGCAATGCGTCCCGGGTCAGGATGCATTGCTCTGTGCAATGCGTCCCGTGGCAGGACGCATTAGTCCCACCGCAGAGCAATGTGTCCTGAATCGAGACGTATTGCCCTACTGTGGGACCAATGCATCCCCGGCCGGGGCACATTACTCTCTCGCAGAGCAATGCGTCCCATATGGGGACGTATTGTTGTGCAAAACGTCCCCATGCAGGACATATTGCAGTTTTTTTTTTTGCATTCATTATTATTCTTTCGTGCATATTGATTTGTATATTAACTACATTGATTACATTTGTACATTTACTATTCGTTCTCTTGTATTTGAATGTCTATAATATAGCCAATTATTATAAATTAGTTAATTTCAATAGCTCTTAACATGCATATGGATTATAGAAGTGGTATTGCAACCAACACTAGTTGGTTCCTAATTGATTATATAAGAAGAAATAAAAAAAATGAGATATCATTAAAATCAAGGTTAAAACATGAACCAACTTGATGAGAAAATAATACACAACAGAAAAATCTAATAGATCCAAAATGAACCAATATGATATCACAATATGATAGATCCACATACAAGCCAAATAAATGCCTGAACAAAGGCATATATACAAAACAGTACAATATATGAAAGACTAAGCACATCCTCTACGCCCACGACGTCCTCGCCCACCTCCATGTACATCTGGCTCCTGAGTACCGACGTCATCTGGAGATGCCTCAATGGGGGACAACTGTGTAGCCTTAGGCTGACGAGGACCAGGGAAGTAATGAAAAGCTGGAGGTGGGGTGAGGGGTCTTTGAATACTAGGATGTGGGGAATCGGGTGGGGTGCATCATGAGAAATCAAGTAGAGTCGGTGATTATGTAGCATAGGGTAGTGGTCGACTCTCATGAATAACTGGTGGTGGGAGTGGAGTGTATGGAACATAAGAAGAACTTGTTCCGTAGTAGGATGCTGGTGGAGGTGGTGTGATGTATGAAGAAAATAAACCAGCTCCTGAAAAGTACGGCCATGTCGGTCCCCATGCCATGAACTGAGAAGTGAGAAGTGGGAGTGGGCTAGCACAGGAGTAGGAGTAGGAGTAGGAGTGGGCTCAGGGGCTGTGGCATGAGATCATACGAGCGAGCATAGTCGGGAAGACCGTCAAAGTAAGTCCCCTAGATTCCATAGATGTCATCTCTGATCTGTACAGGGGCATGTTGTAAAGCCGCTCGGATCCACACATGTGATTCTACCTGTTCAAACAAAGTATGTAAAAATAATAACGACCAATTACATATATTACAAATAATAAAGATACATAATAACAATATGTAAAAGAAATATAAATGATACTCAAAAATTGTTATTGATGATAACTTTATAGGTAGTATGTGGTCGGAGGCTGGGCTGGACGGGGAAGTACGTACTGGGGATGATACCATGTGTAGTGCACCTGTGGACTGAAAAATGTCTCCGCTGGTGGAGGGGGAACTAAGCTCTCACGTCTATTGTTCCACGGTTGCACCTCCTGCCTATAATGATGCAACCAGTCCTCAGACGCATGACCCCTCCCATCTATCCTACTAAGGTGTGGCAACGTCAGAGTAGGTTGTACTTGAACAAATCCAAAATTTCCAAGTACTCTGTCAAGGAAGTGCCACTCAACTACTGTGTAGCACAGTAAAGGCACTCATGCCAAAAAAAATATCACGGCCCTCTCCACACAAGGCTGGAAGTCTCTCTAGAGTATCAACAGTGTAAGGAGTTAACTGTATTTGTTATTCAAATAGATACAACATGTATCATATAAAACGGAGTAAATTTCATAAAAAATACAACATGTTAGTAGAAGTAAGTAAGTGATACCTGAGAGGGTAAAATCTGGTCAAATGTTGAATCGCAAAATTGGACCGATCCTCTCATAGTATCACTCCTTTGAACAAATGTAGGCCACCTATTAAATTGACAAACTAAATTTAGATAAACATTACAAAATGTTTGGACAAATGTATAAAGAAATTGAGTAAATCTTTACCTGTAATCCACGGGAACATCTACTGGCCACTCCCCCTAGTTCATAACCAATGAACCTGGGCATCCAATTCCTAGCCTCTCCCAACATCACATCTGTAGTAGACATACACAACTAGACAGATGGGCAGTTTTCCTAGAATGGGTGGTAGCCTTGTATAACTCCCTCTACAAGTATGCTAGAGTTGCAGCACCCCAATATAGATGTCTACAACATGCAAAGTTAGACACAAGGGAGGTACCATACATGGACTCTGTCCCCGGTACTATCTGGAATAAGGTAACTACCTAAAAAGTATAGGAGATAAGCTCTAGTATACCTTATCCTCATTTGTCTTTGCTCTTCTTCATCTCCCATGGTGAAATCCATATCCTTAAAGGTCTCACACAACCATATCAAGGAGATATGCCTCTTAGACATCCCATCTGGTGCATCTCCTAAGAAACTCTCACAAAGGTGAGACCATGAAGAAAATTGCCCCTCATCTACACCTAAAGGATATGAAGCTATAACTGGTGGGCCATCAATCCTAAGGCCTAAAAGAACTGCAACATCCTGAAGGGTTACAATCATCTCAAAAGGGGGAAACCTAAAAGTATTGCTAGAGTTGTCCCACCGGTTAAATAAGGCAGTGATTAAATCGGGATCAAGGTGGATAGGTTATAGCCTATGATCAAGCCCAAAACCAGTCAAAGAAATATTTTCCAAAACACCCGGGTCAGTAATAGGCCACTATGACAACATGAAGTGGTGCTGGGAGAGTCAGAAGAATGCTTGTCTAGGAGACATATCTATGAAAAGTGAAAATATTACATTAAATGAAAAGTGCAAATATTACATTAAATGAAAAGTGCAAATATTGTACAACATATAAGTTTGTCAATATTCTGGGAGAACAAGACAAATTATATTTTCTCATAACCTTTTCTCACCAAAAAACAGATTCCTTGAGATAAAATTATTCATTAGATAAGATGAAATTAATTCAAATACATGAACTATCAAACAATATTTAAATTACAACATGAACTACTAAAAGAGAAATATTATGATATATTAGTTACTGCATTTGATTCAATATTGTTGGCTAAATTGGACATTATCATAATCCCTTTGTTTTGATGATGACAAACATTTCTTTCTTGTGATTTTAACTTGCTATTTGAGTGTTTCAGGAACAAGCATATAAGGTGGTGGATAGAGAAGACTTGGAAGATCAACTTGCTAAAATTGCTTTATCTTCATCATTGTAATCAATGTAAAAACTTGTACAAGTTTATAATGTACAAGTACTTAGATATCATGTAAATAAAGCATTTAGATCTTCCCTATCCACACACAACACTTAGATTGGTTATCTCCTAAGTTAGCGTCAAAATTGCACATTGATACACACATTCAGTAAATGAATACATTGAATCAGGGATGTTCTCGGTCGACAAAAGCTTCGACTGAGACACTCTCGGTCGACAAACTCCTCGACCGAGAATAGACCCTATTAGCCATTAGACTGAGTTAGAAAAGTGGTTGGGAGTTGAGTTGAACATTGCAATATACTTTCTCCAGACTCACCCTCGGTCGAAAAATTCCTCAACCGAGAGACACTCGGTCGACAAACTTCTCGATCGAGAAGAGTTTTGTCTGTACTTTTCAGAACTAATCAACTAGCCGTTACAAACGTAATTGGTGGACAACTAACGGCTAGTTGAGCACTAAGAACCCCCTAGAAAGTGTCTAGAACGTCCCTAAGTACTTGTAGGCCATTCCTATAAATAGGACATGCCTTAGGACACCTAAACACACTTGAGTACACAACTGGCATACACAATTACACTTGAGATTCAATCCTTGTGAGCAAACAAGTTGAGCTATAATTGCAATCTATTTTTCTTTGAGCTCTACATTAGTGTCCTATAGGCTGATATCTCCTATCCACTATACATCCACGTCCATCCACTTTGGTTAGGAGATCAAACACTTGATATAGGATCAAAGCGTTGTACTCAATTGGTAACATTGTTTCCTTCTTCCAATCTTGTTCCTTCTATTGTATTTTGTTCTGCATTACTACTCCTAGGTTGGAGGATACAGAAAGGAGGTGTTGGAGCTTCTTCGATGGGGAAGGTAGCTCGATGGACTTAGGATTACTTCAAGAAGGTTGTCTCAACAGGAAGCTACTTCAAGAGGAAGGCTACTTCAAGGAGGAGCTTGGAGTTACTTCAAGGAAGGCTGCTTCAGGGTTGGTGAGACTACTTATAGGTGAAGGCTATCCTAAGGGTGAAGGTATTTGTATCTTATGTAACATCATTGTACGGTAATGAAATACAAGTGCTTTCAAAATCCCAGTTGGAAACAATCGGGTAGTGGACTGACTCCCTTAGTATTTGCTAAGGGTGGAACCACTCTAAATGTCGTGTCTCCTTCTCCAACATTCTTGTAATTGTTTGTTGGTTGAATTATTTTAAAAATTATCATAAAACCCTATTCACCCCCCTCTAGTGTTTTTCATTTGGTATCAGAGCAGGCTTCAAGGAACTTTAACAAAGTCTTGAAGAAAATGGGTGATGGGATACTAAACAACCTCAACTTAGAAGGAACACTTGTGGCTCGACCTCCACCATTTGATGGCACCAACTACACCTATTGGAAGAGGAGGATGCAATTCTACTTTCAAGGGATAAGTTGAGATCTATGGAGAATGGTTTCAAATACTTACACTCTTCCTCAAACAGAGTATGCTACGTGGGATGCTAATATGGTAAAGCTAGGCCAAGTGAATGCAAAAGCTGTAAGTATCCTTTATTGTTCAATTTTCATAGGTGAGTTTAATAGAATATCAAATTGTGAAATAGCATATGAAATATGGCATAGACTCTCTATTACCTATGAAGGAACTGTTCAAGTGAAGAATTCCAAAATTGGTATGCCTATATAAAAGTTTGAACAGTTTCGTATGGAACCATATGAGTCTATTAGTAAAATGTATGCAAAGTTTTCTTCTATTGTTAATGGGTTGAATGCATTAGGTAAACCCATTAGTGAAAAGGATAAAGTATCAAAGATTCTTAGGTTCTTGACTCCAAAGTACAAGCCAAAGGCGACGGCCATTGAAGAAGCCAATGATCTCACTACATCAAGGATGGAACAACTCATTGGCAACTTGGAGGTTCATGAAGCTACCCTCGAAGAAGAAGAAAGATTGGCGGCTAAACACAAAAAGGAGAAAATAAAGGACATTGCATTCAAAGCATCAATCAAGAATAGTCATGACACAAGTGAAGAAGAAACACTCATTGTAAATGGTAAGCAGTATAGAAGTTTTAAAACTAACAAAAGTAATAGTGTTTCTTCCTCCATGTGCTTTGAATGTGGAAAAAGGGACACTTGAAAGGCGATTGTCTAAAACTTAAGAAGGGGAAGAAATCATCTCATAAGAAGAAAGAAAGAGAATATAAAGTCGCATGGGATGATTCAAGTGATGATAGTGAAGATAGAGAAAATGAAGTAGAGTGTCTTATTGCTACAACAAATGAAGAAGAACAAGAGGTAAGCCTTTTTTATTTGCCAAAAGAAGATCTAATGGCTAGTCTTCAAGATACACACGAGAAATATGTTGATTGCAAAAAGAAACTAAAGAAAGCTACTAAAACTACTGAGGATTTGTATGCTAAATTAAATAATCTTTCTTTTGAAAAGGACAGTATTGTTGATAAAAATATTACCTTAAAATCATCTTTAAATGATTGCAATATGAAGTCGCTTACTTTAGAAACAAATCATGATCTTCTTTCTCAACAAAAGGTTGATTTGCTTGCAGAACTACATAATTTTCAGACTCAACCTTTCCTATGTAATCATCTAGATTATGATGCTATTGTTAAGGAAAGAGATGCTTTATCATCTAATCTAGATCAAGCAAAGTTAGATATCAAAAAGAAAATGGATGAGATTGACAAATTACAAAGAGAAATTAGTAGCTTGAGAAACAATGATATTCTTGATAAAATTCTACAAGATTCTTCTGGTCAGATTAGAAGAAGAGGACTAGGTTATAAGCCCAAAGGTAAATCTTTTCAAAAACCTAGAATGAGAAGGACACAAGTGCCCAAGACTAAAGTTATGTATGTACCTAAAGCCAATCCAGCTAAGAAGTGAAATAAAATTAATTCTATATGTTGTCATTACTGTTTACGTCTTGGACATTATTCATTCTCTTGCCCATACAAGAAAAAGGATGTTGATCTAGTTTAGGTTCCTAAAACTTAGAGATTTTAATTTGATTAGTTGAGATTTGACCTAAAACGTTACTTTAATATTCAAATGTCTTATCTCAACAAAACTGAGCCTTAACTTTCATATTCTTGCAAAATTGTATTACTTTATGTTTTGCTTGCAAATAATTACTGAAATACAATACAAAAACACACTCGGTCGAGAAAATATTTGACCGAGACACTGTCGGTTGAGAATTTTTCGACCGAGCAGGTTACTATTTTAAGCTTGCAAAAATCTGATAAAACGTGTAAAAACAACAGAATACTCGGTCGAGAAAATCTTCGACCAAGTTAAATTCAATCGAAGAAAAGTTCAACCGAATCAAGTTCTGCTGAACATGTTTTAATTGATCCAGTTTGCTATCAATTTTCTATTAATGATTGATTTAATCTGCAAATCAAGAATGGATCTTGGAGAAAATTCTTTAAACATATTGATAATCTTACATCATGACTTATTAAATATACTTTGATTATAACATTCTTATTAAACATGTTACAAAACATGTTGATTAAAAACCTATTTTTTTTTTTGCAAACTAAAATTGGACATGCCTTCTTGTAAAAATGAATCAATACAGATATAGCATAGATTGCAAGTTCATTTTTAATTGCTATAATCTCCTACATGGTTTGGATTAAAACAGAAAATTATGAACCATGTTGATTTAATCAAGTAAATTACTATTTGTCCTAAGTATTCCTTGGTTTATCTATATAGAAATCATGTATCTTGAAATTTGCCTTTAAATGATCAAGATAATTGTAATTATGGATATGCCTTTACTGTTTCACCATGATCATTGTGTTTCATTTTTTTTGGTTTGCCTAAAATAATCTTTGATCTATATGTATATAAACCATGAATGGATATTGTTTTCAAAATGATCATAGTGATTCAGCTCATTACACATAAATATGAGGTTATCATTGAAAATGCAATTTTTGCATTAAGATAAATCTCTATGGCACAAATGCATCTTGACATATTAGTTAAATGATTATCTTTTGCTTAGCTTATGGAAAATGATATCATCCTTGGTATACATGAATACTTTTTGTATGATACTCTGTAAGCTATGTTTTCAATATTCAATCAAGTAGATCATTGAAAATGCTTAAACTGGAAATCTATAGAAATTGCCTCTCGGTCAAAATATAAAATCAACCGAGGGGCGCCCAGGTTGAAGTCAAGGTCGATCTAAAATAAGCTTGACAAAATGCTTAATTGTAAATCATTTCCTTGCACTCAATCTTAGTATATTAAAACAAGATTTTAGTGTATAGCTCTCATAAAGGTTAACTTATTATGATCTAATGCTTATTGTGACCTTAGAATCCTTAAATTATCTTGATTATAAGATTAAGGGGGAGCTTACAAAAACTATCTTGACTATAAGATTAAGAAGGAGCTCACAAAAATTTGTAAACATCATAAAGAAAATTTGAAACTAGTTATGACCTTAGTATCTTTAAAGTAATCTTTGTTATGAAAATAAAATAGTCTACAATATTTATGAATATAATATATATCTTATCCTTAATGAAATTCTCTAAACAAATTAGGTCTTAACATCTTGTGCATTTGGTTAGAGATACATTCTTTGATTCTACTATAAGCTTAAAAGAATCTTATATCATTTCAGGGCTTAACACCCCTTGTAAATGGTTGAGAAACTATTAAATATAGTCATGAGCTTAAAGGATTCTCATGTCATTTTTAGGGCTTAACATCCCTTGTAAAATAGATGAGAAATCAAAATACATATGCCATGAATCTAAAAGGATCTCATATCATTTCAAGGCTTAACATCCTTTGCAAATGAGTGAGAAATAACTTGTGGCTAAATTTGACATAAAAATAAGTGGTTTGTATTGAGTATTAAATTATCAAATTAAGGGGGAGAAATAAAAGTCATAATTAATGATTAGCTTGGTTATCTTTTTGAAATGAAAAAGGGGGAGAAATAATATAAAATCAATAACATAAAGCAGAATGAGTTTCACAATCTCAAATAAAAGAATGGATGCAAAAGGTAAACTTCATGTATGAAACTCATATGATTTATATTGCCTTGATTTATATTTTTGAAATGTTTTGTCATCTTCAAAAGGGGGAGATTATTGGCTAAATTGGACATTATCATAATCCCTTTGTTTTGATGATGACAAACATTTCTTTCTTGTGGTTTTAACTTGCTATTTGAGTGTTTCAGGAACAAGCATATAAGGTGGTGGATAGCGAAGACTTGGAAGATCAACTTGCTAAAATTGCTTTATCTTCATGATTGTAATCAATGTAAAAACTTGTACAAGTTTATAATGTACAAGTACTTAGATATCATGTAAATCAAGCGTTTAGATCTTCCCTATCCACACACAACACTTAGATAGGTTATCTTCTAAGTTAGCGTCAAAATTGTACATTGATACACACAAATGAATACATTGAATCAGGGATGTTCTCGGTCAACAAAAACTTCGACCGAGACACTCTCGGTCGAAAAACTCCTCGACCAAGAATAGACCCTATTAGCCGTTAAATTGAGTTAGAAAAGTGGTTGGGAGTTGAGTTGAACGTTGCAATACACTTTCTCCGGACTCACCCTCGGTCGACAAATTCCTCGACCGAGAGACACTCGGTCGACAAACTTCTCGATTTAGAAGAGTTCTGTATGCACTTTTCGGAACTAATCAACTAGGCGTTACAAACGCAATTAGTGGACAACTAATGACTAGTTGAGCACTAAGAACCCCCTAGAAAGTGTCTAGAACGTCCCTAAGTACTTGTAGGCCATTCCTATAAATAGGACATGCCTTAAGACACTTAAACACACTTGAGTACACAACTTGCATATACAATTACACTTGAGATTCCATCCTTGTGAGAAAACAAGTTGAGCTACAATTGCAATCTGTTTTCCCTTGAGCTCTACATTAGTGTCCTATAGGATGATATCTCCTATCCACTATACATCCATGTCCATCCACTTTGGTTAGGAGATCAAACGCTTGATATAGGATCATAGCGTTGTACTCAATTGGTAACATTGTTTCCTTCTTCCAATCTTGTTCCTTCTATTGTATTTTGTTCTCCTTTGCTACTCCTAGGTCGGAGGCTGCGGAAAGGAGGTGTTGGAGCTTCTTCGGTGGTGAAGGTAGCTCGGCAGACTTAAGATTACTTCAAGAAGGTTGTCTCAATGGGAAGCTACTTCAATAGGAAGGCTACTTCAAGGGGGAGCTTGGAGTTACTTCAAGGAAGGCTGCTTCAGGGTTGGTGAGACTAATTCTAGGTGAAGGCTATCCTAAGGGTGAAGGTATTTGTATCTTATGTAACATCCTTGCGAGGTAATAAAATACAAGTGCTTTCAAAATTCCAATTGAAAACAATTGGGTAGTGGACTGACTCCCTTAGTATTTTCTAAGAGTGGAACCACTCTAAACGCCGTGTCTCCTTCTCCAACATTCTTGTGATTGTTTGTTGGTTGAATTATTTTAAAAATTATCATAAAACCCTATTCACCCCCCCTCTAGTGTTTTTCAAATATCTCATCTAGAGGTTCATAAAATGGCCACATTTGATGTACAACTCGATGTATCTCGGGATGTGATACAACTAACTTGTTTTTAACTTGTGCATTGATTGACATTGCTTTATGTTTTGTGTGATCCTAATACCAACCACGTAGCTCAAGAAGTTCTTCATACATGTGTAACATTTGCTTTAAAAATTGCCAATGAAATTTTGCTTGTTCTTTTGTCAGCATGAAGCCTAGCTTGTTGTATATTAAATCTGGTACGTCATTCCAGTCATCATCCAATAGAGTTTGATGAACCATTTTTCCCTGTAGGAACTTTATAGCTATTATTTGGATTAACTCTACAGACATATGAAATGTCCATGTCCTTCAATGAGCCATCTATAAAAATAATTTACAAATAAGAGTCTTAAATTAGTTAAATTTAATCTATTATAAATTCATTTTTTTCAATAAATTAACAATTAATTGGTGAAATTTCAAACATTACATGACTTGAGTAAATTGAAATTGCAAACATTACATGACTTGAACAAACTGAAATTGCAAACATTACATGCCTTGAGTAAATTGAAATAGCAAACATTACATGACCAGACATCATAGTACATTAGGACAAGTGCATCTATTATGGCCCCATCTGCCACACTTATGACAATGATCATCCATAGTTGAAGGCCTTCTTTTTTTCTTTAGTCTTCCAGCGTGCCTTCATTTCCTTGGGGGTAATAAGGGATAAATACCTCTACTTTCATCAAAATGAGGCCAATACCTCTTGTCGGGAATACGACAAAATTCAGTTATGTATGCATTTAAATAAGCTTCATTTGTGTAATATGGGCTCACAAGTGCATCAATATCATAATTAATAGATCTTGCAGCTACCCAAACATGAAAACATGGAAAATTCTATTGTTGTGGAAAACCACAACTGCATTCACTTGCACTATTTGGACGCACTACGACTTGAAATTTAGGTTCATCCATGTCATCAAGAAGCCATTCATCATTGTTCACGCGGATGTTTACTGCTAGTTTTTTTGCATCATGTGATACATTAAAAAGCTTATCATGAAACCTAAAGGGCCATTTAAAACCCTTTTGTGCACGACCATATGATTCATTACGCCTCTCCAACCACATTGTAACAGAGCGATAGTATGTGGCAACAATTAGTGTCTATATTGGTAAACCTCTAATACCTATTAAGACTCCATTTAACCCTTCAACATGATTTCTAGTCAATGACCCATACCTGTAACCTCTGTCATATGTGAGAGACCACTGTACTAGATTTTAGGCTATCAAATACTCCTTAGTCGTTGGTTCTATGGTTTCTATATCAACCATTATACGATCAAATTCATGTGTATTAGTTGTGGATCCCACCTTCCATAAAAGTTCCTTCAACTCCTGTGACTTGAACTTTTGATGGAAGTTCTCACGAAGATGTCGAAGACAATAACGATGTTGAACCCAGTTAAATTGTGAACTAAGTGTTGGAAAAATTACACTCATTTGATCAGAAATAATATACAAATCTGTACGGCGTGGAATGATTGGAATACAAGTTTGTAGAGAACCAAAGAACCACTCCCATGAGTCCTTATTTTCTACCTCGACAACGATAAAAGCAAGTGGAAATAGATCATTATCAGCATCTATGCCACATGCAATGAGAAGTTTGACAAAATATTTTCCTGTTAGAAATGTGCCATCAACAGTAAGAACATGCCTGCAATAGGCCCAACCCCTCACAGCTGGACCAAATGCCCAGAACACCCGCTTGAATCTATGAGTGCTTTCAGTTTGAAGGGTATAATCATCCACAAGGTGGGAATATATAGTTCTTGGAATAAATTGTGACAGAGAAATCAGAAACGACAACAAAGTATGATATGATGATTCTCAGTCTCTAAATATTTTACAGACAACCTTCCTCCTTGCTAGAAATGCCTTCTTGTAAGATATATGGAGCTTTAGTTCAGCATTCACCTTGTCACAGATTTCTCATGTGGACATATCCAATGTTGATACTAGGATTGGCATTATCATACGAGTAATATAAGATGATGTGACTTGGCGATGGTCCTGATTCAAAATAGTTAGTTGACAATTGTGGCTTGTACTATAACGTTTTACCTTCCACATGCCACCTGCTCTTTTGGACTGGCAAGCGGTCAAACTCCAAGGATATCATTGGTCATGGATACAAACAAATTTAAGATGATGATTATTTGAGCATTGTGTACGATATTGGACATTCTTTTGTACCGACTGTTTTTGGATAGTCTCAACCATTGAAGCTTTGGATGCAAATAAAGCATCCTCATATATTTCAGTGCTAGAAGGGTTGTAATTGAGACGGAATTTCTGACAAAAATCTTCCACCCATTCTTCATCTTGAAAAGCTTCATAGTTGGTATCAACGTGTTCGTGTCAGGGCCATTCTTTATCAAATATAGATGGAACAGAACTCAATGTTGTAAAAGAGTCAGGGAATGGATGTTCATATTCATCATCAGTTTCAGTCAATGACTCATCATCATGATCACTATTATTATCACCTTCTTGATCACTATCGATATCACCTTCATGATCACTATTATCATCACCTTCTTATTCAATATTTTGTTCACCCTCCTCAACCTCAACACTAATATTCTCAATAGTATGATTTTGAGAGAATTTAGGTGGTTGATTCCATTCAGCAATTACATTACTGCTACATGGTTGGGATTCAAATTGTTTCAATAAACTCATGAAACTAGAATGTTGGTGGACAGATGTTTTTTCAAGAAACACATCAATATAAGCATCAGATGAAAGTGAGAACAAGGTTCTATATGCATCATCATCATCAACTTGTATGAGAATATGATCTTCTCCAGGGAAAAGATAGGATATATTGATAGAGAAGTGGTTGAGATTGATGTCAAGTATTGTATGGATATATGATTTTAGTTCAGATAGGGTATTGATAAGTAAAATATTTATGGTTCTAACAGATTGACTAGAATAAGAGCCATCAGAGGGAAATTAACCATTATATCAAAGCTTGACAATTCATGAATGTGAACTAGATGCCATGTTCCTATCATTGTAAAATAGTAATTTAGATTTTAGAACAACAATTTAACTTTGGAACAATAATTAATATTGTAGAACATGAATTAATATTTTATAGCATGAATTAATATTTTCGAACATTGACATCATTTTTAGAAGAGTAGTTAAGATTTTAGAACAATAATTTTGAATTTAAAAATAAATTTGGAACAATATTTTTTCTATAACATTAACATTCTAGAACAATAATTTTGGAATTTGGAACAATAATTTTTTGAACAGTAATTAACCTTCAAGTGTCATTTTCTACAACATTATTTTAGTAATGTGGAATTAAATAGTAGCAATATAATTATTTCATTTTTAATATTTCATAGTAATTTTAGGTCCAAATTTTTGAATCTAAAAATATAGTAGAAAAAATACCTCAAATGGCGAGATCTCAATACCTAAGAAGAGAAAGAAGAGAAAAAGAATCCCGGCCAAATAGCAAAAGAAGAAGAATATAGCTCCAAGATCGTCCGAAATCAGCTCTAAGATTGCCCGAAATCAGCTCCAAGCAATAGAAATCCGAGTAGGGAACTCCAGAGCAATGGGAGTAGAGAAGAAGTTGAGGAATGATGTGAATTTGGGGGGCTGATCTCGTCTCCTTTATATAGGAGAGCAATACGTCCCAATTGGGGAGGCATTGCCCCCACGTGACAACGCCCGCGGCCCGCAACGACTATGTTGCAACGGTCGGGGGAGTAATGCGTCCCCATTGTGACGCATTGCCCCAACTAGCCGTTGGGGCATCTCGGGACGAGACGCATTGGTCCCACTACATGACAATACATCACGTTTCAGGACGCATTGGCCCCACAGAAGGACAATGCGTCCCAGATGAGGACGCATTGCTCTGCGGTGAGACCAATGTGTCTAGCTTCGAGAGACATTGCTCTGTTGTAGGGCAATGCGTCCTGCTCCAGGACGCATTGCCCCCAAAATGTGCCATTTTCAAAATTAAGTTCAAGAACGTGTTATTCTGGGAATTAAAATTGGCAAATGTGCCATTTTGATTTTTTTCCCAAAAAATGTGACAACGGAGCAGTGATCCGACGCAGAAACCTGAAGTTCTAAAGCCCGCCAATCCTGACGTCATTTGCGATTGCCATTTCGGTGCTAAATTATTTATACAACGGTATAGAACATTTACCCAACCATAGCCGTTGTTGTTAAATTGATAAGTAAATCTTGTATCAACTATCAGGACTTACGACTACGCCAGCCAAACTAGGCCGTGGTGTTACTCAATCCTCCCACTTTCCCACCGCACGTTCTGTGCACCTGGCTGTGGTCCTTCGGCCGCTCATTGTTGTCCTACAGCCCCGCCGTAGACCGGCCGCTCTGGGCTTTTCTTGTAATATATGAATGTAATTTTGCTATCTTTGCGGGTCGGTGTGGACTTTTTGAGTGGGTTTTGTCGTACCCGAAACGGAAGGGTAAACAAATGCTGCAGGTCGATCTAGCTTTGTTTCCTGAATCTGTCGATTATTTGGTGTGGATGTCTCGTGGAACAGTGCGCTAGCTCCCCCAAAGCAGTCAAGCATATCAGAACTGATTGTGGATGCATATGCATGCTAGACTAACAGAATTATCAGCCGCGTGCATCCAAAGGGAAACTGTACATTCTACGTACTCGAGAATTAACACTATGCGAACATCTCTTCATTTCTTTTTACTTTACAAACTAGACTCATCAGCAGCGGGAAATAAAAATCTGGTTTATGTGCGCACCACTCAACTAGAACCTAAATTGGAAGTATTGGGCCGGGTACAATTGGGGTTGACATCCTCTATGTCCGGGACATTGTACCCCGCACATCTCGACCATATATTTTATCACGGGACTCACAAGTCAAGGGAGGGCATGTTTGGTTCAATGGAAGGGATTTGAATGGGTTGAGAAGATAGATAGGATGGACAGGTACATGTGGACTATGGCACACTGACTATCCGATCTCATGTTTGGGTGTGAGATAGAATGGGATTTGCTTTGGGTATGAATGTTGACAACGGGAGACTATTGGCCTTAGTGAGGCTGACGTAGCCGTTGAGTCGTCCCTCAACGAGAAGAGGCGGGCACCGAGGACGACAATGTGGGTGAAGAAGCCGGAGGACAGCGTCCACAAAGGAATGCCCGAGGAGGCGAGTGGACAAGGGGTGAAGGCGGAGACCGCTGTTCATGCGTCACCGAGTAGTGATCCATGTAGGTGAGGAAATCGAAGACCACCAAGAAGGCAGAGAAGGCCGTCGTGCATAAGGAAGACATAGGACATCGATGTGAGGCGGAGATCACCGTTCGTGCTTGACGGAGGAGCGATCATAGGACATCGACTTGTGGCGCAGACCACCATTCGTGCTTGACGGAGGAGCAATCAGAGGACAACAGCAAGCCGTGATAGAAGACGAAGTCGTTGTGCGTGAGGAAGCGGCTGGAGGGCAACAGCCATGAAGGCAGAGGTGATTGTCATGCTTGAAGGTGGTCGTTGTTCGTGCGTGAGCGGAGACTATGATGCGTCGTCGGGTAGGGGGTCGGGGTCGGGGGCGTGAGGGGTCGGGGGTTCGGGGGTGTGAGGGGTCGAGGAATATATCCCGTGTAAATTTCAGGGGGGAGCAAGAACTGTCAGTCCCTGTTTTTAGGACTCGAGTCCGACTCACTTACCATCCAACCGTTATTTTTGTGCATCCCAAACATAGGATTTGGTTAACAACGGGATTCGGAATCCTATCCTTATTTGGATCCCTTGAACCAAACATGCCCTAGATGTTTTGAGACGGAGGTTGGGACAGAAGTTGGGTACAGAAGATTTGGACCCGTACAGGGTTCACATCCTCTATGCCCAGGACATTGTGCCCCGCAAATCTCGACCATATATTTTATAAAGGGACCCACAAGTCAAGGGACTAGATGTTTTGGGATAGAGGTTGGGACAAAAGTTGGGTACAGAAGATTTGAACCCGTATAGGGTTCACATCCTCTGTGCCCGGGACATTGTGCCCCACACATCTCAACTAGAACCTAAATTGGAAGTATTGGGTAGGGTACAATAGGGGTTCACATCCTCTGTGCGGGGGACATTGTGTCCCGCACATCTCGACCATATATTTTATCACGGGACCCACAAGTCAAGGGACTAGATGTTTTGGGACAGAGGTTGGGACAGAAGTTGGGTACAAAAGATTTGGACCCGTACAGGGTTCACATCCTCTGTGCCCCGGACATTGTGCCCCGTACATCTCGACCATATATTTTATCACGGGACTCACAAGTCAAGGGACTAGATGTTTTGGGACAGAAGTTGGGACAGAAGTTGGGTACAGAAGATTTGGACCCGTATAGGGTTCACATCCTCCGTGGCCGGGACATTGTGCCCCACACATCTCAACCATATATTTTATCACGGGACCCACAAGTCAAGGGACTAGATGTTTTGGGACAGTGGTTGGGACAAAAGTTGGATACATAATATTTGGACCCGTACAGTGTTCACATCCACTGTGTCTGTCGGGACATTGTGCTCCGCATAACTCGACCATATATTTTATCACGGGACCCACAAGTGAAGGGACTATAATTAATTCCCGTAGAATAGGTGATGTCATGACAAACTTTGACTAGTTTTACGTTTTAGCAATGCGTAACCACAAGGCCCGGGTATAGGTCATGCCCACCCAGGTTACTATGTATGCTAATCATGTATGATGGACTACTATGGAAGTAGAGGCGTAGAGCAACGTGCCTGCCTATACCTACGTGTTCCAAGTCGTCAAACGTATAGCTTTCCAGAAAGAAACATCGGTCATTAACAGATTATCGGATTTGACAAGCACTATGCTATGTTTGTAGGACTTCCCGAGACAAAAGTTCCTTCTAGCTTAGGACTGTGGTTGGACATGAGTGTGGACTTTGCTTATAGATAGGGATGCTAACATGCATGATTTTGTGATGGTGGTGGGGGGTTGTAAAGTGGTTTCGCTTTCAAATTGTTGCGTAAGTGGAAGGAACAATTAACAGGAGTTTTGATTCCTACTGTATTTTTTACGTGACATTCCCAGATACCTACCCAAAAAACAGTGTTTCTGGAGTATCAACGTGTCCTCAGCAGGAGGATGTGACCCGATACGAGTGCATTGTGGCAATTTGGTTCGTAACGCACATGTTACATGTTAGACTTTTAAAACTTATCAACATAAATATGTTTTCTGACAACTAGATGCTAAATAGATGCTTAAACGTAGTAACAATCAGTTATTGTGCCAACTTCGAGCCGGTATAGAGCCTAAACACAATAGAAGGGGTGATGTGGAATCTAACCTTACTAACACATTGAACAATTATCGGAACCTTATTAAAATATCACATTTGTTAGGTTCTGAAAAGTTTGGCGGAGAAATTAGTTCCCACAAGTGGCGGATCTCCTGTAAGACTGGGGAAGGGGGTACCCCCCAAAGATTTTTAAAATTAATGAATATGGTTAGGTTCAAAGTTGTTAATTGATCTTTTTTATTGTCTTTGACTATTTCTAATTTGATACGCCCCAAGAGTTTTCCATTGATGGTTCTTTTATAATTTACAAATTAAACAATAGAATAAAAAATCTCTATCGTTTTAACTCCTTTCCGACATTTACTTGCTAATTTAATGTAATTGTAGATTTATTTTCAGTTTGTGTTGCTTTTATAATTATGAAAATGATTTTTTATGCTATTGTCTATTATAAATTATATTTTGTTTTCATTTTTAAAAATAAATAAATATGGTTTGGTTGAAAGGTGTTAATTAATCTACTTTATTACATTCATTATTTTCTTATTTGATAAGCCCCCAAGAGTTTTCTATTGATGGTTCTTTTATACTTTTAAAGTTAAATAATACAATAAAAATATTATTTTGACCCTTCTCCAACAATTACTTCATTATTTAATACCCTCATAGATTTCTTTTCAGTTTGGATTGCTTTTACAATTGTAAAGAAAATTTCTTATGCTATTGCCTTTTACAATTCCTATTATATTTTGATGTTTTAGAGTAATTTTTATCTCTCTCCTCCGGTCTTTTGATAATTATTATTATTCAAAACAACAAATATAAGTAAAGGAAACAATCAACCTCTATAAAACTATCCATAAACTTTTAATATTGAATGTGTAAAACTTCATGTTTCGTTAAACAAGTGTCAACATTACCTGTTAGATTTTGGTAGGCATGGATATTTTCAAACAGAGTTTCACATCATTGCGCAAATGCCTCTTTCAACATTGTTTGAGTGACCAACACAATCTTTCAAAATTGGCTGCCTCTACCTTTTTTGAACACACATAGGTGTGCAAAATAATACAAATCAAAGAGAAACCAAGTCGATTCTTATGCATAATTCTTGGCTGATTTTTTTCATTATTCACCATCCACGTATCGTGGAGTGACGGAAACATCTTGTAAGTCTTCTTGTCATTTATCATGTGTGTTGTTTTATATAACTTGGTTATTTGCCTCTATAATGGTTGAAAATTGTTTATATTCACTTTGCATCACAGTAGCATTACTTACTAATACAAACTACATAATTCATTTAGTAATCAATAGATTGTCTAGATAATATATGTCATTTTGTTGAAATTTTTTATTCATCTGATTTCAATGATCAAGAAAAGGTTGAGTGTAGATATCAATTTTGTCATTTCATTACAAATGCTCCTACCAATCCATATTGCACAAACCTTTTGACTGTTTCAGATTTATGTTGTGTTCTAGAAAACACTAATAAGAACAAAATTCACATATTGCTTAGTAGATTGATCCGTCTGATTTTCACTCTTTCAGTCTCTACAACCACAATTAAACATGCATTCTTAGTGATGAAACTTATTAAGACAAAATTCTACAACAAAATGGAAGATGAATTTCTCAGCGATAATCTCATTGTCCATTTGAATATAGAGATTTCAAAGTCATTCAACCCTGATTATATTATTGAGAATTTTAAGAACATAAAAGAGAGAAATGCAATGTTTTAAAATTTTGGAGTTATATTGTGTCATCAATTTCATTATCTTTTCTTTTGTAATTTAATCTATCATTACACTTTAACTAAAAAAAATATTTTGACTCTTAGTTTTTTGAAATTTTGAAATGGATACACTTACACTACTTCATAGTACATTGTGCCCCCCCCCAATAATTCACTGCAAGATCTGCCACTGGACTTCCCGCTAAAAAGATATGAAGATTTGAACTTTTATCCAATCCATCGAATGTACGGATTTAGTGATATAATGATCTATATTTGTATTTCTCTTATGCCTAATAATCAAAGAACAATTGGAATTTCGAGTCCAAATGTGTTAGTTTGTATCCTAAAGAAGTTAAGAGAGTGAATAATTTAATTTATTTGCATTTTTAGGATAATTAAAAGTATAGTATTTTCAAAATAAAAGGTATTGTATTTTGAGTATAAAATATATTTTGAAAAGTTTAGTTTTATAGGGGGGAATGTGTTGCTAGCATATTAGATTTTTATTATGATTTTTAGGAGGTGGTTTAAGGGTAATAATATGAAATGGGATATTTAATTCAATGCATTTTTAGGAATTATTTTAACTATTTGGGGTCTACAATTACACTTATTATTTTTTCAAAAAAGTTAATAAAGAGATGAATGGTGTTAGATAAATTTGTAAGGATTTATAATCTGTTTGACACGTTAAATCATGGAAAATTATCACTCATCGTTGACCATATATTTCTCAAAAGATTTTAGATTTTTCCTTTATCTAATTAAGATATTTCATAAATATAATTAAGGAGAGTCGGAGTAGAAGTAATCTACACTTTGGTTCCAGACGATTAATCAAATTCATGATGGAAAATGACAATCAAATAAGCAAAGTCCAAATTTAATGAAGAAGAGAGAATCTAGTAAGAAGGAAGGAGGAGTTTCTAAAATAATCTCAAACCAAGATGGGTCTCCATAGTATATTATATCGCCTTTGATCTACAATGAGAATTACAAATAAAAACCTCTCTTTCTTAGGTTGACATGAATTCTTAGCGAAATAAAATATTTTTGACAAAAAGTACTCTAAGTTGTAGCTTAAGTGAATAAGCATTGGATGTCAACTAAAATATTTTTCAAGAAAAGAGACTCTAAACTAAAATTATGGTCTCTCTAGAAACAAAGAGAAGCATTGCCATAATTACCCTACACCATCTAGTCAACAATTTCTAAAAAAATTGAAATTTTTTCATGAGATAACCAAAACCAGAATGATATAGGATATCTTTTTCAAATCTCTCCTCTCTCAACTAAATATTATCTCAAAAAATATTTTGAACTGGAAATGGCTTCCAATAGAACAAATTTGATAGTAAATAGATTATATTTGATTGATACTAAAGCTTTTTGTCAATAGATTCCCCTTTATAAACTATTTGAAAATGTGTAGAAACTAGTTATCTTATGTAATAGCATATTAATCTTTAGAATTGAAATATAAACCCGTGCAAATAGTATACATAGTTGATTTGTCTAGTGCTTCATATTTTAGAATGATTGGACATAGTTTGGTGTAATTTAAAATGAAAGAATATAAAAAAATTTATTTGTTGTAAGGCTTTTCAAATTTTATCATAACTATTATGCCTTTCATCTATTGCTACATGGATTTATCTAAATTCTTTAAGTCACAATCTCTTAAATTTTTCTTTTCCTCCAAACATCTACTGTAGACATTTTCTCCTCTCCTAATTGAAGATCTTTTTAGGTCACCATCAACCTATTCTACTCTGTTGAAGATATACTATAGTAACGACTCTCCTTTCAACAAAATGTTATATATCTAGATTCCTTTTCATACATTGATTTCACTCGTACTACATTTGGAAGACATTTTCATACCCATCCATACTAACTACGAATTGCATCCTCTCACTAGAGAAAAAATGCCCAAGCTCTTCTAAACTATTTCAAAATCATATCACCACACACCTCCAAAACTAAATTCCATATAATATTACATATCTAAAAGGCTTTCACATAACTCTGGTGACTCTCATGCACTCTTAATTGTCTTTGAGTCAAATTCACACCACTATAGAAAACCAAAATTCAATAAAAAACTCTAATTAGTTTCCCCTACACCTCAGGCCATTACCAAACTATTAACCTTGTAGTGAGAACCCTTGACTAATACTATTTCTTCTACACCACAAACTGCTTACATGCCTTTTGCTGCTTCAAATTCTAAAACTTCATCATCTTCAACTTTTAACTAGGAGTCAGACCAACCACTCTTTCCTTCCTCAGGCCATCCTAACTCCATGGAATTTCACCACAGACTGAGATGAAGGTTGATAATAGTTAATCCAACCCTCAATTTACCTCCAACTACTCATAACTATGTTTCTATCTTTTATCTTATTCAAGTACAGTTATACATAATTGAGTTTATTTTTTACTTCCTGAATACCAAACACCATCTTTTCTATGGTCTATCTTTGAGATCTTACAATTTGAGTCTCAACCTTGGTATTTCCCTAATTATTCATTTTTTTGCATCTAATCTCCTCCCTTATTCTACAATGGTAGAAGTTTATAGTAGATACTATAATCCACATACAAACACATTCTGTCCTTGTTATGTGTGAAAAGTATCGAGTAAAGTTATCAAGACCTTCAAATCCATTACATAATTGTATTGATATGATTCCAAACTAGATTTCAAAGATTACAACTACAAGTTCATTTATATGTGTTCTATACAATTATGAGGGTTGAAAGCCATTAATGCCCTCATGTTTGTTTTTGTCATGTTACATTGACATATTATTTGTTTTGGCTTTTCTTTTAGCCACGACACATTTGAATGCATAGAAGGCCCTCAATAGGTGTTAGTAGTTCTTAGAGAGCCATCTCACCATCTTGGGCCCCAATAGACAACCTTTAGTAAGAATTTCACATTTTATTTAAATATTTTTATTGGCTTGGACCTATATTAATCATTCATAATATTAAATTGAAAAGCATGATTGAAAATGTTATAATTCTTAGGAATAATCTAAAAATAGATTTTAAGTTAAGATAAAATATCTGATATAATTCTATCATATTATGGTAACTATAAATAAAAGGGAAAGAAAAATTATGTAAGATGAACTTGTATACAAATGGTGATATGTTCGAACCATGTTAGTACCATTATGTATATTATAATTTTGGCCATACAAATTAGTATCATCCACATGCCTAATTTGATCCTAATTATCATCCTTTAGTGTTGTTACAAGGTAATATGTGCTAACTTGGTTCATTGGCGATGCATGTATATTACCCATTCTATGTGAAATTGTTGATCATGTTCTCACATATGTAAGTTAGTTTTTTTCTATAATCTTCCATAATTGTGGGTAAGGTTAAGATAGGCACCTTCACCTTTTGTTCTAAGCACCCACATCTTGAATGGATTCTGTAACATCCCTGACCTGGGTTATGAATTAACCCTAGGTGTTTTGCATAATGAGAGTAATTATATGCATGCTCTTGTCTTTGAAAAGTAATTAAGGCTAAAGAGGAACTTATATTACAATTTTTGTCCTTTTTGAATATTGTTGAAATCAATATTTTGCCTGTTTTGGACTAAAGTGCAAATTACCCAAGTTGAGGGGTTTATTTGCAAATTGTGCATGATAATATGTTCCTCATGTGTTAAAGAATCATGAGAATGAAGATGATGTATATGTATGGCTTGTGGTATCCTGAATACCAAGAAAGAGCTGATAAATCAATGTTTGTGCATGAAAACCTAGTTTTGGTGTAATGTGCAATTTACCCAAAACCTAGGGTTCAATATGTAATTTATCACTTCAAAAAGGTCCCTAATGTTTCTTGGCATCATGTGGAGCAAAGAAAATGAGAGGGGAACCTTATTTGAATTAAGTTGAAGGAGAGAGAATCTTGATATTAAAATAATCAAGATTTTTTAAGCATAATGGAAACATTAATGCAAAAATAAATAAAATAATTGAAAGGCCTTCAACCAAAATTAAAATGGTGTAATTCAGATGTATGTGTGGACGTCATTGATATTTGCAAGGACCGAAAATATCTTAAGGAGGTGAAATTCCACTCACCTTATTATAAGGAAAAGAATTTCCACTCAAAAATATATATTAATATTATAAAGGATTAAGGTGCTTAATTTCTTTTCCTTTAATCAATGGATAATGGATTGGAGCTCGGTGGGTTTGAGTTGCCTTTGCATGCAAGAAAACCAAGGAGGAAGAGGTGGTACCATTTTTTGGAATTAATTGATTTTTAATAAAACATTTTCTCTTTCATCAATTTTCTTATAAAAGAGCCTTTTCCAACCCACCTAAGGATCTTTTTCGATTCCTTTCTTCCCCTTGCTTGCAAAATCGACCAAAAGAGCTAATACCAGCAGGGAGCACGTTCCCAACCTGTTGGTAACCCTTTGACCTTCGTTCTTCTTGATTTCATGGTGAAAATCATAAAACAATACATGATTCCTTCATTTCTTCACTCCATCTTCAACCCTAGCCGATCCTTTCACTCCAAGAGCTTGAGAAACGACCTTGGGAGGTTGCTAAAGCTTCAAACACCATTGAAGTCGTGAATCTTGGATCTTGGGATCAGATTTGAAGGCGGGTTATATAACTTAAACCCTTAATCTTTGTCATTGAATTCGATTTCTTCATGCAATTGAGTTAATTGTTATTATTGCAATAGCTTTGCTTAATTGATGGAGTTTCCATGGAAAATGGCAGTAGTTCCATGAGTTAAAAGGTTGAAGATGAAAACTTGTTCATAAGCACACACCTTAATCAAAGAACAAAAGCAAACGGTCTTGGACCTTTGGTCCAAACAGTTTCATCAAACCGTTTGGGACCAAACGGTTTGCAAACCGTTTGGTGCCCTAGACTTCAAACCGGATGGATGAGTTGACCATTTGGTTTAGTTGATGGTTTGAGGTCTGAACTTAATCATAGGTTGGATGATGATTCAATGGACTCAATTTATTGATCCAATGTGTGCATGATCCTTCAATTGGAAACCCTAATCAAGTTGATTGATGAATCCTTGATTGGTCCCAACAATTTCAAGACAATTTGGGTCATACGGTCTTGAGACTGTTTGGTACCAAACAATTTCAAAACTGTTTGGTGGATTGGAGGTTGATCGTTGACCCATGGATGATGATCTAATGGTATGGATTGATGATTCCTTCAACTGAATAACCAGTAGTCGATTCAATGATGCAATTGGAGATCGATTGAATTGATGATTGACCTAGTGAGCCCTTGCAGTTTTGGGACTGATTTGGCCCAAACGGTCTTGAGACCATTTGAGACCAAATGGTCTTGAAACTTTTTGGGGTCAAAAGGTTTAAAACCGTTTGGTGGCAAACAGTTTCAAAACTGTTTGGTGATGAAACTTCAAAACCGCATGGAGGTTGTTAGTGGTTCAATCACTTGGATATGGAAGAAAATGATAGTTTCAATTATCCAATGTTGGTTAGTCATGTTAATCAATAAAGGTACAAAGGTTGGAACCCTAATAGTACCTAGGGATTAGTGTCAATTAAGGAAGGAACCCTAATTGTCATAAGATCAATGACTTGGTACACTATGTCATTCATAGTTGTATGAACTTGACTAAGGGTTGATATAACCTAATCAAGTTGAGAGGAATGATATAATGGAGTTGATACATGAGTATGATTCATGTTGTGATTGAGGGTATGATCCTTAAGTAAAGAGATCATGAAACCCTAATCATGAACATAAACCCTAATTGACAAGGTTGTTGAACCGCAACTCTAATCCAAGGCAATTTATATTTGAAAACCCTAATCGAAGGTATGGATGTAGTCCTAATTCAGGGAGATGATGTGTATAAACCTAATTAAGGGTAATGTGATCCGAAACCCTAATTGGGATGAATAGTAAACCCTAATTATGGGTGATGGAATATGAAACCCTAATTGGGATGAATAGTAAACCCTAAATGTGGATTCTTAAATGTAAATCCTTTATAGGGTGAATTTGATGTGAAACCCTAACTAAAGATGGTTTCATGGGAAACCCTGATGTTTGATGTTCTGTGGAGCTCAAATCTAGGGTGAATTCTATGTATTGCTTAATGAACCCTAATTTTGGGCAATATGGTGATAAAAGCATAATTATGATGTGGTAATGAGATGATTATCCTTAAGTGATATGAAATGGGAAACCCTAACCCTGGTGAGGGAATAGTGGTGTTACCCATGAATAGTGAATTCATATTTGTTGTGCATGGTTCTATTATACAATTGATATTACTGTTATCATCTATACTAACCATGCAGGTATGTTGAAATAATGATCATGGCCAGGTATGAGCTATGATGTTTAATTCACTATTGTGATTGTACCTTGAGTGCCACAATATACCTTGCTACCTGGAAAAAGGTAACAAGAGAGTTAATGGGCCTCAAGTACCATGTGTGATGCTTGTAATAGCAAGTATCATGTTTGCCTTGGTCAATTGATCTAAAGGTGATGGTTACCTAGAAAAGTGGTAACAATGCTTAAAGAGGAATCAAGGGTTTAATTACCCAGGGCCATATGATTATGGTGATGAAATTGAGAAGGGATGAGAATTCCCAGTTTTGAAATAAGGGACTGAGTTCCCAAAATCTGTTAAAGACAGTTAAGTATTTGATGAAATTAGTATATGTTTCTTTATAGCATTGTTATAATAAGTTGTGTTTGAGAGCTTGCTTGATGCTAAAAGAATATGAAAATGTACTTAATTAATCAAGTGGAATCTATTCATGTAGTACTCTGACCATAGATTCATCATCGTCAGCAGTTGGTGATGGTGAAACAGGTTTTCTATGGAATTCTTGGAATTCACATATTTTGAATATGTGGGGGTAAATGGGAGAAAACATCCTTACATCTGGGTGAAGAGATTGAGGGAAGGTAAACATTAAACCTCTCAATCCTTCATGTGTCAGGATAGATGTATCATAAATCTCCCAATGGTTGGGATGGATGTATCATTAATCTCCCAATGTTATTTTATGTCGGGTCGATGGAGATAAACATTAATGCTCTCGATTGCCGATGAGAGTGCAGTTAATGTTGTAACTCTATAGTGAAGTTCCAGTATACCCTGGAAAGCTATTTGAGAAGTCGACACAGTCCTGCTTGTAGTCCTTTGCTGACCAGGATGTGGGAGGTCATGGGAATCTGGCTCTTCCATTAAACTATTTATGGTACCGATTTCGATTCTAGAAATGATCGGTTGGAGTATGAGTGGTATACCTCATCTCCTCAGAGCTTAAATCTATTCATAAAATATAATCAGCCGTGTAGCGTATTTTCATAAGATTGAAATGCGAGAACCATTGGTTGATGTCATATTGCTTAGCATGTCCTTGATATATAAATATACTTATGTTCCTTTAAATCATATTGAATATGAGACATGCTGCTTTATCAGTTGATAACTAAAATACTTGCATAAGAATGTTGCTCTAATTTGTATAGATGTTAATTATCTACTATTGATTTATATTATCCAACTTCTTAGTTTATTTCTATTAAACTACAATGACAATGTTTTTGCGGAGAGCTATATCTCCCGCTGGGGCAATTTTCATAATTGTCTCACCCCCGTGGGATCCAATGTTTTTAGGTAGACACAGACGCCAAGGCAGAAACTCTTCTGCAGGCGAAGAGCAGCAACAACAATCACAGGGACAATAGTGATCCAACAGGTGGAGACATTGGCTGTCTGGTTTTGTATAGATAGTCCTATAGTCGACTCTGTACTCTCGGGTCCTAGGAGTTAGTGTTTTGATACTTCGATCTGAGATTTTGTACATGTATGCCTGGAGATGCAATGATGCATGTTATGTATATATGAACCAGGATGTAATGTTATACTTTGGTTATAAATGAAAGAGTTTTTCTGTGAATGGATCTCTTGATAAATGGTTTTAATTTTTAGTGATTTTCAGTAATTCCACTGTTAATAATACGCTTCCGCATTAGTTGATCTTGTTTTATGAGTTGTATGCCACAAATTAGTGGTATCAGAGCTCTAGGTTTGCTGAGTCTACAGAGACATAGGATTAAGATAGTTGAGTCTGTTCTAAGTGTCTTCCAGTTTATCTGATAGTGTCTTCTGCTCATATAGGAGAAGAAGGACTAAGGATGTATGGATCACACGAAGAACATGCTGCTGAGAGCAGTGTTGCTGCACCGAGAAATGGTGTAAGAGACCAGGACAGGGAGGAACCAGTACCTGAACAACCCCAGTTCAACCCAGCTGATATGGGGAACCCAGCCTTCCCGACTATGTTTGGGCAGTTTATGGCAGCTATGACCCACATGACGGATAGAATGCTAGTACCTATACCCAGGGCACCACCCCATGATGAAAGACATGGTGCCAGAAAGTCTTTTGAAAGGCTGAAGAGGGTAGGAGCCTTAGAGTATGCTGGTACAGCCGATCCAGCAGATGCTGATCTATGGTTGACTAAGTTGGAGAAAGCTTTCAGAATCCTCATGATTCCTCATGATGAGAGGGTCAGACATGTTGTATATCTCCTCAAAGGGAGTGCTGGTCACTGGTGGACCATTGAGGAGGGTAAAAGACCTGGAGTTGTGATTGGATGGGATGAATTCAGACGTGAATTTATCGCTAAATACTTTCCCAAGATGTATCTAGATGAGAAGATCTCTCAGTTTGAGAGAATTAAGAAAGGACCAATGAACATTAATGAGTATGAGGCTAGATTCATAGAGTTGTTGCGGTTCTGTCTGCACATGGAATCCAATGATGAGGAGAAAATTCGGCGGTTCGAGAAGGGGTTGAACGATGAATTAACCACTCCGGTGTCTGCTCTGCAGAACCGGGAGAGGTTTTCCACTTTTGTGGAATCTGTAAGACGTATAGAGAGGTCTGTAATCGAGAAGTGACAGACCAAGGGTAAGAAGGAATACCCCCAGTTTCAAGGGCAGAGTGTTGAAAGTTTCAAGAAACCAAGGTATTCTGTGCCTACACCACCACCAAGGTTTAATACCCAGACGTAGTGGACGTCAAGTAAGAGTAGAAACCGTAGTTTACCACCAAAGGGAGATCACAGCTCAGCCTCTATGTTAGTAACAGGACCACCCAGACCACCAAGGGGGAATATAACCTATTATAGATGTGGAAAGGAAGGTCATATGGTGAGAGACTGTCCTGAGAAAATAAAAAACGTGACCCAGCAACCGAGGCAGAGTCAGCAGGGCTCTCAGAGGAAACAACCTGGAAGTGGTGCTAGAGGACGTGGACCAATGTCCCAAGATGGTTCTTCGACATCTAACAATCGAGCACAGGGTCAACAGCAAGCAACAGCTAGGTTCTATGCTATGAACCAGCCTGAAGCAGTAGTCAACCCTCGGGTTGTGACAGGTCAGATGGAACTGCTTTATTTTGATATGTCTTTATCCTGCTTCGTATCTGTGTTAATTGATCCGGGTGCTACACACACTTTTATCACTCGAGAAGTGATTGATGACTGCAATATGATTATCAGTCATAGAGCAGATAGCCTATTGTTAGAGACACCTTTGATGGGATCTGTAGTATTGCGGGAAGTGTGTTCTCCCTGCAATCTTTTCTTTTCAGATCACCGCATTCAAGTGGATCTTATACCACTTGAGATGCAGAGTTTTGATATAATCCTTGGGATGGACACCTTAGAGAAGTATAAGGTTGTCTTGGATTGTGGTTCCAAGCAAGTTGTGTTCATAGATGGTGGTGACACATGGATCTTTCAGGGAGATAGAAAGATTCTTCCAACATGTCTTGTGTCAGCTATGGTAGCTGAGAGGCTGATGAGACAAGGATGCCTTGCATTCTTAGCCCATGTGGTTGATACCACAATGGAAAGCCCTCATCCTTCTGAAGTTCCTGTAGTCAGGTAATTTGAAGATGTATTTCCTAAAGAACTTCTGGGTGTTCCTCAGCCTCGAGAGATAGATTTTGAGATAAATCTAGTTTCGGGCACGTAACCAATAGAACAAACGCCGTATAGGATGGCGCCTGCTGAAATGGCAGAGCTCAAGAAACAACTACAAGAGTTGCTTGAGAATGGTTTTATCTGACTGAGAACTTCACCCTTGGGTGCTCCAGTCCTTTTTGTTAAGAAAAAGGATGGGTCGATGCGGTTATGCATTGACTATAGACAGTGAAACAAAGTCACTATAAAGAACAAGTATCCTCTACCAAGGATTGATGACTTGTTTGACCAGTTGCGTGGTGCGACTGTCTTTTCTAAGATAGATCTGAGGTCGGGATATCATCAGTTACATATTAAAGAGGGTGACATACCTAAGTCTGCCTTTAGGACAAGGTATGGTCACTATGAGTTCACAGTTATGTCGTTTGGACTAACTAATGCACCGGTTACATTTATGGAACTCATGAATAGAATCTTTCAACCTTTTCAAGATCAGTATGTTGTTGTCTTTATAGATGACATTCTAATCTACAATAGAGATGCTCAGTAGCATGAGCAACATCTTCACCAAGCTCTGACTTTGCTAAGGGAGCATAAGTTATATGCTAAGTTTAGCAAATGTGAGTTCTGGTTGCCAAAGGTTTCCTTTCTTGGACACGTAATATCTGCATCAGGTATTTGTGTTGATCCTAAAAAGGTTGAATCTATCCTGCAATGGGAACAGTCGAAGACATCGACAGAGATAAGAAGTTTCCTAGGACTGGCTGGCTATTACAGGAGGTTCATTAAGAACTTTAGTTCAATAGCCTTACCCCTGACCAAGTTGACAAGGAAGGAGATTCCTTTTGTCTGGAATGACAAGTGTCAACAATCTTTCCAGTTGCTGAAAGGAAGGTTAACATGTGCACCTGTGATGGTGCTACCTGAGCAAGGAAAGGGGTATATAGTCTTTTGTGATGCATCTAAGAATGGCTTAGGATGTGTGTTGATGCAGGATAAGAAAGTGATTTCTTTTGCTTCTCGACAACTTAAGAAACACGAGGAGAATTATTCGACACACGATCTAGAGTTAGCTGTTGTGGTCCATGCCTTGAAGATCTGGAGACATTATCTCTATGGAGAAACATTCCAGATTTTCACAGACCATAAGAACCTAAAGTACATCTTTTCTCAGCATGAGCTAAACATGAGGCAACGCCGCTGGATGGAGTTAATCAAAGACTATGATTGTACAATTGATTATCATCCAGGGAAAGCCAATGTGGTTGTTGATGCACTAAGTAGAAAATCAGCAACACCAGCCCTAGATAAAGCACAGCTAAACTCCTTAGTGTGCTCTAAGAGATATATGTTTATCTCCTTGAGGAAAGACAATGTACAACTTAAAGTGTCATTGTTAGTCGGGTTGCTAGCTGAGATGCATATAAAACCAACCCTGAGACACCAGATTAAAGAAGCACAGTAGACTGATTCTATGATTCAGCAGATCAGGTCAGATTATGGCAGTGAGAAGCGGGATGGCTTCCATGATTCTGATGATCAGGTCGTCTGTTACCATGGTAGGATGGTAGTACCTGATGTTGACAACTTAAGAAAGTTAGTTCTAGAGGAGGCTCATTCTTCAATGTATGCTATGCATCCAGGGAGCACCAAGATGTATCATAACTTAAAAGATATGTATTGGTGGCCTGGTTTGAAGAAGGATGTTGCTGAGTTTGTTATGCGGTGTCCGGTGTGTCAGCAGGTTAAAGTTGAACATCAGAAGCCTGTAGGAACAATGCAACCTCTACCTATACCACAGTGGAAGTGGGATCATGTAACTATGGACTTTGTGGTTGGTTTGTCTAGAACAGCCAAAAGTCATGATTCCATTTGGGTGATAGTTGATAGGTTGACAAAGACAACACATTTCTTACCTCTCAAAACAACCTATACAGCTGAGAAGCTTGCACATATCTACATAGATGAGATAGTGTGTTTGCATGGGGTACTAGTTACAATAGTTTCTGATAGAGGTCCTCAGTTTACGAGTCATTTTTGGGAATGACTTCATAAAGATTTGGGCACTCAGCTGAGGTTTAGTACAACTTTTCATCCTCAGACAGATGGACAGTCTGAGAGGACGATACAAACCTTGGAGGACTTGCTTAGGTCATGTGTCCTTCAATTTTTGGGGAGTTGGGATCTACATCTGAGCTTGATAGAGTTTGCTTATAATAACATCTATTAGCACAGTATCGACATGGCACCATATGAGGCTTTGTATGGTAGACGTTGTAGATCTCCCCTATGTTGGTATGAAACTGGTGAGTACCAACTCTTAGGTCCTGAGCTGGTTCAACAAACAACTGAGAAGATTAAAGTCATACAACAACAGTTGAAAACAACCCAGGATAGATAGAAATCATATGCTGACAAGCGTCATAGACCCTTAGAATTCCAATTTGGAGACAAGGTGTACCTAATGGTTTCACCTTGGAAAGGTATCCTGAGATTTGGAAAGAAAGGGAAGTTAGCTCCGAGATTTACGGGGCCTTGTCCGATCATTGAAAGGATGGGAAAGGTAGCCTATAAGCTGGAGTTACCACCTGAGTTGCATAGATTGCACCCAGTGTTCCATATATCTATGTTGAGGAAGTGTCATCCTAACACTGAGTTAGTTCTACAACCTGTGGAGGTAGAACTAAATGATGACATATCTTATGTTGAAGGACCTGTGTTGATTCTTGACAGAAGAATCAAGAAGTTGAAAAAGAAAGACATTAGTCTTGTAAAAGTTCTCTGGAATCACCGTGGCATTGAAGAATCTACATGGGAACTAGAGGATGAGATGAGAAGGAAATATCCTACTCTTTTCTCTTAAATGTTTTGTTGATGATTTCGGGGACGAAATCATTGTAAGGGGTGGATAAACTTGTAACATCCCTGACCTGGGTTATGAATTAACCCTAGGTGTTTTGCATAATGAGAGTAATTATATGCATGCTGTTGTCTTTGAAAAGTAATTAAGGCTAAAGAGAAACTTATATTACAATTTTTGTCCTTTTTGAATATTGTTGAAATCAATATTTTGCATGTTTTGGACTAAAGTGAAAATTACCCAAGTTGAGGGGTTTATTTGCAAATTGTGCATGATAATATGTTCCTCATGTGTTAAAGAATCATGAGAATGAAGATGATGCATAGGTATGGCTTGTGATAGCCTGAATACCAAGAAAGAGCTGATAAATCAATGTTTGTGCATGAAAACCTAGTTTTGGTGTAATGTGCAATTTACCCAAAACCTAGGGTGAAATATGTAAGTTATCACTTCAAAATGGTCCCTAATGTTTCTTGGCATCATTTGGAGCAAATAAAATGAGAGGGGCACCTTATTTGAATTAAGTTGAAGGAGAGAGAATCTTGATATTAAAATAATCAAGATTTAGGCATAATGGAAACATTAATGCAAAAATAAATAAAATAATTGAAAGGCCTTCAACCAAAATTAAAATGGTGGAATTCATATGTATGTGTGGACGTCCTTGATCTTTTCAAGGACCGAAAATATCTTAATGAGATGAAATTCCACTCACCTTATTATAAGGAAAACAATTTCCACTCAAATATATATATTAATATTATAAAGGATTAAGGTGCTTAATTTCTTTTCCTTTAATCCATGGATAATTGATGGGAGCTCGGTGGGTTTGAGTTTCCTTTGCATGCAACAAAACCAAGGAGGAAGAGGTGGTACCATTTTTTGGAATTAAGTGATTTTTAATAAAACATTTTCTCTTTCATCAATTTTCTTATAAAAGAGCCTTTTCCAACCCACCTAAGGATCTTTTTCGATTCCTTTCTTCCCCTTGCTTGAAAAATCAACCAAGAGAGCTAAGAACAGCAGGAAGCACGTTCCCAACCTGTTGGTAAGCCTTTTACCTTCGTTCTTCTTGATTTCATGGTGAAAATCATAAAACAATACATGATTCCTTCATTTCTTCACTCCATCTTCAACCCTAGCCGATCCTTTCACTCCAAGAGCTTGAGAAACAACCTTGGGAGGTTTCTAATGCTTCAACCACCATTGGAGCCGTGAATCTTGGAGCTTGGGATCAGATTTGAAGGCGGGTTATATAACTTAAACCCTTAATCTTTGTCATTGAATTTGATTTCTTCATGCAATTGAGTTAATTGTTATTATTGCAATAGCTTTGCTTAATTGATGGAGTTGCCATGGAAAATGGCAGTAGTTCCGTGAGTTTAAAGGTTGAAGATGAAAACCTGTTCATAAGCACACACATTAATCAAATAACAAAAGCAAACGGTCTTGGAACTTTGGTCCAAATGGTTTCATCAAACCGTTTGGGACCAAACGGTTTGCAAATCGTTTGGTGCTCTAGACTTCAAACCGCATGGATGAGTTGACCATTTGGTTTAGTTGACCATTTGAGGTCTGAACTTAATCATAGGTTGGATGATAATTCAGTGGACTAAATTGATTGATCCAATGTGTGCACGATCCTTCAATTGGAAACCCTAATCAAGTTGATTGATGAATCCTTGATTGGTCCCAACAATTTCAAGACATTTTGGGTCAAATGATCTTGAGACCGTTTGGGACCAAACGGTTTCAAAACCATTTGGTGGATTGGAGGTTGATCCTTAACCCATGGATGATGATCTAATGGTATGGATTGATGATTCCTTCAACTGAATAACCAGTAGTCGATTCAATGATGCAATTGGAGATCGATTGAATTGATGATTGACCTAGTGAGCCCTTGCGGTTTTGGGACTGATTTGGCCCAAACGGTCTTGAGACCATTTGAGACCAAATGGTCTTGAAACTGTTTGGGGTCAAAAGGTTTAAAACCGTTTGGTGGCAAACAGTTTCAAAACTGTTTGGTGATGAAACTTCAAAACCGCATGGAGGTTGTTAGTGGTTCAATCACTTGGATATGGAAGAAAATGATAGTTTCAATTATCCAATGTTGGTTAGTCATGTTAATCAATAAAGGTACAAAGGTTGGAACCCTAATAGTACCTAGGGATTAGTGTCAATTAAGGAAGGAACCCTAATTGTCATAATATCAATGACTTGGTACACTATGTCATTCATAGTTGTATGAACTTGACTAAGGGTTGATATAACCTAATCAAGTTGAGAGGAATGATAGCATGGAGTTGATACATGAGTATGATTCATGTGGTGATTGAGGATATGATCCTTAAGTAAAGAGATCATGAAACCCTAATCATGAACATAAACCCTAATTGATAAGGTCGTTGAACCTTAACCCTAATCCACGAAAATTTATATTTGAAAACCCTAATCCAAGGTATGGATGTAGTCCTAATTCAGGGAGATGATGTGTATAAACCTAATTAAGAGTAATGTGATCCGAAACCCTAATTGGGATGAATAGTAAACCCTAATTATGGGTGATGGAATATGAAACCCTAATTGGGATGAATAGTAAACCCTAAATGTGGATTATTAAATGTAAATCCTTTATAGGGTGAATTTGATGTGAAACCCTAACTAAATATGGTTTCATAGGAAACCCTGATGTTTGATGTTCTGTGGAGCTCAAATCCAGGGTGAATTCTATATATTGCTTAATGAACCCTAATTTTGGGCAATATGGTGATAAAACGATAACTATGATGTGGTAATGGGATGATTATCCTTAAGTGATATGAAATGGGAAACCCTAACCCTGGTGAGGGAATAGTGGTGTTACCCATGAATAGTGAATTCATATTTTTTGTGCATGGTTCTGTTATACATTTGATATTACTATTATCATCTGTGCTAACCATGCAGGTATGTTGTTATAACGATCATGGCCAGGTATGAGCTATGATGTTTAATTCACTATTGTGATTGTACCTTGAGTGCCATAATATACCTTGCTGCCTGGAAAAAGGTAACAAGAGAGTTAATGAGCCTCAAGTACCATGTGTGATGCTTGTAATAGCAAGTATCATGTTTGCCTTGGTCAATTGATCTAAAGGTGATGGTTACCTAGAAAAGTGGTAACAATGCTTAATGTGGAATCAAGGGTTTAATTACCCAGGGCCATATGATTATGGTGATGAAATTGAGAAGGGATGAGAATTCCCAGTTTTGAAATAAGGGACTGAGTTCCCAATATATGTTAAAGACAGTTAAGTATTTGATGAAATTAGTACATGTTTCTTTATAGCATTGTTATAATAAGTTGTGTTTGAGAACTTGCTTGATGCTAAAAGAATATGAAAATGTACTTAATTAATCAAGTGGAATCTATTCATTTAGTTCTCTGACCATATATCCATCATCGTCAACAGTTGGTGGTGGTGAAACAAGTTTTCTATGGAATTCCTAGAATTCACATATTTTGAATATGTGGGGGTAAATGGGCAAAAATATCCTTACATCCGGGTGAAGAGATTGAGGGAAGGTAAACATTAAACCTCTCAATCCTTCATGTGTCGGGATAGATGTATCATAAATCTCCCGATGGTTGGGATGGATGTATCATTAATCTCCCAATGTTATTTTATGTCGGGTCGATGGAGATAAACATTAATGCTCTTGATTGCCGATGAGAGTGCAGTTGATGCTATAACTCTATAGCAAGGTTCCAGTATACCCTAGAAAGCTATTTGAGCAGTCGACACAGTCCTGCTTGTAGTCCTGTGCTGACCAGGATGTGGGAGGTCATGGGAATTCGGCTCTTCCATTGACCTATTTATGGTACCGATTTCGATTCTAGAAATGATCGGTTGGAGTATGGGTGGTATACCTCATCTCCTCAGAGCTTAAATCTGTTCATAAAATATAAGCAGCCGTGTAGCGTATTTTCATAAGATTGAAATGCAAGAACCATTGGTTGATGTCATATTGCTTAGCATGTCCTTGATATATAGATATACTTATGTTCCTTTAAATCATATTGAATATGAGACATGTTGCTTTATCAGTTGATAACTGAAATACTTGCATAAGAATGTTGCTCTAATCTGTATAGATGTTAATTATCTGCTATTGATTTATATTATCCCACTGCTCAGTTTATTTCTATTAAATTGCAATGACAATATTTTGGCGGAGAGCTATATATCCCACTAGGGCAATCTTTATAATTATCTCACCCCCGTGGGATCCAATGTTTTTAGGTAGACACAGACGCCAAGGAAGAAACTCTTCTGTAGGTGAAGAGCAACAACAACAGTCACAGGGACAACAGTGATCCAACAGGTGGAGACATTGGTTGTCTGGTTTTGTATAGATAGTCCTATAGTCGTCTCTGTACTCTCGGGTCCTAGGAGTTAGTGTTTTGATACTTCGATCTGAGATTTTGTGCATGTATGCCTCGAGATGCAATGATGCATGTTATGCATATATGAACCAGGATGTAATGTTATACTTTGGTTCTAAATGAAAGAGTTTTCCTGTGAATGGATCTCTTGATAAATGGTTTTAATTTTTAGTGATTTTCAGTAATTCCACTGTTAATAATACGCTTCCGCATTAGTTGATCTTGTTTTATGAGTTGTATGCCACAGATTCATAGCTAGAGAATGTTTAATACCTTAGTATAATGCCATCTACGTGTAGAACAACAGATCTACCAAATCAATAGAAAAAGTTTTGACACATTTGCAGAACCCTAATATGCATTATGCCTAAGCTAATTATCTTTCTAAAATAATGAATACTATTAAAAAATGTTGACCCTAAGATTAAAATAATAAATACTCTTATCCAATTGGTATCTTGTAAATTTCTAAGTACTTGACCATGATTTCAAGAGAACATTATGGATATAAGCACCGATATCCTAGGATATTATATCTTATATTGGAATTAAGTGGGCCAAGCCCTTATCCTAATATATTTATGATCAAATTTTGATTTATATGCATATTGATGCAAATGTCAAATTAAATGACTTGTTTATTTTGTAGTTACTAAATTACAAGTTGCTCAATCATGATACGCCAGTCTGGTATGGGATTAAAGATATTTTACTTATAAATATAAAATGATTATTATGAAGTGCATTAATATATGTTTCCAGATTGTTATTTTAATCAAAGTAAGTTATACAGTGAAATTCCCATGAATAAAGGACTTATCCAAATGTATATGCATAAAACATCTTATGAAGTATACACCATATTTATGAATATATGTTCTTAATCTTACTAATATTATAATGGTTAAGTCAATGACAAAGGCTAGTACAATAAGCTATACACCCTTCTCCTGAAGACCCACATACATATCATCAAACTTCTACAAAGATCGACGTCATTGTAACACTCTTTGGTGTGCCTACACATAATCGATCGAGGTTTCATTTGTGTTGCACATTAGAAGCCATGATAAATTTAATACTAAATTTATATATTTGTAATTATATGTAACTAATCATTAGTGTATATATATATGTATATATATATATATATATATATATATGTGTGTGTGTGTGTGTGTGTGTGACATGTATTCCATTATATTGCCTATCAAGTACCAAAAATATGACTCCAATAAGAGAAACAAATTCCATCTACAACACTCACAATAGTTCACAAACATCACAGTGCACCCAATCACTACCTATATGGAAAGCCTATTTGAAAGTCATGTTGGGTGGTGTTAAGGCTCACACAATAACATGTGATTATTGTAGTGACTTCAAGTCTAAGAATCAAATTCACCACTGCAACATTGAGATATGATTGTAACTATGATGTCTTGTTTTCCATGTGACATTCTTAAAGTGGTTATATCCAACACACCTTATTCTCTAAAAAAATATCCATGTATTTGAATTGATATTTAATATCATGACTATATAGATATATTCATCATTCAACATACACACTAGTCTTACTTATGATTCTTGTCCTATAATATCCATAATATTCATTGAACAAGGACACAATATGAATGTATACTCATAGTTATACACATAATTTCATGCTCATGTTCTCAACCCAAACCATATGTTATGAAGTTCAAACGTTCTTCGAACATTATTATATTTATTCATTATTACAATACTAAAACAAACATAATGAAATTGGTTTCTATTAAGAATCAAATCTTATATTATGTATCCTTGTTACAATAATCACATGTTGGATCTCAAGGCATACAACCAATACCTATATGATATCATTCTAAGGTTTATTATTGTATATTTTTCTTATCATGTGAAACCTTTGAGTAGTTTTATAATGTTATGGAATGAAGTAGAATATGGTGAAGGAATTTAGTTAGAATGTATTGATAAGATAAACATGACTACTTATACAAGAGCATCCAAATGAATGAAACATTTAGAAATGTTGATTCATGATGCATAATAATTTGGTAGGATAAATATTGACCAATATTTGCATAAAATGGAAGGTTGACCAACCTACTTATTTGCGAATTAGAAAAATTTGAAACTCAATTTGGGATATTCAATTGTTATTAAAGGAAGTTAAATACATTGATTATGTAGATAGGACCTTTTTCAGGTTTGAAATGATATGCATGAAAGGTTTACATAAAAGAAAATATGTAGTAGGTGGTATTGATCTCAAACTAGTTGTAGATTTTATTGTTTCCACACTTCGTCACCAATCTGTGATCAAAATTGTTAATATTATGTGTGTTCAAAGTTCATTCTCTCAACAACCTAGTTTTTTCATGACGTATTAAATTTTTTTGACCTTAGTAAGGGATCTCTTCACCTATCCATTTGAGCAATATGCAAGAAAGAAAGAGTAATGAAACTTGCAAAACAATGTAAAAAAGTTGTCTCACCTCAGTAGTATAGTAGTTGAACTAGATAAATGCATACATGATGTTATATTACATAAGAAAGCTTGTCACTTGTATATTATATCAGTTAATTATTGGGCTTTTCTATGACTCACATGTTTAGTAATTGTGATGCCTCACGCCACACAAAGCGAGATTACTGAAAATAAAATGTAGAAATATTACTAATCAACTAGGTTACCAAAAAACATAGGCAATTAAAACCATTTGCACATAAGCATAAAAGATGGAATTTATCATATCTAAGCTACAAAAGGCACTTGTATATATAACACCTGCCAGAAGATTATTACATAGCAGTGTTCACCTGCTCACTGGCCACAATATGTACATATAGTAACCTATCACATATACATACATGTCATATCTGTACAACAAAGACATATGGAAAAACATCATCTCGATATACAACATCTAAAAAACTCCCCCAAGGACCTGAGACTATAGGGAAGACACAAAGGACTCTACCACAAAACACAAGCAGTTTATCCAACCTTTAATTAACTACTTCTCCTCTTGTTGCTCATCGTCAATAGCATGACCTCTACCTCTACGTGATCAACAACCTAAAAGATACGAAAACCCATGGGGTGAGACCAAACGTCCTAAAGAGAGATATACTCTCCATCATCATCTATTAAAAGCATAAGTAGATAATATACTTAAAAGGTTAAGTAGATTCAACTAAATGATATGTATTAAACATATAATGTAGATTAAGAAAATTAGGCAGTTACCACTGAGCAGTAGAACACCTATTACTTTAAGAAGGAATATGAAGAACATGTATGAGAGTTGACTTCTCTTACCACATTATAATTCAAGAAATCAATACGATGGTAAGGCAACGGGTTCAACCAATGTGTAGCATATTTGACCCTAAGTAATTACACTACATGGTTGTGTTACGTATTTTATTATTCCCTAAGGATTTGAGTCATACCACTCAAATCCAACCGAACATTGTGAAGTGAAAATTGGTGCCATACAAGGTCAATGGAAGAGCTGGAATCCACAACCTCTCCAACACCCCTTGGTCAGTACAAGAGAAAACACCACAAAGACATATTAGTGAACTACAAACATTGACATATAGTCAAATTGAAGGATTGTCTCACACATGGACATCCATATAAAAACACCTAGATCACCTTGGTATAGGTCACGACGCTAGAAGAACAGACTCATGCTTGGATTTTATTAAAAAGAAGCATCACATGCAGTTACATTGTTGCCTATCACATACCACAAGGAGAACGACTCATGCATGGCCGTCTCACACAACCTGTAATTGTGGACGCAAGGATATACTCGACTTGCACCCCCACATATTAAAAAATATGTGCTTCAATTTTCCCGTAGGAACGACTCGTTTCACCATCCAACATTAATATTGACACTGGAATGGATCTATGGAACACGACACCTACAAGATTAGGGTTGATTAGTTAGGCCAATTGGGTGTCTTTTAGCATCAATCAAGTTACAACGTATAAACCAAAAACAAACTCTACAAAGATAAGGGCATAGTAAAACTTTGAAAGATATAAAATGTATAAGGTCTGAACTTGTCACATCATCTTCACATGATACTTGTAGAACTTCCATTGACAAGGCCATCACCACTGTCACACAACCATATAAGGCTACCACCAATGTCACATAACTATGGGATATCAATCCCTCAATCACATCACTAGAGGATGACATTACAATAGGAATTAAGCCTTCACTAGGTCATAGGACCCACAACATCAATATGATCTCATCATGTATCATAAAGGCTCATTGCCATCACCGTGTGTGATATGATCACCACCATGGAATACATAAGTTATGGCACACATTCAACCTGCAAGGTTAGAATCACACAAGTAGGTACAGAAAATGTAATCACATGTAATCCATCCATATAAGCTCAACAAGTATAACATACCCCAAGATTTGGGTTAGGGTTTCAAACACATTGCCAATTACAGTTCCATAGTATTATTCAATAACTAGAGGATATTATCTCCGAATATGCATTAAGCATTCACCAGGTCATTGGACCCCCAACATCAATATGATCTCATCATGTCATGATAACCTCCCATTTTGCGATGTTATCTTAGTATTTTTCCTCAGTTTTCCATACTCTTTCTCAGATAAATTAGATAGAATCCTTAAACTTTTCTCCTTTATTGCAAATATACCATCGGATTAACTTTTCTCTTTCTTACAGAAAAATACAAAAAAAAACCACAAAAGTTCCAAACCATCCTGAGTCCGTTTGGAGACCAAACGATCCCAAGACCGTTTGGAGACCACACGGTCCCAAGACCGCATGAAGTCACACGGTCCCAAGACCGCATGAAGTCACACGGTCCCAAAACTGCATGAAGTCACATGGTCCCGAGACCGCATGAAGTCACACGGTCCTGAGACCGCATAAAACCAAACGGTCCCGAGACCGTGCAAAGCCAAACGGTCCCGAGACAGCATGGAGTTACACTGTCTCGAGACCGCACAAAACCACACGGTCCCAAGACCATTTGGGCCTAAGACTACCCAAACAGTTTGGTCTTCACTTGAATCCTATAAATAAGACCCAAAGGGTCCTCACAAGGCATAAGGTTTCAGACGTCTAAAGGCTTCCTCTGCTACTCCAGAGCTGTTTCATCCTTCATCCATCACCCCGAGGCTACCAGTATGAGATCCACACTCCATCCAGAAGCTGCTTTCTCTCTCATCACCAAAGAAGGTGGGAGGAGGAGGATTCATCATCGAGCAACCTACAAAGTGTGAAGATCGTCTCTCTCTCTCTCTCTCTCTCTTCAAGGAGTTGACCTTCCTCCCTCCTTCGTGGAGATGACATTCTCTCTCTCTCTTCTCGCCTCCTTCTTTGTCCTTGCTATGAGCGAGTAGTCTTATTCACTAGGGTGTGGGGAGTAGCCCCGCTACCCATGTTTTCACGCAATATAATCCATAGTTTGCAATAGAGATATACTTTCTTTTCAGTTCAACATCAATCGTTTAATGAATGCTTGTTGCTTGATCACCAACTTGTGTTACCTTTTATCTTTTAGTATGAATTGTCTGCGTTTCTACTATTAGATTCAAATATCGATTGAATGTTGGTTCTTGATGCATGTATCCACCATGCATCTATTTCGGTATCTAGGAGTGTTTTTCAAGAAGTGGAGTAAACTTACTTCCATCGTTGTACTTTCATACTATGAAATGGAATCAGTTGACGGATGAAAGTACAACCTTGATAAGTGAAGGAACACACTTTGCGAAGGGAATGATGTAAAGTAAGTGACCATTCATTCAGGGATGGCTGGCATTGCAACATTCCCACACTTCTCGTAGTTAGTTCTCCGAAAGGAAACTAAATCTACAAAGATACTAACTGTTTAGACTCTTATTGTAGGTTATGTTTTTATCTTGCATGTTTTGATCCATGAGTAGTGATGGTGAAAGCCAATCACATCCTAGTGGTTTCTTATCATTGTTTACAACCTTAAATCTACTTTCTTGCTTTGTTTTACTTGCACTTAGTCTAAAACAACCAATCCAACTTTTTGATCTAAATTCCAACTGTTAAGAAGTTAAGTGGAATTCTAATGTTTTCCATCTTATTGCTCCCAACAAGACCGTTGTCCTGTGGGTTCGACACTTAACTATACTATGATAAGACTTCCACATATCCTAGCATATGTGGGTGGAGTTCTCAATCTAGTATAAGCAAGGCTAAACCTAAGGACTTACTATCTTTAGGATTTTTAGTGGTGCATGCAATTCCACGCAAGTGGAAGCTCCATCAAAAATTGGCACCGTTGCCGGGGACAACGGAACGTTTTAATTTCATTTAGCATCTTGTTAGTTGGTTAGGGTTTTACACTTTTCTTTAAAAAGTACTCCATATCTTCTTGAATTCATCATACCTCCTGCATCATCTAAAAGGTGTATTTCTTCCTCTACTCAGGTAGAAGACGTGTATGCAACCATCGCATAATCTCGGATTCTCCCCTGATCTAGAGTATGACTCTGAGGTAGAGAGAAGCTTCCACCTCCGCATCAGACTTAACCACCAAAGAGCCAGGTAAATGGATGAAGATCAACGCCAAGCTGCGTTAGTAATGGAAAGGGTCAACGCTGCCATAGATGCTCAGTAAGCACAACTTGTTGCTGACACCCGTGCTTAGATCCAAGCGGAGATCTGAGCTGAAAAATAGGCCCACATCCGAGCCGAAAATGAAGCAGCTAACCAAGCTGCCCAGTTAGAGCTAAGAAACAAGAAATTGAGGGACTATGCCGTCCCCAAGAACTATGAAGATAATAATCCAGTCCGGCCACCAATCATCAACATACCCAATTTCAAAATCCAGACACAATGGATTCAAATCATGCAGGGCATCTCATTCTCTGGTGGTTCTGGGGATGACTGCATGGACCACTTGAAGAGATTCAAGGCACTTTGCCGACTTGTCCCACAAGCCGGAGTTGCCTTTGACGCAATAATGCTCCATCTTTTCCACTTCACTCTATTTGGAAGGGCTTTGAGTTGGTACAACTCACTTGATAGGGAGCCAATCATCACTACCTGGGCTCCCTTGGAAGAAAAGTTCCTGGAAACATTTTTCCCTCCTTCATTAACCTACGAAATTAGGGGGCAAATCAACCACTTTGCCCATCTTCCTGGAGAATCACTCGCAAAAGCATGGGAAAGATTCAAGGAGCTTCTAAGGAAGTGCCCTCATCATGGTATCTCTCAAAATCAATTAATAGAAACGTTCTATAGGGGGGTGAGTGATGATATTAAGCAATTTCTGGATTCCTCATCTGGAGGAAATTTTATGAGGAAGAACTATGAGGATTCTTGGAAAATCATTACACTTGGAGCTGAGAACCAATCCAATTGGGGACGATCATCCGGTAAGGGAGTCCTCAAACTTTATTAGGCTGAGGAATCAATGGAAATGAAGGCCATTGCTGAAGCTTTAAAGACCATAGCTCACAAACAGTAGGCACTTGAAACTTCATTTGGAGAATATGATAAGAAGAAAAACCCCCAAGTCCAACAAGTTAAAGCTACTACAGGGACTTGTGAAGCCTATCATGCATCCGATCACCCTACACTGTCATGTGTCTTACTTTACAGTGTGATGATGGATATGCAACCACCACAACAACAGTACGAACCAATCATCGAACACCCTGAAGATCAGATGCCTGAACAAGTCAATTCCATTCATTCCATATCGGGACAAGCTTACTATAATCCAAATCAACCAAGAAACCACCCCAGTTTTCAATATGGGAATCCTGCGGGGACTGCTAACCTACAACATCAAACACAAGGTGGATCCTCCAATAGGTTGCCACCTGGATTTCAAAGTAACTTTAAGCAAAATCAAGGGAACCTCAGAAATAATTTCCCAAGATCCAACTACCCTAGAAATCCCTCCACCTACTATCAATATACCCATGCTCCTCTGCACCCACAATTACACCCTCAGCTGCAGCAACCACATCAACCTCAGTTAACACCACCTCCGCAACAACCAAATCAAGGAAAACAACAACTGACTCAGAAAAATGCCCCTTCCCAGCCAACAGACGAGATGACTATGATCTGACAGATGTTATAGTCACAACAAACCATGCTTGCAAATTAGCAAGCTCAGAAGAAGGTTGTGGAGGCTCAACTAGCACAAATTGCTACCCAACTAAAGCCACCAGTAGGTACTTTTTCTGTTCAACCAGAGTCAAACCCTAGACATGATCAAAATAGACCAGAGCAATTGAATGTCGTCACTACAAGATCTGGCCGTGTCTTTCATGAAACTATGAGAATCACCCATGATGATGATGATACACCTCTCTTTACTCCGAATGCAAGCCTGAATCTAGGAATCGAGAAATCTGCAGAGACCGCAAAAGGCAAGGAAAATGAACAAGCTCCCAAAGAGCCAGAAGTTATGCAATATAAACCTAGGATACCATATCTAGGAAGATTGAGAGAGACTAAAATGAACACTAGGTTCCAAAAATTCAAGGAGGCAATGAAGAAACTTTATATCGATATCCCGCTCCTCTATGCTCTCTCTGAAGTACCAGCTTGGGCTAAATATCTGAAAACTTTTCTATCAAGGAAATATATTACTGAAGAGCAAGAAATGGTCAAACTGGCTCAGACCACCTCCGATATCATTCTTAATAAGATGACAAAGAAAAAGGACCCTGGTTCTTTCGGTATTCAATGCTATATTGTAAATGCTTCGAGCAAAAATGGATTATCTGACCTAGGAGCTAGCATATCTATTATGCCCTACTCCATGTGTAAAAGATTGGGCTTTACTGATTTACTACCCAAGACGATGACAATTCAGTTAGCTGATTCCTTTATCACTGCACCTCTAGGAATTATTGAAGACATTCCAATCAGGATAGGCAAGGATTCTTATCTCCCATGTGATTTTGTCATTATGGATTTCAAGGAAGATCTTAGATACCCAATAATATTTTACAAACCCTTCCTTGCCACAGCTAGGGTGCTCATTGATGTTGAAGATGGTACGATCATTCTGAGACTGGGGAAAGAAGTTATTCAGTTCCGGGTCCTCAACAGCATGAAAGGTCCCAACATTCAAGATGAAGTTTTTCTCTTAGATGCAATACATCAAATGTCCCAATTGGAAATATATGAACCATCTGATGAGTTATAAAATGTCCTAATAAATCCAGAAGTTGAATTCTCAGCCAATGAATTAGTTCAACAATGCTTGCAACACTTAGAGAAAGCTGAAGAAGCACCAACAACCACTTTTGAGGAGCTCAAATCTGTCACTATTTTAGAAACAACAGAAGCACCTAAGGCTCCCGAGATGAAAACTGTAACATACTCAACTCTGGCTATCTTACTCATCCCTCCTTTTTCCTTAGAACCGTTTTATCAACATAAATAAATCTTTGATCTAAAAAAATAAATAAATAAATAAATAAACATATGATATCATGACACCTTGGTGTTATTAAAGTTAATAGGTACATCAAATGAATACTTAGAATGCAAGTAATGAAATAATATAGGAAACACTTTCAAAGAGTAAATTTGAGGCCAAAAATCGAGTTCTACATGCCCTAATTACCCTAACCACCTATTTTCAAGTCAATTGAACGATAATTGCTCTCCCAAATTCATTTATGAGTAAAAGAAATAAATTGACATAAGTTCTAAATTATCAAGGATCCGTTTCTTAGTTAATTAACCATGTAACGCGTTAATTAACCCTATAACGTGACTTCGTCGGCGTTACTATTCTTCTCCCTTCCCCGTATAACCCCCGGCGTTGTGCGTCCCCAGCAGACGTTTCCTTCTCTTCATCTCTGCCCCCTTTGTTTATTTATCCTCTCCTCTTCCTCCCTTTCCTTGCCAGCCTATCCCCAAAATCTAACCGCCGCACTCCCTTTCCCCCTAGAACTGGTCACTATGGCTGTTCAACGTCAGCGCCTCCTAGTACAACGGTCTTCACCGGCTTCATCAATCACCAGCAATCGACATAACCACTTCATTCTACTCTGCTAGATCTACAATTCTTCGACATCAGCAGAGAGCTTACCACCAATGGCATGACTTTACTCACTCTTCTTCTCACATGACCAACTCCTATCTGAGACAACACCGCGACGCCTCATTCTCCACGAATCTGCTGCCTCCCCATCATTGGTTTCTATATTGCGCTGGGAGTCATGGCAGTAGTTAGAGCCATCGATGATTATGCACCCTCGAAAGCACCGGGACGCCAAGACGAAGGAAACGTCTCTGTCCCTCATTCTCTTTCCCTTAGTCTCCTTCCTCGCACCCAGCCATTGTGGTGGAAGAAACCCACCACCACCATGACCATGGTGATGAGCGCCACCAAGATTAGCGACACCCCGAGACAGAGCCTTGAACCCAACCAGCCTGCTCCATCTTAGTGCCGCCTTAGGCGCCTTGGCCGGCTCAAGCAACCCACTGCCAGGACGCCTCCCCCTGTGCTTCATCTCCTCGGTCAGACACCTCCTTCACCAGACACGTCTTCTCCTCCGTTGGCTACTCCTTGACCTGCGCCCAGCAGTGCCAAACAACGCCAGACAAAGCAAGTGTCGCCAACCTGTGTCAGGCTCCATGTAGCATCATCGCCCCTGCATCGATGTCTTCCTCTCCCACTCCTCCAGGCTGCGCCGCCATCCACCACCTGTAACGCCACCAGCACTGGGAAAAGGAAACCTCTATCCTTCCCTCGCCAACATCGACGTCATTGTCTACTGAAGGAGTCACCGCAGACCTAGCTTTATCCCTGAACACTGCATCTGCCTCCATCAGGCACCACAAATCTATCGTGGTCCCTCCTGTCTTCTTGAATCTCAGCTGCGGATAATACTCCCTCATCCAAGGGTGATTATACTGCAAACCTGAATCACAAAACCCTCACAACAGCCGGTTCACCTCAATAGCAAGACCACCTATGACATGCACCTTGGGATAGGCATCTTGTATAACTTCCTCTTGGCAACTATGATCAAAGGTACAACTTTACATACATTGGATAAACCCAACTTGCATATTGGTAACTAAAATTCAGTTGGTTTCATCGTCTAAAAGATGGGAAACCTTTCATACAATACAATTCGTTAAGTAGTTAATCAATGAGATTAATGAACTAGTATGATATATTAGTAAATTGACACATGGCTAAACATTAGAATAGTAGACTCAAGTATGTATATTACTACTGGACTATCATCTATATATATATTTGTACGTCAATATTTAGTAGAAGCAAAACAAAGATCTAAAATTCTATATGACTATGACCCTAATGCTAATATATATAAGCAAGTATAGGAATTAGTCATAATATGTCATGTATGTAGAGTTTGGTTAAAGATGATATTAAAGTATTCGATCTCTTGGTTCAAATCTGAAGTATTAATATATGCATGTTAATGAATATCAAGCTTTCATATTTAAGTATAAGTTTACTTAAAACACCTTATATACCAAATGAAATCCTTTCTAAACATGAAAAACCCTAGGTACACATACACATATTTACACAAGTGATGGTAATTAGTAATACAAATATAATTTGGGAATACATCTAAGTTAGTCGGTTTATGAAATAAATGATGAAAGAGAGAATGACATGTATAAAATGTACTTTTATAAACGTATACCTAGATGATATCTTAGTTGGATTATATGTGAACCTAATGAATTTTCTTATGGAATATACTTGCATATACACATAAAGATCTAAGCATAAATATATGACCAATATACATATAAAGGCAATTCATGTTAAACTCAAGATATTTCTAGTTAGAGTATCCATGTGAATAATAGTTAAACCATCCCTATAAATGAGATTAAAACCCTAACTTCACAATGGATGACTGATACTAGGTTTAGATATACATACAGTTATGATTTGAAATCGGTGTACTAATGGGTATATCCAACACCTTTAGGTCAAGATGGAAAAACTATGATATTTACCCCTACAAATAGTGTTGACCATGAACATAAGGGATGTACTCCTCCCTATTTATAACTGGGCATTTATACGACTAAATTTTCCCATAATGAGGCATCTTTTGAAATACTTGCTCTTATCCCATTTGTTGGACAATTCATATACTTCCAGTTAGATACATTATTATTCTTTTGAAATTACTATCTTGTTGAATTGGGTTAATGACCCCATATGCTATTGTGCTTAAATCATGCCACATGTTTGTGAAAGGTATATCTTGCCACTCTATTTATGCATGTTAGATAATTCGACTAGTTTAACTATCGTAGACGCTTATGCGTAACCATTAGGGTATGCTTTTCTACCCTTATATATACAGAGGTGTGTTTTTCTGCCTAGGGTGTGCTTTTCCACCCATTTTACTTAGGCCTATGACCTAGTGGTGTCATGGCCCTACTATAGTTACTTTAGTCAAATATATCTACATGCATAATTATTATTATTGTTGTGATATTGTGAATGGTTAATGGCAAGATGTGTTATTTCACTTATTTATTTATATGCCTCATTCTTTTGGAAATTATTTCTCTTATTACTTCTCATTGAAACTTACCTAAATTTAATGGCCCCCTTTTTATGAGAACATCTTACTTTACTTTTTAAATGCCCTAGTTAATCCTCTAATGTACATACTCAACTTTTGCTGACACATACCTTGTTTTCCTATTCTTCTGGGTGTTCCCTCCACCCAGGTGTAGGTGCTAGACAGGACAAAGACTCAGGATGTTTGTGACCTAATTGATGGACATAAGGACAACTTGAGATAACCTTGTTACCCTCTGCCTATGGGCATATGTGTGAATAGGTGTAATCTTTTCATTTTATGCACCACCCTTAGGGTGAGAAAGTTATGTACATGCGAACATTTTGTAACTTTGTAAATAGATATGTTTTCCGCTGCTTAAATATTACATGGCTCGTGTTTTTACCATTGAGTGGGCCCACTTTTGGGTCCCACTCCTTACAAAAACCCTACCAACGAGACTTAAGCACGTCTTTTTGGACGAAGAAAAACTATGTCCAGTAATCATCAGTTCCACTCTAATGAAAGACCAGGAAGAAAGACTTCTCGTTGAGTTGAAGAAACATAAGAAAGCCATTGGGTACAAAATAACTGACCTGACAGGAGTAAACCCAGCCTTATGCATGCATAGACTGCCCATGGTAGAAGAATTTAAGCCTTCAAGAGAACATCAACGAAAGCTGAACCCCAATCTTAAAGAGGTGGTTCGCCTTGAGGTCCTCAAACTGCTGAAAGCCAGTTTTATCTACCCAATTTCAGATTCCCAATGGGTCAGCCCTGTCCAAGTGGTCCCCAAAAAGGGAGGAACCACTGTCGTGTTAAATGATAAAAATGAGCTAGTGCCCACGACGAATGTCACAGGGTGGAGAATGTGTATCGACTACATGAAACTAAACAAAGCAACACGAAAAGATCACTACCCTCTACCTTTTCTTGACGAAGTCCTCGAACGCCTATCCCATCAAAAGTTCTTACTCGATGGTTACTCAGGGTTCTATCAAATTCCTATACACTCGGAAGACCAAGAAAAAACAACTTTCACTTGTCCCTTCGGGACCTATGCTTTCAGAAGAATGCCATTTGGGCTGTGCAACGCACCTGCTACCTTCCAAAGGTGCATGTCTGCTATTTTTGTAGGGTTAACCGATCCATAATGGAAGTATTCATGGATGACTTTTCAGTTTACGGATATTCCTTTGACAATTGTCTACTCAACCTTGGACAAGTCTTACAAAGATGCGAGGAAACGAACCTTATCTTAAATTGGGAAAAATTGCATTTTATGGTAACTGAAGGTGTTGTCCTCGGACATAGAGTGAGTGACAGAGGGATCAAGGTAGATAAAGCAAAAATTGATGTCATCTCAAAATTGTCGCCGCCAAAAGACGTATAAGGAGTACGAGCATTCTTGGGTCATGTTGGGTTTTATTGAAGATTCATTAAAGATTTCTCGAAAGTAGCAAAACCCATGACCCAATTATTAACCAAAGACGCCGAGTTCAATTTTGACCAAGAATGTCTACAAAGCTTCACAACCTTAAAGAACGCTCTAGTCTCTGCGCCTATTCTGAGAGTACCTGACTGGTCGCAACAATTCGAAATAATGTGTGATGCCAGCGACTATGCTATAGGAGCAGAGTTAGGATAGAAAATTGACAAAAAGCCTTATGTAATATACTATGCGTCCAAGACTCTTGATGAAGCGCAAAAGAACTACACCACTACAGAAAAGGAGTTCTTAGTTGTCATCTATGCGTTCGAGAAATTCCACTTCTACCTGATTGGATCAAAGGTCATAGTCTACACTGACCACTCCGCCATACGATATCTAATTCAGAAGAAAGACGTAAAACCCAGACTTATCCGCTGGGTGTTAATGCTTCAAGAATTTGATTTAGAAATCTAAGACAAAAGAGGAGTGGAAAATGTCATCGTTGATCATCTCAGCCGCATTGAATTCGAGGACGATGATAAAGTACCTATCCGAGACTCCCTCCCAGATGACCAGCTAATGAAAATTACCACCAGATTCCCCTGGTATGCCGACATAGTGAATTATCTAGCTACAGGAATCATCCACCCTTCCGCCTCTCATCATGACAAAAAGAAATTCCTCCAGATGTTAAGCAATACTACTGGGACGAACCTTATCTCTTTCGCCTTTGTGCAAACAGACTTTTCCGTCACTGCCTACCTGAAGAAGAGATTACTCTTGTCTTAGAACATTGTCATTCCGACCCCACTGGGGGTCACATGAGTTCGAAAAAGACCGCTATGAAAGTTCTGCAATCGGGTTTCTTTTGGCCAATGATAGCAAGATATTCCCATGATTTTGTAAAATCATGCAATAAATGTCAACTTTCTGGCGGTATAACTAAAAGGAATGAAATGCCCCTCACTATGTGGCAAGAGATCGAAATTTTCAATGTGTGGGGGACAGACTACATGGGTCCCTTTCCCTCTTCATATGGATTTTCTTACATACTGGTTGCTGTGGATTATGTCTCAAAATGGGTAGAAGCCATACCCACAGTTTCCAACGATCCCAAACCAGTCACTAAGATGTTTAAAGATATCATATTTCCCAGATTCGGAGTCCCCCAAACTGTCATATCCGACGGAGGGACCCATTTTCTAGAGAAAAGATTTGAAGCCCTCTTAAAGAAATACAGAGTCAACCATAAAGTTGCCACACCTTACCATCCACAAACTAGTGGTCAGGTTGAAGTTTCGAATAGACAACTAAAGGCAATCTTAGAGAAAACCGTCAATAGACACCGTACCGACTGGTCCACCAATCTTCCCGATGCCCTTTGGGCTTACCGAATAGCTTATAAAACACAAATTGGAACAACCCCGTTCCGTTTGGTATACGAGAAATCATGTCATCTTCCAGTAGAACTGGAACATAAGGCTTGGTGGGCCATTAAACAACTGAACTTTGATTTTAAAAGCACTGGAGAAAATAGACAACTCTAGTTGCAAGAACTAGAGGAGCTCAGAATGACCGCATACCAAAGTGCCAGGATTTACAAAGAACAAACCAAGATGTGGCACGATGGTCATCTAAAAAGAAAAGACATCGCCATTGGAGAGAAAGTCCTTCTTTTCAACTCCAGACTCAAAATGTTCCCCGGGAAACTTCGTACAAAGTGGTTCGGGCCTTTTACTATCAAGTACATATACCTGAATGGAGCCATCATAATTGTTGACGACAATGGAGGAGAAAGGACAATCAACGGCCATAGATTGAAAAAATACTATACTCCAGCAGACAAAATTCTGAGACAGACTATTGAGATCAGAGACCCCACAATATCACCATAACAAAATCAAAACTTCATCGTGCCAGCGACGTAAAACCCATGCGTTACTTGGGAGGCAACCCAAGATCTGTTTATCACTATTTATCTTTTATTTTTATTTCCTTTGTTTAATTTAAGTTTATCATCTTTAATATGAAAATATAAAAACTCACATAAACAACCAAAACAAACATAAAAATATAAAAATCAAAAACCTAAACCATCTTTAACGGTCCTGAAACTGTTTGGAGCCAAACGGTCCAAAACCGTTTGGAGCCAAACGGTCTCAAACTGTTTGACCTAGGGAATTTGTAAAGTCAACCCCCAAATCCTATAAATATAACCCTACCCCCTCTCCTTCTTCTTTCTTTCAATTATCGAACACTCTAAACCCTCGCAAGCACTGTTTCATCTCCTCTGTTCCTGCTCCCGCGCAGCTCGTGACGCTGGTTCTCCCCGCCACCATCACTCCTGCTTCTGTGTGTCTTCACGACATCCGCACCTCCATTACTACCGCTCTTCGCATTGCCGTTGTCATCACCACCCGCAGTAGCAAGGTAGACCAGTGCACCACCATCATCGACACCTCCGTCCTTGCACCACCTCCATTTTTACCATCGTCGACGTCTATGTCACCGATGCGGACCCCTTTTTCTATCGCCACCATCATCTCTACCGACACTGTCATCTCTATCGCTGCCACCATCACTATCGCCGCCGATATCACTTCTCTACAGTCTGTTGCGTCCCTGTCATTCCACCTTCCAAATGTTTTTGAAACCGTTTGGAGTCAAACGGTCTTGAAAACCGTTTAGAGCCAAACGGTCCTGAAACCGTTTGGAGCCAAACAATCCTGAAACCGTTTGGAGCCAAACGGTCTTGAAACCGTTTGGAGCCAAACGGTCTTGAAACCGTTTGGAGCCAAACGGTCTTCAAACCGTTTGGAGCCAAACGGTCTTCAAACCGTTTGGTTATACAAACCGCTTGAATTCCACTAAAACTTTAAAATATTAACACTTACATAACATAAACTTCTCTTTTAAATATACTTGATATCTTTGCAAATCCAAACCACATTAACACATGATTTTATGCAAAATTTTTCAGATATGGCCGGAACAGCTAAAGACCCGCACTGGACAACGGAGCAACTCATGGAGGACCACGCCAGGCTCCAGAAGATCGTAGATACCTATGAAAAGACTAAACAGATCCCACCAAAGGTCAACATGATAGCAGTCATGTGTGAAATTGACCGCATCAACCGATGTCTTGCCGAGGAGCCTGAAGAAGAAGTGGAAGAAATCTCTTCCAGTGATTAAGGCTCCGAATACGAGCCGAACTCCGAGGATGAATCCCCAACTGAAATGTCGAAGGGGAAACGAAAGGTCCAGGAAACTGCAACCGAACAACCCACAAAAAAATGGGCAAGAAAACAGGTTCGCCCCGCCACGGCTAGAGAACAAACACTAGCAGGATATATCCCACCAACCGCTACCACCACCCCCACTAACACTCCTATAATCACCACTACCCCTGTCTTCTCCGTCATCACCACCACTGCACGACCACTAGAAAACCTTTTCATCCACACCATCCCATCCATCGACAAAACTCTAAAACCAACAAAGTACATTTGCTCAAACGTACTAATGAAGATGGGGATATATGACTGAATCCTCACCCTGCTCGATAACGTAAATCTCTCAAGATTGTGCTTTGTTCCCGAGATCTCATACGTAGAGCCCACAATAGAATTCTTTACACATCTCACCAAAGAATCTATGGACATTATGGACAGAGCAAGGGACGGAGGTGACTGCAGGCTGGTGACCAAAATTTTTGGTCACAAGGTTGTCATAACATAAAATTTATTGAACGAAATCTTCATAGACAACCAGGAGCAGCTAAAAAAGGCCAAAGTTGTTAGTACAGAGAGCTCCCAGTTCAATAGACACAACTTTTGGAAATCCCTAACATGGATCCCTAATTATGAGACAAAGACATGCAAGGCCTCCAATATTCATTCTGGGTTAGTGCACACACTTCACAATATCCTCACCAGTGCCGTCTTCCCCAGAACAGAGGGCAGGAATGTTATCACCGCAGATCTTTTTATTCTGTGGTTTGTCCTACATAGGAAGCCGGTCAACATTGGACGACACATGATACAAAAGTTTGTAGTATACGCCCTAGGAAAAGAAATCTACATGGGAGGACACATAACTTCCATTCTCAAATACCTCAAGATGGAAAGATTACTCCCTCGGTGCACGCAGATAAAGGGCGACATCCTCACTAATGATAAAACCTTGAAGAACTCTTACAATATCAAAGAAAAGGATGCGAAATTACACTACATTTTCTTCCCTACCGTAAGATCCTCCAGAACTCTGCTACCGCTTCTGGAGCTAGCAGATTACGACAAGGAAAAATTGCTCTTTACTGACGAAGAGCTTACCAAAATCCAAGCTTCAGTCAAAGTACAAGAAAAGAAGACCAAAGTAGGCCAGACAGAGCTTAGTATCACCGCCCCGGCAGCTAGGGTAACAAAAATACCAGTAAAACAGCCATCTAAGGCACGTTTACAACCACAACAGCTGTCGGGGATGCCGACATCAAATCTAAATACTGAGACAGAACACCCCCACCCCGAGGACCTTATCAATACCTCATCATTAGACTCATTCATCATAAGCCTAACTGATGAGCTCACCACCACCACTACTCCTACAACACTACCATCCACTACTATCCAACCATCTACCACCTTCCCACCTTTCTCCACAACAATCCCAACATCAAGTCCTTTCCCCACATCCACACCTCCACTCACATCTTCCACCTCAACCTTTTTCCCTGCGGGTATCCCATCCTCCAATCCAACACCCGACTTCACCTCCTCTGCCCCCATCTCCACCCTATTCCCCTCAACTTTTTTAGTCCCACCATTCTAACCAGGAATGTCACCTTTTTTTCTGCCACCACACCAACACCACTGGTGACTCCATCTACATCACCACGCAGGTTGTAGGACCATCAACAATGTCTCTTTCGCAAGACACTTCCACCTCGACCCCAGCCACCCCACCCTTCCACATCTGGGGTTTGTTTTACAAACGTCGGCGAGGAATTCAGACGTCAATTCGACGCTATCTGAAACCTCCTCACCGACCCTTCTAATATTTTACAATCTATTTTTTCTTGTGTGTAGGGTCTAACTACACAGGTCGCCAAGATTGATGAGAAAAATTGTGCCCTATCAGGAATCCTCTCAAGCATCCACCAACAGTAGAATCAGCAACCATGAAAGTCAAACACATAGACGACCGCCTACAACAACTGCCAAAGTTGCTGCTTGAAGTGCAAAGCCAACAAGGCGATCTGGTCAAGCAAGTCGACAGGATTTCTATGCAAAATCAACCATTCCCAGAAACTCTGTTCGAGCTTAAGCAACAACAAATTTCTTTAAGCACACGCTTGGATGACATCAACACCACCCTCACACAACTCAATAACTGCCAAGAGGAGTCATCCAACAATGAAATCAACCAACTAAGAACTCAAGTGACAGACCTCTCTGCAAGACTCCTCTCCGTCGAGGCTCGTTATTCAGATCTCAAAGAAACCCACGACGCACTGCTTGAAACACACGAGCATGTGCAAGTGGCTTTCGACGAACTACAAGCACTCCACCGACAGTGCTTGAAGCCTCCACCGAAGAAGACAACAGATAAGGAGGCGGACAAAGAAGATGATGAAGAAGAAAATGAAGATGAGGATTCTGACTCCTCAGCTGACTCCAACAATAGCACGTCCTCAGACGATAAATCTGACGACCCAGACAATGATGGGGAGGGCCCCAGCCAAGGAGCTGCACCAATACAACAGAAAGATCACCACGAAGGCGATAAAGATCCCAAATCCCCTACTCAGAATGACAACATCAATATGTCATATGGGGATCAATTTCTTGACTATTGTGCAATGGGATCTCTGGGGGAAACTGCCAAAGAAGCAGCTTTTGATGAGTTCCAACAATGTTTATTCGGAACCAGCATGAGTCAACAACAAGCAACACCGGCTCAACATTTCTCTGCACTAGAACAATCGGTGCCTTTTCCCCCAGAATAGGAAGAATCAGAAAGAGTCAGTTTAGATACAGATGAAGAACTCGAATATGCTTCTGATTTAGATAAAGAAGAAGATCTACAGCACTACATCAATGATTTGGAGCAGACTTCTTCCCACCTTCCGCACGAGCTTCCCCCGCCGCCACCTCTACCTCACAAGATGCACGATCTAGACATGGCGGCCATCTCTACTCTAGATGCTCAAGATATCTTCATCCTAAACACTATAGTAGATGATGCCAAAGAAGGGTGCGATGTTATCTACCATAATACAAAGACTCTGCGCAAGTTGACACGTGAAGATTTCCACACCATCCTTCGACCACAGTCAACGGTGAAGATGATAATCTTCCGTGTCCTCCTTGCCAATTCTATCAAAATCTATAGAAGATTTAAATGGCAGCAACCAGTACTTAACGCTTCACCTGCTTTGGGAATGAGTCTACTATATAAAGATTTACAAAACAAATCTATCGAGCGGTTGCAGAGGGGGATTTCCAGAAAGGTACGCTATATTACCGTGCCCTTTCAAGTTTCTGGCCATTGGCTGCTAATGATCGTGGACACCGCGGCTCGAGATGCCAAGGTGTACACTTTTTGCGCCAGTGAATTAAAGGCTGGAATAATTAATTTTGCTGGTATTGAAGTCGGGGAGGCCAGATGCATCCCTTTCCGACTCCTAAAATTGATCTGGGCCGCAAGCCCATCCCTCCACCAGGGTTGGAACCAACCCTGGTTTAAGATAATAAACCCACAAGTCCAAACACAAGAAGGATCAAGGGATTGCGCTTTCTATACTATACGCCACATCCAAGCACTCAATCAACAAATCCCTTTCACTGAACTGGCCACAGAAGATTTTCATTCTCTATGAGGGTGTTACGCCATGGAGCTAATATGTGACAGAAGGTTCTTCAAGGACCCAACTATGGCGCCTAATGACGTTCCTCGCTACCTTTACTCGGCCATCTGACATCCTCAAAAATAGCCATTCTGGCAAACACTAAAGGAGTTAGAGAAACAACAGCCTGCTAAGGTCCCTGAGAAGAAACAATGGGACCCTTTTTTATTAGATTTGGCGGATGATAAAGGGGAAATGGAGTTACTAACCGGGGCTACCATCAACAGACCACCTTTACAAAAGGTCCCCCTATCTTCCATTACACCGACGTTCCCTAATTTTGACCTCAGTGCTTGCAAAAGTCTTTCCGACAATGAACTTCAGCTCATCATGTCAAGGCTCTATGCCAAGAAAGATGATCTCGTTTTTATAGTCGGAGATATTCTGGTTATGGAAGATGCTCTACGAGAAACTATACAGATCAAAGGGTCTCTATCTGTGAGTTTGATGGCCGCCTATCAATTTCTTCTCAGACAGAATCACCCTACGACCTATATGGCATCAGCATATATGAAGGATGATCTCCTAAAGCTAAAGAACTTCAGAACAACTGAGGCACTCATTTCCTTCCTCCAACATATGACTCTGAAGCTTATCATGTTTCCTTTCCTTCATTCAGAGCACTAGATGTTACTGGCAACAAATCTTCATGACAGAACAACAACCATATACAACAGTTCCGACAGCCAGTACAATCCAGATCAGCACCAATATACTACAACACCAAGAATGCCCACAGAGGAGGTGGTGAAGGTGTGTGCTGACCAACTACACGACCTTCTCAGCAAGCACACCAGGGCATACGAAAAAGAACACTTTCATCACCCTGCCTTCAACCACAAATGTCCCCAGCAACTTCGTAAGTCAAACGACTGTGGTTTCCACGTCCTCTACTGGATGTACACCATCATGGTCCTTGGAAGACCAGTAGAGGACATGACAGACGTGGATTACCACGCGTTATGTGGAAAGTTCGCTGCTAATCTTCTTCACACACATGGCGCTAATAAAGGACTAACAGATGCCTGATGCCCTTGTCCTTGTACTTCTCAACCTATCACTTTGACACTCTAAGGACAGAGTGAGTGATAAGTTAGTGGGGGGGAGTACACTGGACAAGGGTGAGGTATCATTTTTAAATTCCTCCTTCTCTACCTTGTTTTTCAATTATGTACACATTTTCTTAGCTTTCTTTGCACTTTTATATTTTGTTTTAAGAAATTCCCTGTTAAAATAAACCCTGCACATAAGAATAACATCCCTCTTGGAAAAAGTCATCCCCAGCTAACTTTAGAATCCAGTTAGTCCTCAAGAGAAATAACAAGAACAACATATAGACATGTAATGGCGAATTAATAAATTATCTTCACACAAGATTTTCATGCTTTTGCTTCAATTCAACATCAGACTCTCCACAGGTTAACATCAGGGCCGAAACAAGCCAAACACTCTCAAGGATGGGAGGGATATCAAGTGACATCCAAATCAAGAAGCCTTGCAAGTGGACCACTAAGTAGAAACCAAATAAGTGCATGTCGAGAAATTCTAAGAACAACTTTCTTCTTGTCAAATAAAAGAGGCTTGGCCGCCCAACCAAAACTCCTAAAAATCCCAAATCCTAAGCCTGTGAGTTTATGAATAAAATCCTGAGTGTTGAATAAAAATATGAGAGTTGTGCCACGCATGAGGATCTATATGAAGAGCCAATAAAGGTCTCGCCTGACCGGTACATTCAGCTGCCCTCACAAAGGCAGATGTGTCATGCCCGATAGTGAAACCCTAAGGTATCCAAATATATGAAAGGCTGGTAAAGGAATCACACAGCCGGTACATTCATCTGCCCTCACAAAGACAGATGTATCGTGCCTGGTAGTGAGACCCTAAACGCATAGACAAACCCTCCCCCACTTGAAGGGGGAGTTACACAACAAGCCTATTAGCCAACCCCCATACCCACTCTAGCTTCCGACAGGTTTTTAGAGAAGTATAAAACTGGTTAGAGTCGACGACATGCACAGAATAAAAAGGTGGTCCCGATGCAGGCTACAAGATATGGAAGAAACATGAGATCCAATCAACTCCCAACACCACAAAGAGTTAAGGCCAACAAAAGCTCCGATACAACCTTAGGAGATCTCTGGTTTAGATTTGAAGCAAGAGTATGGAAATCTTAACTAAATAAAATTGCCTCGCCATTAAATGCCTCAACTCTATCTAACTTGAGGACAAGCTAGACTCTAAGTTAGGGGGGTGATAACCTCCCATTTTGTGATGTTATCTTAGTACTTCTCGTTAGTTTTCCATACACTTTCTCAAATAAATTAGATAGAATCCTTAAACTTTTCTCCTATATTGCAAATATACCATTGGATTAACTTTTCTCTTTCTTATAGAAAAATACAAAAAAAAAATCACAAAAGTTCCAAACGATCCCGAGACCATTTGGAGACCAAACGGTCCCAAGACTGCATGAAGTCACACAGTCCCAAGACCGCATGAAGTCACACGGTCCCAAGACCGCATGAAGTCACATGGTCCCGAGACTGCATGAAGTCACAAGGTCCCGAGACCACATAAAACCAAACGGTCCCGAGACCGTGCAAAGCCAAACGGTCCCGAGACCACACAAAACCACACGGTCCCAAGACCGTTTGGGCCTAAGACTGCCCAAACTGTTTTGTAACATCTCTGACCTGGGTTATGTCCTAACCCTACAAGTTTTTCTTAAGCAAGATAATTAAATCCTTAATCTTGTTTGGTGAAAATTAATTAAGGATCAAGAGGAAATTATGTTTCAATTTTGGTCTTGTTTGAATAATGTTGAAGTAATGTTTACTTATTTTGGACTAATGTGCAAATTACCCAAGTTAAGGGGTTAACTTGCAAATGTTACATAAGAATATGTTCCTCACATGTTTAATCATCATAGGAATGAAGATGATGCAGAGGAATGGCTTATGAAAGCCTGAGTACCAAGAAAGAGCTGATAAAACAATGTTTGTGCATTAAAACCTAGTTTTGGGGTAATGTGCAATTTACCCAAAACCTAGGGTTCAATATGCAAATTATCACTTCAATAAGGTCTCTAATATTTCTTGGCATCATGTAGAGAAAAAAAAAATGAGAGGGACGTCTCATTTGTATTGCTTTGGAGGAGAGAGAATCTTGATATTAAAATAATCAAGATTTAAGCATAATTGGAACTTTATTTCAATTTAATGTAAAAATAAATAAAATAATTGAAGGGCCTTCAAACAAAAACGAGATGGCTGAATTTCCTCAACTTTGAACACTCTTGTGCCTTTGCTAAGCCACGAAATATCTCAAGGAGGTGAAAACTCCACTCACCTTATTATAAGAAAAAGAAATATCCACTAACTTATGGATATTAATATCAAAAGGGTTAAGGTGCTTAATTTGATTTTCTTTAAAATGTGGATAATTGAGAAGAAAAAGAGGAGAGGATGATATCCTCGTTACTAAGGAAGGAGAGGAGGCAAGTGGCAAGGAATTGGAGGGGATAATTCCTACTTTCTCTCTCCTAATTGATTTTTAATAAAAATTGCATAAAAGCTCATTTATCCATAGAATGAAAGGGGTAATTTCGAACCCACTTCTTCTCTTTGCTTTAAAAACAACCAAGGAAGATTTGGAGGATCAGGAGGATGACCCCCAACCTGTTGGTAAGCTTCTTGACCTCCTTTCACCTTGATTCCATGGTGGAAATTGGAAATAAATGCATGATTTCTTCTTATCTCGATCCCATCTTCAATCCTAACCATTCCTTTTCACTCAAAGCTTGAGGACGAGCCTTTGAGTAGTGAAAGGAGTTGCATCCACCATTGTTTACGTGAGCTTGGAGCTTTGAAGCTCAATTGGAGGCGGGTTATATAACTTGAACCCTTCTACATTGTTATTCAACTATCAATCTTGCAATTTCGTTGATTCCTTCATCTTCTTGATTAATTGTTGGTTGAAATTGGTAATTCCATGAAACCAGATGTACTAAGACCTTCAGGAAAGAAGTTAGATGATTATGAAATCATCTTGGACACATTTCCCAAAGAAATTGTGTTTCATTCATTTTCAACAAGTTGCTCATTCAGTTTCAACAATACCGTTTGAAAGCAAACAATTTCATCAAACCGTTTGAAACTAAACGGTTTCAAACCATTTGGGAGAGTTGACCAGGGTTGGCCATTAGGGAAAGTTGATGCTAATGATGATGGTTGATGACTCACCAAATTTTATTGATTAATTCCAATGGGTTCATCAGTTGAAGGTTAATCAATTAGCAAACCCTAATCGGGTTAAGTGCTGAAATTCAATTTGGTTAACTTAGATTTTTGGGTGATTGAGCCCAAACGGTCTCAAGACCGTTTGGGGGTCACCCAAGACCGTTTGGAGGTCTAGGGTTAAGTATGGTTGAGTAATTGAAGGTCTAAAGATACCAAATTGAAATGCAATTGAGTGTTGATTTGATGATCAATGTAATGACCTAAACCCTAATGGAATTTCACAAAATCCAAGCATAGGATGGGGCAAACGGTCTCAATACCGTTTGGAAGTCATCCAAACGACCTCAAGACCGTTTGAGGTCAGGTCATATCAAAAATTTGATGATAATTCATTAGTTTCAATTGAATCAATTCCACAATGTTGATCATTGATAGCTACTTGATTTCAAAGCCATAATTGAAGGTTCTTGAGTAGAAATCCTAGATCAATTGGGTACAAAACCCTATTTTATGGTCTAATTGAGGGTGGATTCAATAGTTAAAGTGATAGAGAAATCAAGGATTCTATTGATATTGGTTCATCCATTGGAATCATGAATCGTGTAAGTGTTGAAAGGACTTATTGGTCCATTTGATTTTGAGATGGTTTGGACCAAACGGTCTTAAGACCGTTTGAGCCCAAACGGTCTCAAGACCGTCTGGGTCCAAAAGGTCTCAAACCATTTGGAAACCCAAAGTGCAAACGGTTTCAACACCTATTTTGTCTAATCAGGTTCAAGAACAATTTGCTCAAATGGTTTTCTACCAATTGAATTATGAGAACTAAGATTTGTTTAGGGGCTATGTAAACAAATCTTTTTGAAGTGAAACATGGTTGATTCATTAGTATATCTCATTTAATTGAAGGTCCAATAGGGTCAATCCAATTGGATACCTAATGCATTTGAAGATTGAAATGGTTAATCTAATTGATTACTTAATGTGATTGAAAACTCAATTGGTCAATTTATTTGAGTACCTCATGTAATTGAAGATTCAATTGATTAAACCATATGAAGACATGATATACTTAGATGAGTAATTCCCTTAGTGGGATTAATCATTGATGCATAATGATATAATAATTCAATACATCATGTTAACCCTAAATGCATGTATTTGAATACAGAGTAGGCTCAATCTAATCAAGAATTGAGTAGTGAACAACCTGAGTAGGATGAGAGAGAAAGATATATACATGAATGATAATCATGTATCAATTAAGCCTAAACATTCAAAGTGATGCGATATACAATTAGGGCATGATCCTTGATAAAGAGATGATAAAACCCTAATTGAGTTGATTAATGAACTCAAACCCTAATTTAGGGCAAGTTTGAGTGAAACCCTAAACTAGGAGGATGATGTATTTTGAATTTAAGGTAATGACATGAGTAACCCTAATTCAAGGTATACTAATGATAAACCCTAATTATGATGAATAGTAAACCCTAATTGTGGGTAATGGAATATAAAACCCTAATTGGTAGGAATAGTGAAACTTAATCCTAAATTGGGTGATAGTATATGATAAATCCTGATGTGATGTGAATAATAAACCCTAATATAGGGTGATGTGATATGAATAGTAAACCCTAATTGTGGTTAGTTAAAGTGGAAATCCTAAATGAGGATGATTTCATGTGAAATCCTAATCTAGGGTAATTCCATGTGGAACCCTGAGTTAGAATGATGTTATGTGGAAACCTAATGAATGATGTAATGTGAAACATCAAATCTAGGGTGTTGTCGTGTAATGATATGTGAAACCCTAGTGATGGTATAGTAGCTAAATACACTAAAGAAGGGTGTGTTTAATATAATCAAGTAAGATGAGGATGTTATATCCATGAAGGGTAAAGCTGATAAACCATATGAATGGTAATGTTGATACTCTAATGAGTAAGAGTATAAAGGACAAGATGATGCTTATATCATTATATATCTAACTCTATACATGTGTAACAACCCTTTACATCTTACAAAGATGGGGACAAGAAACTCTTAGGAGTGATGTATGCAATACTATATAATGGAGTGAATAACATCCTATGGGTTGAAACACCTAAAGTGTTCAACAATGACTAACCATTGGATAAGTCCATATCATTAAAGATAGTTGGACAATTCTAATGTGTGACCTATGCACCATATGATGAAAGTGACAAGTTAGTAGATAAAGTATGAAGGGGGAAATACCTTAATACAAGGTTAGTTGATTAACTTAAGAAAGATGGAAATGAGAAGAAAGTGATACATCAAGACATGATAGATATCACATTCAGCATTTCAGTGTAGACATACCTTGATGAACCTCTAATCCAATATTCTTGGATAAGAAACACATGGAGTGTGTGATATGTAATTGTTACAATAAATATGTAATTAATTCAATGTACTTTGATAAATGTCGACTAATATACCGTGAGAATGGGGTAAACCAAACCAATGAGTATCATGTAATCATACCATGATAAGGATGAGAAATGAAATCATACCTTGAATCGATGATCATTAATGATATATGATGAGAATGGTGATCATAAGCAAATACTTATGATATCATTGAATGCTCCTAGATGTGTGGAGCAATATATTAGGGTTGAGCTAATAATGTGAGCATGAAACCCTAATTAATGTAAGATGGGAAACCCTAACCCTAATTTTGAGTAAAGGGAATGAAAAGCCCTATTTTATAGTAAACCCTAATCCTAATAAAGGAATGGTGGTGTTACTAATGTATCACATGATGTGATAAGTGACATTTATGACTGTTAACATGTCTATTAACCATGCAGACATTATGAGATGATGGACATAGACAGATTTAAGCTATGCCATTTATATAATAAAATGTTGATTGGCCTTGTGTGCCTTAATGTTGTTGTTGCTTAGTAAAAGAAACAAAATGAGCATGGATCTTATGAAATCCATGAGTAAGTTGTTGCCTAGTGAAAGGTGACAAGAGATTTAATGGGCCTTGTGAGCCATGTGAGATGCTTGTGTAATAAGTATCATGTATCCCTCGGCCTGAGAACCTAAAGGTGATACTTGCCTAAAAAGTGGTAACAATGATTAGTGATAAATTGAGGGCATGAATACCCAGTTTTGATAAGCAAGATAATGATGTTTTTGTGAGATGTGAACTTTCAAGTAATGACATAAGGAACTGAGATCCCAATGCCTCATAAAGAATGAGAAATGAATGATGCAAATAGTACATGTTTCTTTGTAGCATTTGTTTTAATGAGTTATGGTTGAGAACTTGCTTGATGCTAAAAGAATATGCTAATGTACTTAATTAAGTAAGTAAAATCATATCATGTAGAGCCCTGACCATAGATCCATCAACGTCAGAACTGCTGAATGGTGAAATGGGTGCTCCGCGGCAAAACCCGGAACACATATTTTTGAATATTTGGGGGTAATTGGGAAAATATATCCTTATGCCCTATAGGAATGGCTATGGGCTATGTCCTATGTATGAGATTGGTTACGGACCATACCCCAATAAGAGTATGGCTACGAGCCATGACTCCACAATATAATACCAGGCATTGGCAACGGGCCATATCCTGAAAACAGTATATGCTACGAGCTATAACTCTAATAGCGATGTTGCCAATATACCCTGGAAAGCTATCTAGCAGAGACTCAAGATGTCCTGCATGTTATCTTGTACTGACTGAGAAAGTTGAGGTCTTGGATTCTGGCTCTACCATTGTCCTTGTATGGTACCGATTTCAACTTCACAGTGGTCGGTTGGAGTATGAGCGATATACCTCATCTCCTTAGGGCATAAGTGTGATTGTAAAATGTAATCATCTGTTTAGCATGTTTGTTTAAGGACTGAATATGGAAATTCATTGGCTGATGTTACATTTCTTTTATACATCTCTAGTTGATAGATATTTTTTATATCTCTTTATATTCAATGCAAGTAGATGTATGAATTATGAATCTACTATGAGCGGATACAATGTTCTCCTTAAGAAAGGAGATTACTTTGCTTTGTTCATTTAACGATTAATATTGTTGTTAATATACATAAGAACTCATGCTCAGTTTTATTATAATAAATTGCTATAACAATGTTTTGGCAGAGAGTTATATCTCCCACTGGGGCAATTTATAATTGTCTAACCCCTGTGGGATCCAATATTTTTAGGTAAACAAAGAAGAAGAAGCAGGAACCCTATAGCAAGGGAAAAGCAGCAGCAATATCAGAGACATCAATGATAACTCAGGTGGAGGCACTGGCTGCCAAGTTTTTTATAGATAGTAGTCATATGTGTCGTCTTTGTACTCTCAGGTCCTCGGAGTTAGTAGTCAATGTTTTTAATGAATCAATCTGAGATTTTGGCTTGATGCCTTGAGGTTTTTATGTTGTCTGTATATAATGTTGAATAGGACAACTGATGTTGTAATCCTCGAGAAGAGATAGTACAAGTTGTGTACTAGTGGAACAGAATGTAAATATTATACTTTGGTTCTTGAAGAAAAATATTTCCTATGTGTGGATCTCTTTGCCAAAAGTTTTAATTTTTAGTGATTTTCAGTAATCCGCTGCAAATGATTTGCTTCCGCTTAAGTAAATCTAATTTTTATAAGTTGGATGCCACAATTTAGTGGTATCAGAGCTCTAGGTTCGCTGAGTCTATAGAGACATAGGACTAAGGTAGTAGAGTCTGATCTAGTGTCTTCTAGTGTATCTGATAGTGTCTGCTGCTCATATAGGAGAAGAAGAACTTGAAGATGACTGGGTCTCATGAGGAGTTTGCTGTAGAAAGTAGCAATGTTGCACCAAGAAGGGATGTAGGGGATCAGAGCAGAGAGGAACATACACCTACACATCCCCAGTTTTACCTAGCCATGATAGAGAGCCCAGCTTTCCCTGCCTTGTTTGAGCAATTTAGTACAACTATGATACACATAGTAGATTGTGCATTAGCGATGCAACCTAGACTACCAGCCCCCAATGATGAAGTTTTGAACTCCAATAGGTTTCCTACTCAACATCAGCTTGTTGGAGCAATGAATAATGATGAAAGGAATAGGATACAACCTGAAACCAGGACCTGCCATAAGTGTAGGAAGCCTGGACATATCAGACCTAATTGTCCAGAAAAGGAATATAAAGGAAGAATTGAGAAAAGGCCTATCCAAATCTAGGGACAGAGGCCTAGTAGTTCCAAAAAGGGAAAGTTTTTGGTACCACCAGTGCAACCAGGGCCTAGTGCACCAAGGCAATGGTTATCCAAAAAGGGTAAAGAACCCTCTAGACCACACCTGACACCCAAAACTTGCTACCAGTGTAGACAGGTAGGACATCTGGCAAGAGATTGCTCTGCTAGAAATGTTATGGTGAATCAACCTCTGAGGTAGAATCAGCCTGAGGCAGTGAATTATCCATGAATCATGACAGGTTAGACAAAATAATGCCAATCTAATATGTCATTTTTTGATTTCCTAAGTTAAGTTGAGAAAGTAGTTGATTGAGCTTTCCTTGATTAGTCCTATGAGGACTTACTTTTTGCATAACAAACATTATAAATGTTTTATATTGTTCTTACCTCTATGAAAAAGGATGAGGTATAGAAGAGATGCCTGGATAAAATTCAGGAATGCTAAATCTTATTCTTGTGATAATATAAAAAGGAAGAAATTTTATAGTATAAAAAGTGCATACTACTTAATCTCAGTTATTATATACCCTGGCCAGGTATACAACTATTGATGATAAAGTAAGTATGGAAACTCTTAGATTGTTATCTTTTTTATTGCTCTGATCAAGTAGTCATTCTGAGATAATCTAATGAGTATCATGAAATTAGAAATATGGAATGAAATAAATGAATCATATCCTAAGCTCAAGAAAGAGAAGTATGAGATAATCTCAAGTGAGCATATGTATATGAGGAATTAAAAGTATACCCCTATAAGATAAGAATGGGAACAAGAGAAATGATCCCTATACAATAAAGTTTAATAAAGATCTTTTCCCATAGTATGGAAATGCGAGATGTGATAAAGATCACAAGATGCTCATGAATAAGTTAGATAATAACAAAGAAAGGAATAATGTTATGTGATCATTCTTATAGATTCCTATGCTGAGGGCAAGGAACCTAGAATGAGATAAAGAGTAAATGATTCTTGAATAGTTGAAAATACATGAAATAATAATAGGAATATGATTCCTTGTTTTATTTCCTCTCGGGGACATAGCAATCAAGTGGGTCTTAGGACACTTGATGTGCATAAGATAAAAATGTTCATGTGATGGATACTTAGAAAAGTATCAGTTTATCTTGGACTTTGGTTCCAGGGTGAAGTTATATGTAACAAGTAATGTCCCAAGCTGAAAGGAAGATAAATATGTGATGTGTTTTTAACACATGTGATAGATATCAAGGTAAGAGATTATGGTATCTGAGAAATATCATATAATTTATGTTGAATATCTGAAATGGTCAACCATGAAATCAGATTAATCATGTAAAATAGTATGAACATCACATGTTAGGGGTTTGTGCTTTGCATAAACATAACAATTAAAGATATCTTTAAGATAATTCTTAATTAATAAGTAACTTCTCCTTATGATGATAAGATGTACAACTAATGAGATAGTTAGTACAAGTAATAAAGTGTTACGTGACATAGAATTAACTCCTTAGTCAGTAATGAGAAAGATAGTGGGTATGTGTTCTATGTAAAAGATTCTATGAGAATCTTGTGTGGAAGAACTTTGTGTTGATCAAAGCTCTACAGTGTCTCCATAATAATGAGATATTATGTGAAGGCATGATGATATGATGCATGAATAATATCTATCTTCCTTTATCTAGGATTTTGGGGACGCAATCCTTGTTAGGGGTTTATAATTTGTAACATCGCTGACCTGGGTTATGTTCTAACCCTAGAAGTTTTTCTTAAGCAAGATAATTAAATCCTTAATCTTGTTTGGTGAAAAGTAATTAAGGCTCAAGAGGAACTTATGTTTCAATTTTGGTCCTGTTTGAATAATGTTGAAGCAATGTTTGCTTATTTTGGACTAATGTGCAAATTACCCAAGTTAAGGGGTTAACTTGCAAATGTTACATAAGAATATGTTCCTCACATGTTGAAGCATCATAGGAATGAAGATGATGCAGAGGAATGGCTTATAAAAGCCTGAGTACCAAGAAAGAGCTGATAAAACAATGTTTGTGCATTAAAACCTAGTTTTGGGGTAATGTGCAATTTACCCAAAACCTAGGGTTCAATAAGCAAATTATCACTTCAATAAGGTCCCTAATATTTATTTGCATAATTTAGAGAAAAGGAAATGAGAGGGGCATCTCATTTGTATTGCTTTGGAGGAGAGAGAATCTTGATATTAAAATAATCAAGATTTAAGCATAATTGGAACTTTATTTCAATTTAATGTAAAAATAAATAAAATAATTGAAGGGCCTTCAACCAAAAACGAGATGGCTGAATTTTATCAAGTGTGAACACTCTTGTGCCTTTTCTAGGCCACGAAATATCTCAAGGAGGTGAAAACTCCACTCACCTTATTATAAGAAAAAGAAATATCCACTAACTTATGGATATTAATATTAAAAGGGTTAAGGTGCTTAATTTGATTTTCTTTAAAATGTGGATAATTGAGAAGAAAAAGAGGCAAGGATGCTAGCCTTGTTCCTAAGGAAGGAGAGGAGGCAAGTGGAAAGGAATTGGAGGGGATAATTCCTGCTTTCTCTCTCCTAATTGATTTTTAATAAAAATTGCATAAAAGCTTATTTATCCATAGAATGAAAGGGGTAGTTTCGAACCCACTTCTTCTCTTTTTGTGGTGAACCTGAATTTTAGGGTTTTTCAAACCCAATAAAATATTGTAATATCATGAATGCTTTGCTTATGGTTGAAATCCAATTGAGGAATAAGTTATTCAATTAGGTACTCTTTTCATCCCAAAAGGTTAACCACACATGCAACTGATGAGTAGTGTACCTATTGGTGTTTAATTGTTAATGAATAACCTTTATTAATTGATTGAGTATTTCTGAAACCTAGCATGTGACTGTGGGTACATATAGAGTAGAATGGCTTGTTTATATATGTTGAGGTGTTGTGTGGCCAAACAAAGTTAACTTAAGTTGCTTGGATCTTTTAGAGGCTAGTTGATAATGCGTTGACCATAGTGTTCCAAATGATTAACTAAGACACTTGAAGTCATCGATCAATGAGCCAAGAATGGTATTTTAGGATTCAAAATTTAAGAGTGTATTCTAGGATGTAAAGATCTCATGTCTACAATCTCAGCGTCAAAGTTTTATTCTATGGGAGGCTATTGATGTGTGAAATAAAGAAGAAGATTAACTAAACGATGATTTCTGACCCTAGGTCTCTGTTATGTTCGATGTATATTGAGACATTGGTATGTGTGGCATGGCCATGTTTTGCCTGGATATGCATGGCCATTTCTATTCCTAATCAACAACAACCATTATTCATTCATTTTGGACGAGAGGTTGTGTGGAGTCTTAGCGACCATGAGACCAGATCGAATGCTCCCTGTTCACCTCCAACCTCCGAATGAAACGGAGCCGAAGCTTGACTGATTCATGGCCTGATAATGTGGAAATAGAGAGTCTAAGATAAGCTTTAAGTATTGGAAGAGATCCATACTACGCGGAACACCTAAGGACTCCTCACTGTAAGGCCTACTTGATGAGATGAGAGAGTTTCATCTCTCTCCAATCTACCCAGAAAATTAATAGAGGAGGATAGCGTTAGGGAAGGGCTTAGGATGGAAACATGACCGGATGGCGAGAATTTCCTGCTCCACCATATTTGATGCCGCATTACATCCATCATGGCGGCATAGAAAAGAGCAGTCGTAGTTCCTCACTGTCATTGAACCAGACATTTTTGGTGGACCAGATCAGTCGTGGTGGAACCATGGTCATCGACCACAACAACTACAAACTCAAGGTCGTCAATTGCAGAAGCTTGGAACCGGAGCATATCTCGTTGTTTATCTGGAGACCGTTAGAATCCATGTTCTCTGGCCTCTGGTTGCCGATCTAAAGTTCTAGACATTGATAGCTGATAAGTTCCTTCATCCATCGCCAGCGAGGTAGCATAGGCGGCGTCGTGATCTCGAGGTCGGAGTTTTAGAATTCCCCTACGCGATACAGCATGCGTGAGGGAGGGAGTGGGAGCCGGATGACCAGGCCTGCGACCCATCCGATTCACCTGCCTGAGCCGGCGATTCGGGACCCCAATCGCCCAATCTATGCCAAGCTAGGAGGGCCATGCCTATGACAGGCCACACCGACATTCTCCCTGTTCCATGGCACTCGCTCATGGTAGGAGATGGAGAAGGTGAGTCCTCCTTGCGGCGGCGGTGGATTTTCGCCCAATTCTGATCGCGTGCAGCAGAGTCCGTGCGGAGGGGTGCGTGAGGAAGTCTGATGGATCGGGTCGGCTTAGCAATAAAGATGACCGGTTCAAACCAAACCCTCAAAGGTTGTGCGTCAAGGAGCTGAGCCTACTAGCATGGGCCAATCAAGGACAACCGCTTTAGTAGTGGGACCCACTGCTCTGGGTAAATCAACTTCAAATCTTAGAAATACATGTTTTCTTAGAAAATAGATTATAAATAGTTCCTTTACCCAATAAATTCCCCAAAAATACCTACAGATTCACAAAAACATTCTCTATATCTTTAAACCCGCAGATCAGACTTTTGCTAATGGTTTGCATATGATTTCTAATTATGATGCCCATACTACTTTTAGGGCTCAAATAATAATATATTTAGCATATAATGGAAATTAAATCTGATTAAAGTATCCTTGAACCCTAATATCATGTGGAAACCGAAAATAACCTTTGATCTAATTATTTTGATGGAATAATAGGTATTTTCTAATTAATGATTAATTAATGGCTCTTATCCTCATTTTCATTTTAGAAAATAGATCGATCATCAAGAAATTATGAATTTTGGACCAGACCTATAAAATGACCTCTTTATTAGTAGAAAAATATCAGAGACATGTTCTAGGCTGTTTGAACCTAGGTTTGGCCAAAACCCTAGATTAGACCTAAAATATCAAGGACATAATGAACCATGTATTAACGGTGATTAATTTTCTATTAATCAGGTGATGACCAGTTTATCTAAATGATCATGGATATGTGAGGAATATCTGAACTCAGGTATGTGGGTTTTTATTAAGTATATGACTAGTTCTCGTGGATGCATAATGATATGATGTACATTGGATGCTTGTGTTTGCATATAAATTCTTGGATGTGTATTAGTAGTATATGCTCCACAAAACATTAAAGAACATAAAAAAAAGGAATATAGATGGTTTGTAGCTACTGAGTGGATATATGCTCTCTCTCTCTCCCTCAATCCTCTCTCTCTTCCTCTAAATATAAGGTCGACACTCGGTCCTCATAGCCCAAGGGGCGGGGAAAAATGAAGTGTGACACCACTTAGTAGTACAAACGCATCAAAAGACATCCAAAATATGTGTTTACCTGATTATCGCTTTAAACAATGTTTTTCTTTTACTCTTTCTTTCTCAATTTACTTTAATTATGCAAGTATATTAGTATGTATCTTTCTACCCACGTGCACAACACCTTGTGTGTTGATTCGTTGTTTCACGTATGTTTTAGGTTCAGAGATAGCATGGGAGGAAAAAGATGGGAGCGAGCAGTTGTACAGGTTGTACCTATTGTCTAAGATCCTGTTAGCATACATGTTCAGACTTGTAGAATTTTCATTCAATATGTAATTGTAAATCATTGTGTAATAATTCATGTTGTATAAATTTACATGTTGAATGTTGAGAATGTTATGGTTGTATGTTCATGTATGCGTATTATGCTTCCGCATCGCTTTCTGATATGATTGGATGATGTTTTTGGATTCTGACATCTCATTCCCAATAGGGTTTGGAGAAGTCAAAATCCGGGGACGTCACAGTTGGTATCAGAGCATGAACAATAGCTACACCTAACAATGGCTCAACATGAAACATTAAACCTAAATCTCACCTTTCACTTTAAACCTTAGAAACTTAGTAAGTTGTTCTATAGGAATAAGGTTTGACTTAGCCTCTAGGTTAGAACCTAGATGTTTGAGAACTAGGTTTAGACAAGTGTCTGAAACCCTTTCCATATAGAGCTCATATGTATTGGGTAGCTACACTAGTCTACACCTTGTTCTCACCATTTCACTAGGTGACATGACACTAGACTATCAACTGTGTGTGGGACACTCGTTTTGTTGATTTGGTTTTGTTTTCCAATCGGCTCGAGCCTCGATAGTTTTCTCTGCCGTCTGCCTTCTCAGAGAAAAACTATATAATATTTTATTACCTATATGTAAATATAAAAATGTGTCCCTCACATTGGAGAGTAGTTAGTCTTCATGCAATCTAAGTGAAAGGGAGTGACATCAGTCTAGAAGAGAGAATAGATCTAGATTAGAAGTCTAGAGCCTCATAAGGTTATGTGATAGATAGATAGACAATAGAAAGATGAAGCAAATAAGTATATAAAATCTTACCTAAGTTGATCTATGATGGTATAAGTTTCCTTATTAAGATTTGAGTTATATATGAACCGAATCCACTCTTGGAGAATCTATGATAAGTCATGATGATGAAAGTACATTCCCTTTTCCTACTTAAGATAAGCTAAGTTAAGATAGAGATGAGTGTGCATGAGCCTCAAGCTCTTATACAAGGAGGATGTCTAGTGGTAGGATGAGATATGTGGTAAACTCTAGAGAGAGTAAGACCATAGGGAGAAGGTCATAGGACCTAGCCTCCAATATATGAGATATGTGTTAAAAAAAAGTCCTACACTAGACTACTCTTGAGTGTTGAGTTGAGTCCTTATGCATGATTCAAATCTATATGTGAGAAATGGGTAAAATAAAAGTATGGGTAGATGACCCATATGATAAAGTCAATCCTTTGGCTGAGTTAGGTCCTAGATGGAGTGACATATTTTGTGAATTTCATCATTAGTTGCAAGTGAGGTAATATATGAACTCTAGTTATGAGAGTATGATGCTTTGTTCAAAAGATACTCATAATACATGTCCTCCCTTCTTCTTATGTTTCTTAATATATGATGATAGAAACCTCACTTGAGCTATTTGGATGATTATGTATGAAGTGTCATTCATGTAAGCTTGACCTATTACATATTCCTTTCCTATATCATACATGTAATATTGAAGTTTGAAATCATGAGCTAAAGAAAAGGATATCTTTGGATCATAGCTTGTTGGTAAAAAATTATATATATAGTTCTTAACCTTAATCCTTCTCAATTTATGTTCCTAAGTTTGAGCATGACTCTCACACAATAGGGTAAAACCCTAATAGGTAAACATGAAAAATATAAATCAATCCCTTCTCTAATGATGAGATTCTAGTATGATGTTGATCATATACCATATTATTGATGCAAGCATGACAATTAAAGATGTGACATCATAATATCACCTTACATAGTTTAATCCGATAAAAGGTGAAACCTTGAATATAACCTCCTCAATTCCAAGTGTGAAAAAAAATACAAATCTTAGAGAAATATGGATGGAAATTCCAAATAAGAGAATTTCCTTACATGTCTTAACTTCTCGAATGATGCTTCATCCTATATAAGGTGGGTGGGTACACCCTAGATGCTCTAAAGTCCTAATATGACAACTTAGGTACATTTACAACTATGATATCCTTGGTACCTAGAAGTGGTGGGCTATATGTAGCAGTCCTCACAATAACCTTGAGTATGATATTTGCTGAATTTCGAGGATGAAATTCTTATAAGGTGGGGTGAATGTGGTGACCCTGAATTTTAGGGGTTTTCATACCCAATAAAATATTTTAATATCATGAATGCTTTGCTTATGGTTGAAATCCAATTGAGGAATCAGTTATTCAATTAGGTACTCTTTTCATCCCAAAAGGTTAACCACACAGGCAACTGATGAGTAGTGTACCTATTGGTGTTTAATTGTTAATGAATAGCCTTTATTCATTGATTGAGTATTTCTGAAACCAAGCATGTGATTGTGGGTACATATAGAGTAGAATGGCTTGTTTATATATGTTGAGGTGTTGTGTGGCGAAACAAAGTTAACTTAAGTTGCTTGGATCTTTTAGAGGCTAGTTGATAATGCGTTGGCCATAGTGTTCCAAACGATTAACTAAGACACTTGAAGTCATCGATCAATGAGCCAAGAATGGTATTTTAGGATTCAAAATTTAAGAGTGTATTCTAGGATGTAAAGATCTCATGTCTACAATCTTAGGGTCAAAGTTGTATTCTATGGGAGGCTATTGATGTGTGAAATAAAGAAGATGATTAACTAAATGATGATTTCTGACCCTAGGTCTCTGTTATGTTTGATTATATTGAGACATTGGTATGTGTGGCATGGCCATGTTTTGCCTGGATATGCATGGACGTTTTTATTCCTAATTAGCAACAACCATTATTCATTCATTTTGGATGAGAGGTTGTGTGGAGTCTTAGCGACCGTGAGACCAGATCGAATGCTCCCTGTTCACCTCCAACCTCCGAATGAAACAGAGCCGAAGCTTGACTGATTCACGGCCTGATAACGTGGAAATAGAGAGACTAAGATAAGCTTTGAGTATTGGAAGAGATCCATACTACGCGGAACACCTAAGGACTCCTCACTGTAAGGCCTACTTGATGAGATGAGAGAGTTTCATCTCTCTCCAATCTACCCAGAAAATTAATAGAGGAGGACGGCGTTAGGGAAGGGCTTAGGATGGAAACATGACCGGATGGTGAGAATTTCCTGCTCCACCATATTTGATGCCGCAGTACATCCATCATGGTGGCATAGCAAAGAGTAGTCGCAGTTCCTCACTGTCATTGAACCAGACATTTTTGGTGGACCAGATCAGCCGTGGTGGAGCCATGGTCGTCGACCACAACAACTACAAACTCAAGGTCGTCAATTGCAGCAACTTGGAACCGGAGCAGATCTCATTGTTTATCTGCAGACCGTCAGAATCCATGTTCTCTGGCCTTTGGTTGCCGATCTAAAGTTCTGGACATTGATAGCTGATAAGTTCCTTCATCCATCGCCAGCGAGGTAGCATAGGCGGCGTCGTGATCTCGAGGTCGGCGTTTCAGAATTCCCCTACGCGATACAGCGTGCGTGAGGGAGGGAGTGGGAGCCGGATGACCAGGCCTGCGACCCGTCCGATTCACCTGCCTGAGCCGACGATTCGGGACCCCAATCACCCAATCTATGCCAACCTGGGAGGGCCATGCCTCTGACAGGCCACGCCGACATTCTCCCTGTGCCATGGCACTCGCTCATGGTAGGAGATGGAGAAGGTGAGTCCTCCTTGCGGCGACGGTGGATTTTCGCCCAATTCTGATCGCGCGCAGCAGAGTCCGTGCGGAGGGACCCTCAAAGGTTGTGCGTTGAGGAGCTGAGCCTGCTAGCATGGGCCAATCAAGGACCGCCGCTTCAGCAGTGGGACCCACCGCTCTGTGTAAATCAACTTCAAATCTAAGAAATACATGTTTTCTTAGAAAATAGATTATAAATAGTTCCTTTACCCAATAAATTCCCCAAAAATACCTACAGATTCACAAAAACATTCTCTATATCTTTAAACCCGCAGATTAGACTTTTGCTAATGGTTTGCATATGATTTCTTATTATGATGACCATACTACTTTTAGGGCTTAAATAAATAATATAGTTAACATATAATGGAAATTAAATCTGATTAAAGTATCCTTGAACCTTAATATCATGTGGAAACCGAAAATAACCTTTGATTTGATTATTTTGATGGAATAATAGGTATTTTCTAATTAATGATTAATTAATGGCTCTTATCCTCATTTTCATTTTAGAAAATAGATCGATCATCAAGAAATTATGAATTTTGGACCAGACCTATAAAATGACCTCTTTATTAGTAGAAAAATATCAGAGGCATGTTCTAGGCTATTTGAACCTAGGTTTGGCCAAAACCCTAGCTTAGACCTAAAATATCAAGGACATAATGAACCATGTATTAACGGTGATTAATTTGCTATTAATCAGGTGACCAATTTATCTAAATGATCATGGATATGTGAGGAATATCTGAACTCATGTACGTGGGTTTTTATTAAGTATATGACTAGTTCTCGTGGATGCATAATGATATGATGTACATTGGATGCTTGTGTTTGCATATAAATTCTTGGATGTGTATTAGTAGTATATGCTCCGCAAAACATTAAAGAACATAAAAAAAGGAATATAGATGGTTTGTAGCTACTGAGTGGATATATGCTCTCTCTCTCTCCCTCAATCATCTCTCTCTTCCTCTAAATATAAGGTCAGCACTCGGTCCCCATAGCCCAAGGGGCGGGGAAAAATGAAGTGTGACATCTCTCTCTCTCCCCTCTAAATATAAGGTCGACACTCGGTCCCCATAGCCCAAGGGGCGGGGGAAAATGAAGTGCGACACCACTTAGTAGTACAAACGCATCAAAATACATCCAAAATATGTGTTTACCTGATTATTGCTTTAAACAATGTTTTTCTTTTACTCTTTCTTTCTCAAGTTACTTTAATTATGCAAGCATATTAGTATGTATCTTTCTACCCACGTGCACAACACCTTGTGTGTTGATTCGCTGTTTCACGTATGTTTTAGGTTTAGAGATAGCATGGGAGGAAAAAGATGGGAGCGAGCAGTTGTACAGGTTGTACCTATTGTCTAAGATTCTGTTAGCATAAATGTTCAGACTTGTAGAATTTTCATTCAATATGTAATTGTAAATCATTGTGTAATAATTCATGTTGTATAAATTTACATGTTGAATGTTGAGAATGTTATGCTTGTATGTTCATGTATGCGTATTATGCTTCCACATCGCTTTGTGATATGATTGGATGATGTTTTCGGATTCTGACATCTCATTCCCAATAGGGTTTGGAGAAGTCAAAATCTGGGGACGTCACACTTTTCTTGCAAAACAACCAAGGAAGCTTTGGAGGATCAGGAGGACGAACCCCAACTTGTTGGTAAGCTTCTTGACCATCTTTCACCTTGATTCCATGGTGGAAATTGGAAATAAATGCATGATTTCTTCTTATCTCGATCCCATCTTCAATCCTAACCATACCTTTTCACTCAAAGCTTGAGGACGAGCCTTGGAGTAGTGAAAGGAGTTGCATCCACCATTTTTGACGTGAGATTGGAGCTTTGAAGCTCAATTGGAGGCGGGTTATATAACTTGAACCCTTCTACATTGTTATTCAACTATCAATCTTGCAATTTCGTTGATTCCTTCATCTTCTTGATTAATTGTAGGTTGAAATTGGTAATTCCATGAAACCAGATGTACTAAGACCTTCAGTAACGAAGGAAGATGATGATGACATCATCTTGGACACATTTCCCAAAGAAATTGGGTTTCATTCGGTTTCAACAAGTTGCTCATTCAGTTTCAACAAAATTGTTTGAAAGCAAACAATTTCATCAAACCATTTGAAACTAAACGGTTTCAAACCGTTTGGGAGAGTTGACCAGGGTTTACCATTTGGGAAATTTGATGCTAATGATGATGGTTGATGACTCTCCAAATTTTATTGATTAATTCCAATGGGTTCATCAGTTGAAGGTTAATCAATTAGCAAACCCTAACCGGGTTAAGTGCTGAAATTCAATTTGGTTAACTTAGATTTTTGGTTGATTGAGACCAAACGGTCTCAAGCCCGTTTGGAGGTCACCCAAACGGTCTCCAGACCGTTTGGGGGTCACCCAAGACCGTTTGGAGGTCTAGGGTTAACTATGGTTGAGTAATTGAAGGTCTAAAGATACCAAATTGAAATGTAATTGAGTGCGGATTTGATGATCAATCTAATGACCTAAACCCTAATGGAATTTCACAAAATCCAAGCATAGGATGGGGAAAATGGTCTCAAGACCATTTGGAGGTCATACAAATGACCTCAAGACCGTTTGAGGTCAGGTCATATCAAAAATTTGACGATAATTCATTAGTTTCAATTGAATCAGTTCCACAATGTTGATCATTAATAGCTACTTGATTTCAAAGCCCTAATTGAAGGTTCTTAAGTAGAAATCCTAGATCAATTGTGTTCAAAACCCTATTTTATGGTCTAATTGAGGGTGGATTCAATATTTAAAGTGATAGAGAAATCAGGGATTCTGTTGATATTGGTTCATCCATTAGAATCATGAATCGTGTTAGTGTTGAAAGGACTTATTGGTCCATTCAGTTTTGAGATGGTTTGGACCAAACAGTCTTAAGAACCTTTGAGCCCAAATGGTCTCAAGACCGTTTGGGTCCAAACGGTCTCAAACCATTTGGAGACCCAAAAGTGCAAATGATTTCAACACCTATTTTGTCTAATCGGTTTCAAGAACAATTTGCTCAAATGGTTTTCTACCAATTGAATTATGAGAACTAAGATTTGTTTAGGGCCTATGTAAAAAAATATTTTTGAAGTGAAACATGGTTTATTCATTTGGATATCTCATGTAATTGAAGGTCTAATAGGGTCAATCCAATTGGATACCTAATGCAATTGAAGATTCAAATGGTTAATCCAATTGATTACTTAATGTGATTGAAAACTCAATTGGTCAATTCATTTGAGTACCTCATGTAATTGAAGATTCAATTGATTAAACCATATGAAGACATGATATACTTAGATGAGTAATGCCCTTAGTGAGATTAATCATTGATGCATAATGATATAATAATTCAATACATCATGTTAACCCTAAATGCATGTATTTGAATAAAGAGTAGGCTCAATCTAATCAAGAATTGAGTAGTGAACAACCTGAGTAGGATGAGAGAGAAAGATATATACATGAATGATAATCATGTAGCAATTAAGCCTAAACATTCAAAGTGATGAGATATACAATTAGGGCATGATCCTTGATAAAGAGATCATAAAACCCTAATTGAGTTGATTAATGAACTCAAACCCTAATTTAGGGCAAGTTTGAGTGAAACCCTAAACTAGGAGGATGATGTGTTTTGAATTTAAGGTAATTACATGAGTAACCCTAATTCAAGGTATCTTGATGATAAACCCTAATTAGGATGAATAGTAAACCCTAATTGTGGGTAATGGAATATAAAACCCTAATTGGGAGGAATAGTGAAACTTAACCCTAAATTGGGCGATAGTATATGATAAATCCTGATGTGATGTGAATAATAAACCCTAATCTAGGGTGATGTGATATGAATAGTAAACCCTAATTGTGGTTAGTTAAAGTGGAAATCCTAAATGAGGATGATTTCATGTGAAATCCTAATCTAGGGTAATGCCATGTGGAACCCTGAGTTAGAATAATGTTATGTGGAAACCTAATTAATGATGTGATGTGAAACATCAAATCTAGGGTGTTGCCATGTAATGATATGTGAAACCCTAGTGATGGTATAGTAGCTAAATACACTAAAGAAGGGTGTGGTTAATATAATCAAGTAAGATGAGGATGTTATATCCATGAAGGGTAAAGCTGATAAACCATATGAATGGTAATGTTGATACTCTAATGAGTAAGAGTATAATGGACAAGATGATGATTATATCATTATGTATCTAACTCTATACATGTGTAACAACCCTTTACATCTTACAAAGATGGGGACAAGAAACTATTAGGAGTGATGTATGCAATACTATATAATGGAGTGAATAACATCCTATGGGTTGAAACACCTAAAGTGGTTGATAATGATTTATTACTTATCAACAATGACTAACCATTGGATAAGTCCATATCATTAAAGATAGTTGGACAATTCTAATGTGTGACCTATGCACCATATGATGAAAGTGACAAGTTAGTAGATAAAGTATGAAGGGGGAAATACCTTAATACAAGGTTAGTTGATTAACTTAAGAAAGATGGAAATGAGAAGAAAGTGATACATCAAGACATGATAGATATCACATTCAACATTTTAGTGTAGACATACCTTGATGAAACTCTAATCCAATATTCTTGGATAAGAAACACATGGAGTCTGTGATATGTAATTGTTACAATAAAGATGTAATGAATTCAATGTACTTTGATAAATGTTGACTAATATACCTTGAGAATGAGGTAAGCCAAATCAATGAGTATGATGTAATCATACCATGATAAGGATGAGAAATGAACTCATACCTTGAATTGATGATCATTAATGATATAGGATGAGAATGGTGATCATAAGAAAATACTTATGATATCTTTGAATGCTCTTAGATGTGTGGATCAATATATTAGGGTTGAGCTAATAATGTGAGCATGAAACCCTAATTAATGTAAGATGGGAAACCCTAACCCTAATTTTGAGTAAAGGGACTGAAAAGCCCTATTTTATAGTAAACCCTAATCCTGATAAAGGAATGGTGGTGTTACTAATGTATCACATGATGTGATAAGTGACATTTATGACTGTTAACATGTCAATTTACCATGCAGACATTATGAGATGATGGGCATAGCAAGATTTATGATATGACATTTATATAATAAAATGTTGATTGGCCTTGTGTGCCTTAATGTTGTTGTTGCTTAGTAAAAGAAACAAAATGAGCATGGTTCTTATGAAATCCATGAGTAAGTTGTTGCCTAGTGAAAGGTGACAAGACATTTAATGGGCCTTGTGAGCCATGTGAGATGCCTGTGTAATAAGTATCATGTATCGCTCAGTCTGAGAACCTAAAGGTGATAGTTACCTAACAAGTGGTAACAATGATTAGTGATGAATTGACAGTATGAATACCCAATTTTGATAAGCAATATAATGATGTTGCTGTGAGATGTGAACTTTCAAGTAATGAGATAAGGGACTGAGATCCCAATGCCTCATAAAGAATGAGAAGTGAATGATGCAAATAGTACATGTTTCTTTGTAGCATTTGTTTTAATGAGTTATGGTTGAGAACTTGACTGATGCTAAAAGAATATGCTAATGTACTTAATTAAGTAAGTAAAATCATATCATGTAGAGCCCTGACCATAGATCCATCAGCGTCAGAACTGCTGAATGATGAAACGGGTGCTCCGCGGCAAAACCCGGAATGCATATTTTTGAATATGTGGGGGTAATTGGGAAAATATATCCTTATGCCCCATAGGAATGGCTACGGGCTATGTCCTATGTACGTGATTGGTTATGGACCATACCCCAATAAGTGTATGGCTACGGGCCATGACTCCACAATATAATACCAGGCATTGGCTACGGGCCATATCCTGAAAACAGTATATGCTACGGGCTATAACTCTAATAGCGATGTTGCCAGTATACCCTGGAAAGCTATCTAGTAGAGACACAAGATGTCCTACATGTTATCTCGTACTAACTAAGAAAGTTGAGGTCTTGGATTCCGGCTCTACCATTGACCTTGTATGGTACCAATTTCGACTTCGCAGTGGTCGGTTGGAGTATGAGCGGTATACCTCATCTCCTCAGGGCATAAGTGTGATTGTAAAATGTAATCAGCCGTTTAGCATGTTTGTTTAAGGACTAAATACAGAAAGTCATTGGCTGATGTTACATTTCTTTTGTACATCTCTAGTTGATATATGTTTTTCATATCTCTTTATATTCAATGCAAGTAGATGTATGAATTATGAATCTACGATGAGCGGATACATTGTTCTCCTTAACAAAGGAGATTACTTTACTCTGTTCATTTAACGATTAATATTGTTGTTAATATACATAAGAACTCCTGCTCAGTTTTATTATAATAAACTGCTATAACAATGTTTTGGCAGAGAGTTATATCTCCCGCTGGGGCAATTTATAATTGTCTCACCCCCGTGGGATCCAATGTTTTTAGGTAAACACAGAAGAAGCAGGAACCCTATAGTAAGGGAAAAGCTGCAGTAATATCAGAGACAACAGTGATAACTTAGGTGGAGGCACTAGCTACCAAGTTTTGTATAGATAGTAGTCCAATGTGTCGTCTCTGTACTCTCAGGTCCTCAGAGTCAGTAGTCAGTGTTTTTAATGAATCGATCTGAGATTTTGGCTTGATGCCTCGAGGTTTTTATGTTGTCTGTATATAATGTTGAATAGGACAGTTGATGTTGTAATCCTCAAGAAGAGATAGTACAGGTTGTGTACTAGTGGACCAGAATGTAAATATTATACTTTGGTTCTTGAAGAAAAAGATTTCCTAGGTGTGGATCTCTTTGCAAAAAGTTTTAATTTTTAGTGATTTTCTGTAATCCACCGTAAATGATTCGCTTCCACTTAAGTAAATCTTGTTTTTATAAGTTGGATGCCACACGTTTGGTCTTCACTTAAAGCCTATAAATAAGACCCAAAGGGTCCTCACAAGGAATGAAGTTTCAGACGTCCAAAGGCTGCCTCTGCTACTCCAAAGTCGTTTCATCCTTCATCCATCGCCCCGAGGCTGCCAGTCTGAGATCCACACTCCATCCAGAAGTTGCTTTCTCTCTCATTGCCAAAGAAGGTGGGAGGAGGAGGATTCATCATCGAGCAACCTGTGAAGTGTGAAGATCGTCTCTCTCTCTCTCCAAGGGGTTGACCTTCCTCCCTCCTTTGTGGAGATGACGTTCTCTCTCTCTCTCTCTTCTCGCCTCCTTCTTTGTCCTTGCTATGAGCGAGTAGTCTTATTCACTAGGGTGCGGGGAGCAGCCCCACTACCCATGTTTTCATGCAATGTAATCCATAGTTTACAATAGAGATATACTTTCTTTTTAGTTCAACATCAATCATTTAATGAATGCTTATTGCTTGATCACCAACTTGTGTTACCTTTTATCTTTTAGTATGAATTGTCTACATTTGTACTATTAGTTTTGAATCTCGATTGAATGTTGGTTCTTGATGCATGTATCCACCATGCATCTGTTTCAGTATCTAGGAGTGTTTTTCAAGAAGTGGAGTAAACTCACTACCATCATTGTACTTTCATACTATGAAATGGAATCAGTTGACGTATGAAAGTACAACCTTGATAAGTTGAGGAACACACTTTGCGAAGGGAATGATGTAAAGTAAGTGACCATTCGTTCGGGGATGGCTAGGATTGCAACATTCCCATACTTCTCGTAGTTAGTTCTCTAAAAGGAAACTAAATCTACAAAGATACTAACTATTTAGACTCTTATTGCAGGTTATGTTTTTATGTTGCATGTTTTGATCCATGAGTAGTGATGGTGAAAGCCGATCACATCCTAGTGGTTTCTTATCATTGTTTACAACCTTAAATCTACTTTCTTGCTTTGTTTTACTTGCACTTAGTCTAAAACAACCAATCCAACTTTTCGATCTAAATACCAACTGTTAATAAGTTAAGTGAAATTCTAACGTTTTCCATCTTGTTACTCCCAACAAGACCGTTGTCTTGTGGATTCGACCCTTAACTATACTACGATAAGACTTCCACGTATCCTAGCATATGTGGGTGGAGTTATCAATCTAGTATAAGCAAGGATAAACCTAAAGACTTACTATCTTTAGGATTTTTAGTGGTGCATGAAATTCCACACAAGTGGAAGCTCCATCATGTCTCATCAAGGCTCATAGACATCACCCTTTTTCATATGACCACCACCATAGCATCTACAAGCTATGTCATACATATAAACTGCAAGGTTAGAATCACACAAGTAGGAAGAGAAAATGTAATCACATGCTATCCATTCATATAAGCTAAACAAGTATAACATACCCCAAGATTTGGGTTAGGGTTTTAAACAAATAGTGGATTATAGTTCCATAGTATTATTCAATCACCAAACCCTAGTCTCATCTCCTCCTACTTTCTTGGAGCATATTAGGATTGAGAACATCAGTATTAACTTGGTTAATCAACTATCTAAGTAGCATGAGGTATCAACCAACATCTACATGTACATATGTAAAAACTTTACAACCTCTCACATATGTTGCGACCATATACTCATATAAGTGTATTGACAATCCATCAAACATGTGTCATGAACAATCTCAAAATAGGTGTCTCCACCACCACCAAGACAAGAGTCTCGAACACCACAAAGCCATACATCTCGACCGTGACAAAAGCACATGTCTTGACCACTAGCAAACCATGTGTCTCGATCATCCACCAAACAAGTGTCTCGACCACCCTAGAGTTAGGGTTTCGACTGTGACATAAAACATATGACTCGACCCCTAAGTGTTACGACCCTCAACCCATTAGGGTTAGAGTTTTAACCATGACACAAGGTCATATGTTTTGACCGAAACAAAAGAAAACATCTCCACCATCACCCCATGTCAAAGTGTGTCGAGCAAGACAAAATCAAAGGGGTAGCAACCACCAAGGTCAAGATACCACAAAGGCAAACAACCATCCTCAAAATATGATTAAATCATAATCAAAATGGAAGTATACCAGGGCCAAAATAGAAGAACAATCATCAAGGAAAATGATCGTCATCAAGATGAACAAAATCCATTCAAAAATAACATCAAAACCTTGAAATCTGAACTTCAACATGAACATTCAAGAACTAACTATGTGGAAGAAGATCAAGCTTCAACCTTAGGAAAACCAACTCAAAACCTCAATAAAACACAAAGGCCAAAAAAAACATGGTGATAAAACCAAGAATCATATTGCATGTAACAACTTCTCTTCATCCATCACTTAGAAACTGAGATCATGGAATTAGGGTTTAAGAGAGAGAGAGCAATCCACACAAGAATACTACAAAGTCTTAAACCTTAGATCATGGTAACCTCATCTAGAACATTAAAATCAAGTTTAGAGATAAAAATGGTGGCATGCAATAAATATTATGGTGCATGTAATATAAGAAGGTAGAGAGTTATACAACCCGCCTTAGGTAGAGAACTAAGATTCTAAGATCACGAGCTCCAAGAAAGAAGACAAAGCTCCAACCAAGGTCAACACTTCATCCACAAGATCACCTCAAAAGAGAAGAACACCATGGTAAAAAGAAATATCAAGAAAGAGGGTGAAAAACCCTAGGCCAAACCAAGAAGAAAGAAGAAAAAAGAGAGTTCCTTCTCATTTGGGTATCACCATGTCTACATATAGTCCACAACCTTTGTGAGGAGAATATTTTCAAGGTAACCACCATGTAAAATATGGTCTAATGGATGAGAAGGAGAAGATGGAAAGTAGGGTTCCAAATGAAAATCGTGATCAAGAAGGTAGAACTGCTTACCAAGAAGAGAAAGCATCAAGAATCACCACAAGGAAGGTGATCAAGCTCCAAAGCACCACATGCAAGGTTGGTCAACCTCCAAAGAACCCAAAATCAGTCCTTATTGATCCACAAAGCTCCAAGGACGAACACAAGAGAGGGGACAAGAAGGAGGGCCGAAATGATTACTTTCATGTAGGGGAAAGGGGTTATATACTCAAAGGAGGAGGGAAATAAGGTAGGTGTAAGGTCTCAACACAAGAGAGAACCAAAGGGATAGTTGTCCACTAAGAAAACTTCCATCCAACCACTAAACATATGCATGCAACCTAATGTGATAAAACCTAGGTGGGGTTTTGACCACATGGGTCATCACCACCCTTGTGGTCAAAACAAACATCAAGGTACCTTGTCTTGACTACAACAAAAGGTCACCAAACCAACGGGGTCAAAACACATCACAAGAAGGACAACCATCTTGACCAAACCACAACAAGACCTCCATGGTTGAAATAGAACACATCCAAAGAAGGTGTTTCAGTTTAGACACGCTCAAGACACACCAACATGGTCAAAACATAGGTCTCACCACCCAACCGAGCTCAACATGGTCAATGCCAAGCAAAACCCTAGCATCACCACATGATGCCACCTCATTAACCAAGGTCCAACAAGGCATCCCATAGCATCATTCTCTCTTTGATGATGCAAAAGCACTAACAGAGCACTCAACATGTGACAAACTACAAGATAACCCCTCAACATGGGTAAATTGTAACTTGGTACAAAACAAGGATAGAAAGCTCAAACATCATCCAAATGGGACCAAACTGAAAACATAAGCTTTTCAAATGTTAGTAAAACATCTCAAAGGATTAGATTATGGTTTAAGCATATTATTAAGAAAATCAAGCATTCTCAAGCACTAAGCTAGGTCATGGGCTTTACAGTATTGAGTTTTGGGATACTACTCTTAGTTAATTATGAGTGATGCTATATCACAAACTAGTGGGAAGTGTAGAAACCATGTATCATATTGAACTAAATGGTATTTAGAAAAAATTATATGAAATCTATAAACCTCAAAGAGACTATCATAAAACCTGATGATACCTATTAACAGTCTTATTGATTTAATGATCAACAAGAGTTAGAATGTGAACATTTTCGGTGAGCCATTTATAACATACTATGACAACATCACTTTACTACATTGAAGTTAAACGAACTATAGTTAATTGTGTTGTTCTACCAACACTAGAAATTTTCAGTGGGCTAGTTGTTTTGCATCTAATTTATTTTCCAAAAGTAAATTTTGTGTTATTAAAATTAAAAACATATTAGTTTGAGCCTAGATTTGTACTCCTAGTTTTTAATAATAAAAAATATAGATGACAGTGTTCACTAAATGAAACATGTATGTGTGTGCAAAATGCATAACAAGACCCAAAATTATGGTCCATATATGTTATCTTTGGCTTAACTAATGTTTTGGTTAGATTTTGTTAGCCACCAACAATGAATTGTTAGTCTTCATTAACATATTGGAGACAAAGAAATAGGTCAAAGTATATGTCCTCTTAGAATCCTCTTCATTCTATATAAGAAATAATCAATGAGCATATCAAAAGGAAATGGGTGTGCATAGTAAATATGTGGACATGTAAAACATAGATTTGGAAGATACTTAAGATTGCAAATTTAATGAATATGGGTAAAAGTGGAAAGAGGACCCAAGATTTTACTATGAAGTAAGCTTGTGAATATGAATGTTACTTGAACTACTAAATGGGTGAAAGTCATAATGTTTACATGGAATTTTAATGAATTGTATATTGGCATATTGGTAGAATGTCAGAAAACATGACATAAAGAGAGCTTGTTGTCATAATTCACATGTAATTATATTTTGTTGTCATGCTTCATTTGGATAATGGAGAGAAATTCATTTGGAGAGGCACGCATTTAAAAAAAATACTTATTTCAATTCAGCAAACTTAACACACACACAAAAGAACACACACACACACAGACACACACACATTATATACATATAATATATATATGTATATATATATATACATATATATATATATATATAATGTGTGTGTGTGTGTACTTATGTGTATTGCCATTAAAATGGCATATGTGAAATCTCTTAATAAAGACAACATTACAGATTGAATCAACACTATCTAGAATGATGTATTCAAAAATTCATAACCATATCACATATATATCATGAGATATACAAATTTTTCATCTCACGATTAATGCATTTTTCCCAAATTGGTATTGATTGGACAATATATACATTCTTTCAGGAGATTATCTAAGAATGTAAAATTGAGGTGATTTTTGATACATAAGTTATCTGCAAGGTATACTTCACTTCCATAAGGTGATATTGTTATGTAGAGTTGATAAATCATCATATTTGAAGAAGGGTACATGTAAATAACATAGAATTAAGTATACAAGAAGTTTATCTATCCATATATCTATATATATGTGTGTATATATATGGAGAGAGAGAGGGATGATCATTTGAGAGCCCAAGTTGCATGGAAGTTGTGATTTTCATCTATTTAATCTAGATATATTTGTTGTATTGGATGTGATATGATTAAACTTATTAGTGCATGTGATGGCATGGTACAAAACCCCAAAAATTAGTTAGCAGGCTATCACCTCAAACACCATAGTAGTAAAACCATTGCAGGAGGAAAGGTTCCCTATACCAAGCTTGTTCCCAACCATTAAATCGGATAAAAAACAATATGTATTTTATTAAATTTACAAACATCTAGTGGATTATTCTCCATTGATTGTAAATTAGGATTAATATTAAGAACTTAGCTAAAGGTCTCCACATTTCATGATATCTAGTTTCATTGAGAACATTTGTATTTTTTTAGTAGAGTTAGATTCTATTTGTAGTCATCAATGGCATCAATTAATATGCTCTTATATGAAATGCATTAATAAAATAGTACATCCATAATGTCTAACAATACACATTCATGTCTACTTAATAAATTCATACGCCGTAAAAATAACTTATATGTGTTGCTTGCACAAAACTGTATATACCATATCGAAAAGTTGGATGCCACATTTAAAGATGCAAATTCACACTCAAATTTATATTTAGCTATGATGATGGGCTTCTTGTTTTCTTTTTGTTTGATGTATACACTATGATAATGTCGGTGAGATTGAATATTTTTTTTGTTTCTTTCTTCGAGATTGTAACATTATTTTGAAGGCTATACTTTGGTTTTTAGATTGACGGTTGGTCCTAATGCAAAGATGGAGCCTATAGACAATCTTGGAGTTAGATGTACTCTATGCAATTCCTTTTTGGATGAGGTTCCCTACAGTAAGGATACTAAAATCCAATAATATCCACATCATTAGAGGATATCACCTCACAATAGGCATAAAGCCTTCACCAGGTCATAGGACCAACAACATCAATATGATCTCATCATGTCTCATCAAGGCTCATAGACATCACCCTGTTTCATATGATCACCACCATAACATACACAATCTATGGCATACATTCAACCTGCAAGGTTAGAATCACAAAAGTAGGAAGAGAAAGTGTAATCACATGCTATCCATCCATATAAGCTCAACAAGTATAACATACCCCAAAATTTGGGTAAGGGTTTCAAACACATATCTGATTATAGTTCCATAGTATTATTCAATCACCACCCTAGTCTCATCACCACCCACTTTTTTGGAGCATACTAGGATTGAGTACATCAGTATTAACTTGGTTAATCAACTATCAAAGTAGCATGAGGTGTCAACCAACATTTACATGTACATATGTAACAACTTACAACCTCTCACATATTTTGTGACTATATACTCATATAAGTGTATCAAAAATCCATCAAACATGTGTCATGACCAATCTCAAAGTAGGTGTCTCAACCACCATCAAGACAAGAGTTTTGACCACCACAAAGTCATACATCTCGACTGTGACAAAAACACATGTCTTGACTAGTAGCAAACCATGTGTCTCGTCATCCACAAAACAAGTGTCTCGACCACCCTAGAGTTAGGGTTTCGACCGTGACACAAAACATATGCCTCAACAAGTAAGTGCTACAGCCCTCAACCCATTAGGGTTAGTGTTTCAACTATGACACAAGGTCATGTGTATCGATCGAAACAAAATAAAACATCTCGACCATCACCCCATGTCAAAGTGTGTCGAGCATGACAAAATCAAAGGGGTAGAGACCACCAAGGTCAAGCTACTACAAAGGTGAATAACCATCCTCAAAACAAGATTAAACCATAATCTGAATATAAGTATACCACATCCAAAATAGAAGAACAATCATCAAGGAAAATTATCATCATCAAGATGGAAAAACTCCATGCAAAAAGAACATCAAAACCTTGAAATATGAACTTCAACATGAACCTTCAAGAACCAACTATGTGGAAGAAGATAAAGCTTCAACCTCAGGAAAACCAAATCAAAACCTCAAGAAAACACAAAGGCCAAACCAAAACATGGTGATAAAACTAAGAATCATATTGCATGTAACAACTCCTCTCCATCCATCACTTAGAAATCGAGTCTATGGAATTAGGGTTTAAGAAAGAGAGCAATCTACACGAGTATACTACAAAGTCTTAAACCTTAGAACATGATAACCTATATAGAACATTAGCATGAAGTTTAGAGCTTCAAATAGTGACATGCAAGCAATATTATGGTGCAAGTAATAAAATAAGGTAGAGAGCTATACAACCCGCCTTAGGTAGAGAACCAATCTTCCAAGATCACGAGCTCCAAGCAAGAAAATGAAGCTCCAACCAAGGTCAACACTTTGGTCACAAAATCACCTCAAAAGAGAAGAACACCATGGTCAAAAGAAAGATCAAGAAAGAGGGTGAAAAACCCTAGGCCGAACCAAGAAGAAAGAAGAAACAAGAGAGCTCCTTCTCACTTGGGTATCACCATGTCAAAATATAGTCCACATCCTTTGTGAACAGAATATATTCAAGGTATCCACCACGTCAAATATGGTCTAATGGTCGAGAAGGAGAATATGGAAAGTAGGGTTCCAAAGGAAAAATGTGGTCAAGAAGGTCAAACCACTTACTAAGAAGAGAAACCACCAAGAATCACCACAAGGTAGGTGATCAAGCTCCAAAGCCCCACATATAAGGTTGGTCGACCTCCGAAGCACCCAAGATCAATCCTTATTTATCCTCAAAGCTCCAAGGATGAACACAAGAAAGGGGATAATAAGGAGGGCCGAAAGGATCACTTGCATATTGGATAAATGTGTTATATACTCAAAGAAGGAGGGAAGTAAGGTAGGTGTGAGGTGTCAACACAAGAGAGCACCAAAGGGATAGTTGTCCACAAAGAAAATAGCAATGCAACCACTAAACATATGCATGAACCTGTGGTGATAAAACCCAAGTGGAATTTTGACCACATGGGTCACCACCACGCTTGAGTTCGAAACAAACATCAAGGTACCTTGTCTTGACCTCAACAAAAGGTCACCAAACCAACAGGGTCAAAACACATCCCAAGAAGGCCAACCATCTTGACCAAACCACACCAAGGCCTCCATGGTTGAAACAGAACTCGTCCAAAGAAGGTGTTTCAGTTGAGACACACTCAAGACACACCAAAAAGGTCGAAACATAGGTCTCAAAACCCAACCAAGCTCAACATGATCAACACCAAGAAAAACCTTAGCATCACCACATGATTCCACCTCATCAACCAAGTTCCAACAAGGTGCCCCATAGCATAATTATCTCTCTCATGATGCTAAAGGACTAATGTCACACTCAATATGTGACAAACTTCAAGATAACCTCTCAGCATGGGTAAATTGCAACTTGGTCCAAAATAAGGATACAAAGCTCAAACATCATCCAAATGGGACCAAACTGAAAACATAATAAGCTTTTCACATGTTAACAAAATATCTCAAATGATTAGATTAAGGTTTAAGCATCTTATTAAGCAAATCAAGCATACTCAACCACTAAGTTTGGTCATGGGCCTTACACTATTGAGTTTTGGGATACTACTCTTAGTTAATTATGAGTGATACTATATCACAAACTAGTGGGAAGTGTAGAAACCATGTGTCATATTGAACTAAATGCTATTTAGAAAAAATCATATGAAATCTATAAACCTCATAAAGGCTATCATAAAACCTGATGATAACTATTAATGGTCTTAATGATTTAATGATAAAAAAGAGTTAGGATGTGAAAATTTTAGGTGAGACATTTATAACATACCCTGACAACAACACTTTACTACTTTAAAGTTAAATTAACTATAGTTAAGTGTGTTATTGTACCAACTCAAGAAATTTTATGTGGGCTAGTTGTTTTGCATCTAATTTATTTTGCAAAAGTAAATTTTGTGTAATTTCAATTAGAAACATAATAGTTTTAGTCTAGATTTTTACTCCTAGTTTTAAATAATAAAAAATATAGATAATATTGTTCAACAAATGAAACATGTATATGTGTGCAAAATACATAACAAAACCCAAATTATGGTCCATATATGTCATCTTTGACTTAACTAATGTTTTAGTTAGATTTTGTTAGCCACCAACAATGAGTTATTAGTCTTCATTAACATTTTGGAGACAAAGAAATAGGTCAAAGTATATGTCATCTTATAATCGTCTTCATGCTAGATAAGAAAAAAACACTAAGCATATGAAAAGGAAATGGGTGTGCATAGTAAATATGTGGACATGTGAAAGATAGATCTGGAAGATACTTAAAATTGCAAATTTAATGAATATGAGTAAAAGTAGAAAGAGGACCCAAGATTTTACTATGAAGTAAGATTGTGCATATGAATGTTACTTGAACTACTAAATGGGTGAAAGCCGTAATGTTTACATGAAATTTTTTAATGAATTTTATATTGGCATATTGGTAGATTGACAAACAACATGACATTAAGAGATCTTATTGTCATAAGTCACATGTAAAAAGATTTTGTTGTCATACTTAATTTGTATAATGGAGAGAAATTCATTTGGAGAGGCAAACATTTATAAAAATACTTATTTCAATTTAGTAAACTTAACACACACACACTTAGAAACACACAAAGACACACACATATATATATATATATATATATATATATATATATATATATATATATATATATATATATATATATAATGTGTAATTCCATTAAAATGGCATATGTGAAATCTCTTAATAAAGACCACATAACGTATTGAATCAACATTGTCTAGAATGATGTATTCAAAAATTCATAACCATATCACATCTATATCATGAGATGTAGAAATGTATCCTTTCATGATTACTGCAATTTTCCCAAATAGGTATTGATTAGACAATATACACATTCTTTCATGAGATTATCTAAGAATGAAAAATTGAGGTGATTTTTGATACATAAGTTATCTACGAGGTATACTTCTTTTCCATAAGTTTATATTATTATGTCGAGTTGAAAAATCATCATATTTGAAGAAGGGTACATGTAAATAGCCTAGACTTAAGTATACAAGAAATTTATCTATCTATGTATCTATATATCTATCTATCTATCTATCTATCTATCTATCTATCTATCTATCTATATACATACATATATATAGAGAGAGGGATGATCATATGAGAGCCCAAGTGGCATGAGAGTTGTGATTTTCATCCATTTGATCTAGATATAGGTGTTGTAAGGCATGTGATATGATAAAACTTATGAGTACATGTGATGCCATGGTACAATAGTAAAAAAAGTAGTTGTCAGGCTATCACCTTGAACACCGCTATACTACAACCACTATAGCGTGAGAGGTTCCGTATACCAAGCTTGTTCCCAATCATTAGCCCGGATGAAAACAATCTATATTTTATTAAATTTACAAACATCTAGTGGTGTATTTTTTTTTTTGGAAAATTTAGTGGTGTATTTTCCATTGATTGTAAATTAGGCTAAATACTAAGAACTTAGATAAAGGTCTCCACATTTCACAATATTTAGTTTCATTGAGAATATTTGTATGTTTTAATAGAGTCAGATTTTTTTTGTAGTCATCAATGGCGTAAATTAATATGCTCTAATACCAAATGCATTAATAAAATAGTACATCCATATTGTCTAATAGTACACATTCATGTCTAATTAATAAATTCATACACCTTAAAAATAATTTATACGTGTTGCATGCACAAAACTATATATACCATATCAAAAAGATGGATGTCACATTTAAAGATGCAAATTCACACACAAATTTATATTTAGCTACGATGATGTGCTTCTTGTTTTCTTTTTGTTTGATGTATACACTATGATAATGTCAACTAGATTCAATATATTTTTCTTTGTTTCTTTCTTCGAGATTATAACATAAATGTGAAGGCTATACTTTGATTTTTTGATTGAAGGTTGGTCCTAATGCAAAGATGGAGGTCTTAGGCATTCTTGGAGTAGGATGTATTCTATGCAATTCCTTGTTGGATGATTCTCCCTACACTAAGGCTACTAAAATCAAATAATATCAATCTGTCAATCACATAACTAGAGGATATCACCTCAGAATAGGCATTAAGCATTCACCAGGTAATAGGACCCACAACAATAATATGATCTCATCATGTCTGATCAAGGCTCATAGCCATCACCCAGTGTCATATGACTACCACCATAGCATCCACAAGCTATGGCATACATTCAAACTGCAAGGTTAGAATCACACAAGTAGGAAGTGAAAATGTAATCACATGCTATCCATTCATATAAGCTCAACAAGTACAACATACCCCAAGATTTGGGTAAGGGTTTTAAACAAATAGCAAATTACAGTTCCATAGTATTATTCAATCACCAAACCATAGCCTCATCTCCTCCTACTTTCTTGGAGCATACTAGGATTGAGAACAACAATATTAACTTGGTTAATCAACTATCTAAGTAGCATGAGGTATCAACCAACATCTACATGTACACATGTACAAACTTTACAACATCTCACATATGTTGTGACCATATACTCATATAAGTATATCGGCAATCCATCAAACATGTGTCATGAACAATCTCAAAATAGGTGTCTCCACCACCACCAAGACAAGAGTCTTGAACACCACAAAGTCATACTATCACAGAACCGGAATCCCAGTCCCATGAACCAAACGAATACCATGCAGGTCTGTAAGGGTGCTCAAGCTTAGCTAACCCTTTTATACGAGAGGGACCTCAAGGCCGTAGCCAAGAGATAACCCTTTATCAACCAATATTATAATGGAATTCTATATATATGTGTGTTCAAGTTATAAATCCGATGAGGCAAACATCGAGTAAGACATAGCAATACTACATGGAAATATTTGAGCAAGTAAACAATCAAGCATACAATACATGTCTTTTCAAGCAAGAAAGTGATATTCATATAACTAGATAAGGCCCATACCTGATTTAGAGATTCTTAACTTAACACGTCCATTACCATCTAGATCATAAGCCAACCTAATTAAGAACAAGATTGTATACATGTATTAGATTTTCATCATTAACCCTCATTAGGTGCATTTTAGGGTTTTGGCCAAGTTAGGTTACAAGTTGCTTATTAGTACATTTGATGACCTTATACTGATTTAGATTCCATCATGTGGGTGTGGTTTAAGTGTCATATCCTTTCTAGGTTTCATGTGGACATGATAAAATTTAGGACACTTATGCTCAAATTAGGTCACGAGACTCATAATAGAGTAATCAAGGTCAAAGATCACCAATGAATAAAATCCAACCATAAGAGATGGTTTAGATTAGCAATAATGGACAAATTCAAAGTATGGTGATGTCCACTAGTGTCTAGGTGCCATTATCCAACACGGGGTACCAATACTCAATCATACATGCAATTATGTGTCAAAAGAATCAACCATATCAAGGGGCATATTATGGATTGATATTAGAGTCAAAGAGAGACATATATTAATTATTTGAAGTTTATTAGGCATTATTCCATTATTAAGTAGCAAGATTAGCATCAAAATGGCAATGTACATCATTATAGTCCAATATGGTCGAATATGTACAAAAGGAGTCATGTATGAGCATTAGGGGAAGTATGACCTTCATTTAGTTCAAGGGTGCATAAAAGATACTGATTTAAGGATAGGGGGTAGATTGAGCATCAAGATCCAATCATTAATCATAATCATGTGTTAAGCATATTCAAAGTAGTAAAAGGTCACATCTTCAAAAATATAAGGAAAATAGAAGAAGATTCAGGGTCTGGAAATAAGCTCATGTTGTAGGTCTTTTTGAGAGGATCAGTTTGATATATAATTTTGATATATTTGGCCTTAAAATGAGGAAGTTATTATCTTTGTAAATTCTACATCGAAACTATATGGATTCTGATTGATAGCGTCACCATGATTATGTAGAGGATCATGGCTGTTGATGCAAGATCGGGTGGCCACATCCGATTCTTCACTCACACACCCGCATTCAGTCCACTATCACTGATAGGGTTTCCAAACGAGGTTGAGGGCGGTGGCGGTTGGTGCCTTCGGGGTGCTGGCTTGACCGTTGATGTCAGATCGAATGGTCCTGGATCTCTCCCTCTCTTAGTGCGTCTGACGTGGGATTTTATCGCACTAACAAACTCACTCGGGGTTGAAATCCCCGAGCTTTTACCAAAACCAATGTGCAATAATACCACCCACAAGCGGACGAGTCTTATCACAGTATAGTTAAGGATCGAACCCAAAGGACAACATTTTTAAGAATCTTGTCAGTCGAATCTAGTTCAAGTAAGACTAATATTTAGAACGATTGGTTGATTTGAGATTAATTAAACTAATCGTAAGAAATTAAAGAGCCGAATTAAAGTTGGATCTAGATCAATGATATGGAATCTCTGGGATGGTATCAGGTTTCACCACCACTACACATGCAAACACATTCAATCGCAAACAATCCAGGCAAGATATAACTATCCAAATAGAGTTGCTGCAAAAACCCCCATACGAGCATTAGGTTCACGTAAGCATCACCTTAGGCATCAGATGCCTCATCACCATCTAGATCACTTACTTACGACTCCGAAGATATAGAAATACAACGAAGGTTGTGGGCCCCCTATACAGGCATTAGGCACACAGAAGAGTCACCAAAGGCTAGATGGCTCATCCCCTCGTGGATCATACACTTACGACCTCAAAGAAATCCCATTATACTTCTAGTTTGGGAGTCAACCGCATTAAACGATAAGCAAGCATGCGATTAATTTACGAGTAAACATCGACGATTAATAAGAAGATACAAAATACAACTAAGGCCGTGAACCCCCTATACAGGTGTTAGGTGCACAGAAGCGTCACTGAAGGCTAGATGGCTCATCCCCTTGCAGATCATACACTTATAACCTCAAGGAATCCCATTCTATTTCTAGTTTGGGAGTCAACTTGTTAAACGACATTCAATCCTCTATATAGAAGTTCTCACAACATAGGAAGAACAAAGATGAAAGCAAGCAATTAATGTAACTACGAACATAACGATTAACAATGAAATGAAAAGTTATATACATTGCCATGGAAAGTTAAACAAAAGAACATGATTGCATGGGTAGCAGGGCTAGTCCCCACACCCCAACGAAAAGGGACTACTCGCTAATGATGAGAGAAACAAGAAGAGTAAGAAAGAGAGAGAAATCCACAATGAACTCGGTGCAGAAGGTAGTCGCAGCTCGATGAAGATGATGCGGTCTTCTACGTCATGTCGGAGCAGATCTGGATGCGGAATGGGAGATGCCAAGACAGACCAGATAGTCTCTCTCACTCCGTCTTCCTTCTCTTCTTGGTCTCCTTGGTTGTAGCATGGGCAATAGGTGGAGTGAAACTGGCGTGGATGTACTGGATCTGGATCAGACCTGTGTACAGACAGCCTGTTGACGTTTCAGAATCAATGCCCAAATGAGGACCCTTGTGGTCCTATTTATAGGCTTGGATGGGGTGCTCACATTTTTGGTGTGAAAAAGCTCCAAATGGTCTTGGGGACCGTTTGGTCGTCAAATGGTTTGGAGACCATTTTAATGACCAAATGGTCTTGTTTTTCTGCTCTATCGGTCTGCTTGATCGGTCTTGAGATATTTTGTGACCATACAGTCTTACACTGATGAGTCCATACGGTCTTGGAGACCTTTGACCTTCAAACGGTCTTGGAAATCGATCGAATGACCAAACGGTCTTGAAACCGTTAGGCACCAACCGGTCTTCTCTTGCTGGCTTCAAACAGTCTTAAGTGATCATTTAGTCTTGAGGGAAAACGGTCTTGGGACCGAATGGCTCCAAATGGTCTTGGGACCGAATGGCTCCAAACGGTCTTGGGACCACATGGATCCAAACGGTCTTGGGACCGAATGGCTCCAAATGGTCTCGGCACTGAATGGATCCAAACGGTCTCTAGACCAAATGGATCCAAATGGTCTCGGGACCAAATGGCTCCAAACGGTCTCGGGACCGAATGGCTCAAACGATCTAAGGACCGAATGGCTCCAAATGGTCTTGGGACCAAATGGCTCCAAACGGTCTTGCATCGCTGCTCATACGGTTTTCATGTAAACAAGAGACCAAATAGTCTTCACGCTGTGATCATTCAGTCTTCTCAGCACTGAGCAAATGGTCTTCATGCTAAATGGTCTTCAAGGTCTCAACAACAATCGGTCTTGATCAGTACATCCTCAAACGGTTTGCATTATGCTCTCCTCCAATCGGTCTGGCATATATGTTCCTCCATACGGTCTTCACGTTGCACTGCATGCTCAAACAGACTGCATGCTTCCCTTTACCAAACGGTTTGTGGAAGACTCAATCCAAACGGTCTTGAATGTGCTGCTCGAACGCTCACGGCTAAACAATCTTGAAATCGAACTGTCCATTCGGTCTTGAACCGAATGGATGAAACTATTTGGTCATACCGAATGGATGAAACTGTTTGGTCAGATCGAATGGATGAAACCAGGGGTGAGTGAAGGTGGGTCCCAACTGATTGTTCAACCTCATCAAGACCTACATCAAATTAACATAAATTCAGTTAAAATCATGATAATTGGACCAATTAAGTAAATGTGCACATTTTGATATTTAGTAAAGGAAATTGAATGTATTGAGTTGAATTTTTCCAAAAATGATAATTGAATTCCATGATAAATATCCGTTCATCAAAATACCCCGAACTTAAACGTTGCTCGTCCTCGAGTAACACAAAATTTGAAATAGTTGCCAAATGAATACTTTCAATTCATGTGATTGCCTCATCTTCACATAACGATTGTTTTCTTTCAGCTTAGTATGACTCAATATCTCAACATCATGAGACCAATAACCACATCTTACCATATCTTCGTACCTGAGTTTTCTTTCCAATTTCACTTCCTCCTTACTTTTTCTAACAACAAGCATGTCAAAGAGTTTCGTAAGAGTCCAGAGATACCCGCAGAACAACAAGTGTGCATCTGATCTGACACTGGTGCTTTTCAAGATAGTGGGGGCATGCATTGTGCCATTAGGTAGAAAATGAAGTGAATGGTGGTATGGAAGGAAGAAGTAAATCTCTCCTCTATTCAACTCGAGATTTCATTTCTTTTTGTGTGCGCTTTGGAATCTTTTTGTGTGCAAATCTCTCCTCTATTTGACTTGAGATTGCATTTTTGGTGATACGCCCCTATTAATTTGTGAGGGGATGGAAGAAGCAGATATAGAGGGGAGTAGCGTGCCACCCCGAACTTAGGGTTTGGCACTATTTTGGCTATTTTTGTTTCTTTTTGATGGATGGAGGGGTACAAAGATGATGGAAGAAACATAGAAAAGAGTTTAGATCGGGATGCTTCTTGATTTACCATTTTGTGTACCGGGTTGTTCTCTTTATCAAACTCTGCTCAAATAATGACTTGATGAGGATCAGGTGTGGATTCCATGTTATTGTTCCACTAATCAGTTAGGAAGCATGACGTGTTTGATCCCTATCAGTTTGACAGACACTTGTCATTTTTGCATAAGTATCATGATGTTAGGGTTCATAAGCTTGACAAGATGATTTCAATAAAAAATGCTAGTTTCAGAAGAAGGTCCTTTTAAGGATCTGCTTCGAATAAGGAAGGTATAGTGATTCAAAATGCATAAGATTGAAATGAAAAAGAGTCAAAACTTCATCTAGTATCTATTCGAGTTTCTTTGAAAAACTTTAAAATTTTGAAAATTTTATTAAAATTTGAAAACTTTGGTCAAAAATGCATCAAAAATGTGACGATGAAAACTTAAGTCTGATTTAGATGGGTGAAGGTGGAAAGTAAGATACGTACCACCCACCCTCCACCTCGAACTTAGAAATTTTCTCGCCCCAAGAAAACTCTAAATCCGAGATGGAGGGGAAGTTCATGCCATTTGGACCACTGGATGTGGTTGCATTCCAATTAGCGTGCATCCTCCATCTAAAAATCTCAAAAATGAAGATTAATCAGAACTCAAAATAGCATCTCGCAATGCGATTCTTATTTGGTGCAAATTTATCTAAAAAGTAAAAACAAAATTGAGAAAAATTTCTAATTCAAAATTTAAACAAATTTTATTAATCGGGTTGCCTCCCGATAAGCGCCTTTATTTTACGTTGATGGCTTGACATGATATCTTCAACTTCATGGTGGTTCCTTTGGATTGGAGAGATCTATTATTTCTTCGGTGCTTATGTTGGCTGTGGTGAAATATCTTTTCAATCGTTGACCATTTGCCACGAATTCACCTGACTTTTCGCTCCATAAAGAGAAAGCACCATGTGGGGAGATGCTTATGACAATGTATGGTCCAGACCAGTGAGAGCGGAGTTTCCCTGGGAATAACTTCAACCTTGAGTTGAATAGAATAACTTGGTCTCCCACTTGTATGTCTTTTCTTTTCAAATGACCATCATGCCAAAGTTTGGTGTGTTCTTTGTAGATTCGTGCATTCTCATAAGCTATCATCCTGAGGTCATCCAGCTCTTACAGTTGTAGAGTCCTGGCTTGGCCTACTTCTTTCATATCAAAATTTAGTTGTTTTATTGCCCACCATGCCTTGTGTTCCAGTTCTACTGGAAGGTGGCAAACCTTTCCATATATTAATAAAAAAGGTGTAGTCCTGAGGGGAGTTTTATAAGCAGTTCGATAGGCCCATAATGCGTCATTGATTTTTACTAACCAATCCTTTTGATTGTGGCCTATAGTTTTTTCCAAAATAGCCTTGAGTTGGCAGTTAGTAACCTCTACTTGTTCACTCATTTGTGGATGGTAAGGTGAGGCTATCTTGTGCGTTACACCATACTTTCTTAGTAATGCTTCAAAGCTTCTTTCAAGGGAATGATACCCTCCATCAGATATCACAGTTCGTGGAACTCCAAATGGAGGAAAATAATATCTTTGAGTTATTTGATGACGGGTTTGGAATCGCTAGTGACTGTAGGAATGGCTTCAACCCATTTTGAGACATAATCAACATCGACTAGGATGTATGAAAATCCATTAGAAGATGGGAATGGACCCATGTAGTCCACCCCCTAAACATCAAATATCTCTACTTCTTGCACATATTTAGTGGCATCTCATCTCTCATTATTATATTTCTATATCTTTGACATTTGTCACATGATAGGACAAAGTCATAGGAATCTTTGGATATGGTTGGCCAAAAGAACCCACATTGCAAAACTTTTATAGCAGTTTTCTTCAAACTCATATGACCTCCAACTGGGCCAGAGTGACAATGCTCTAGAATAGATTTAGCTTCTTCCTCAGTGATACATTGTCTCTAAAGACCATCAGCACATAGCTTAAAGAGATATGCCTCATCCCAGTGATATTGCTTCACATCATGCATGAATTTCTTCAGTGCATTCCCGGTGCGTTGGGGATGAATAGCCCCAACAGCAAGGTAGTTCACATAATTTGAGTACCACGGTGTGGCTTCTGAGACCTTCATTAGTTGATCATCTGGAAGGAAATCATTAATCAGAATCTTCTCAGTATCCAGAGTGTGGATGTGACTGAGGTAATCTTCTACCACATTTTCTATACCCTTTTTATCTCTTATCTCCAAATCAAATTCTTGCAATAGGATAATCCATCTAATTTGCCTGGGTTTTGCATCTTTCTTTGTCAGAGGGTAACAGATAGCAGCATGATCTGTGTAGACAATAACTTTTGAACCAATAAGGTAGGATCTGAACTTGTCAAAGCCATACATGACTGCCAGAAGTTCTTTCTCAGTAGTAGCATAATTCCTCTAAGCTTCATCAAGTGTCTTTGATGCATAGTAGATGACATAGTGTTTCTTTTCTATATATTGGCCCAAGACAATATATAGAATCCTTTATAAACTGTCTATAGAATCCTGCATGACCTAGGAATTCTTGAACCTCCTTTACAATGATAGGGATAGAGATCTTGGAAATCACTTCAATCTTGGCTTTATCTACTTCAATACTTCGATTACTGACCCTATGGCCCAGGACAATGCCTTCCTTTACCATAAAATGACACTTCTCCCAATTCAGCACAAGATGTGCTTCTTCACATCATTTGAGGACCAGGGAGAGGTGTTTTAGACATGAATTGAATGAATCTCCGTATAAAGAAAAATCATCCATGAAAACTTCCATAATGGTTTCGGTGAGACCGATGAAACTGGAAGCCATGCAACGCTAGAAAGTTGTAGGTGCATTGAAGAGGTCGAACGAGATTCTTCAAAATGTGTATGTTTCGAATGGGAAGGTAAAGGTGGTTCTCTCTTGGTCATCTGGATGTATGGGTATTTGATAGAATCTAGAGTAACCATCGAGGTAACAGAAGTATTCTTGATGAGCCAACCGCTCTAATACATGATCAAGAAAGGGCATTGGAAAATGATCCTTTCGAGTTGCCTTGTTTAACTTCCTAAAATCAATGCACATCCTCCACCATGTGACTGTTCGAGTGGGGATGAGTTCATTATTTTCATTTTGCATAACAATTGTTCCACCTTTCTTTGGGACTACATGCACTGGGCTCACCCATGGGGAGTCTGATATCAGATAGATTATTCCAACAGTTAGCAATTTAATGACCTCACGACATACTACTTCCTTCATATTTGGATTCAATTTCCGTTGATGCTCAATAGTTTTCTTGTGATCTTCCATCATGGGGATCTTGTGCATATACAACGCTTGACTAACCCCCGTGAGGTCACTCATTTTATAGCCGATGGCTTTCTTTCTTTCCTTTAATTCTTTCAGGAGTTTGTCTTCTTGTTCGGTCATTAGATCTGAATTTATACTAACTGGACAAACATTGAGGTCATCCAAAAATACATACTTCAATCCCTCGGGTAGGGGCTTCATTTTGGGAGCCTCTGGTTTTTCACATGTTTCTTCAGTAGCTTCCACTTCCTTGAGTCCTACAAACGTAGCTTCGAGATCTTCTTCGGTAGTGTCAAGGTCAGGAACGCACTCTTTAGCTTGCTCATTGATGGAGTTATCAGAAGAGGGGTTTGTTAGAGTCACTTCTAAAGGATTGTCTTGTTCATATCCCTCTTGTGTAAGGAGTTATATTTGTTCAATGCAGTCAATCAGATAGACTTCTTCTTGCATACTTGGTCTTCTCATGCTTTCAAAAACTTTGAATTCGAGGGTTTCTTTACCAAGTCTGAGAAGCAATGTTCCTTCTTCAACATCAATTAGAACTCTTCCAGTGGCGAGGAATGGACGTCCGAAGATGAGAGGATATCTGGCATCTTCTTTTATGTCCATGATGACAAAGTCGCACGGAACATAGGAATCTTTTCCTACCTTGACAGGTACATCCTCAATAATTCCTAACTGTCATCTTATCGAATTGTCTGTGAGTTGTATGGTCATGCCAGTTGGTAGAAGTTCAGCAAACCCTAGCCTTTTGCAAAGGCTGAGTGGCATGATGGAGATGTTAGCACCAAGATCCGCCAGTCCTTTCTTGCATGAAGAATTTTCAATATGGAAAGAAATCCCAAAAGATCCTAGATATTTCTGCTTCTTTGGCATCTTACTCTGAAGGATATCTGAATTGGTCTTAGCTAACTTGACTGTCTCATATTATTCAGTTATATATTTCCTGGTCAGGAGTGACTTTAGGTACTTTGTCCAGGCTGGTATCTCAGCCAGCGCATCCAAAAAGGGTATATTAACATGAAGTTTCTTCATTGCTTCTTTAAACTTATTGAACTGAGTATCAAGCTTGGTTTGCCTTAAATGAGCAGGGAACAGTATACGAGGCTTATTTATAGGAACATCAGGTTCTGGTGTTTCAGTTTCTTCATTCCCTACCTCATTCATGCCATGAGCGATGAGCAGCATAAGCTACTGGATCACCTCTCAGAAAACCATCATGTCAAGTCTACATCTATTTGAATGGAAAAATTATAAATGTAATAGAATAAGATCCATCTAACATATAGTTACCCTTATAGAGATAACACCCTAATGTGGAGTTATTGCATGCATGCATCATGTAACCTATAGATGCCCTTTTCCTTGTCTCAACTTACCATTTTTATGACCTAGACTACAAAACGCAATCTCATCCTATCCCTAAGTGTTTTGGTGTTGTTGAACAAACTCTCAAGGTATCTATCAATGCTTCTTCCATGACAAATGTGCCCCTAATGCCCAAACTGACCAAATGAGAAGTGAGTGTAGAATTAGGTTCCCAATAGACTCCTATGTGTTTCCTACTACACAAATGACACTAAATTTCTCCCTATGGTCATGTTCCATGTTGGCAGGGAAACCCTATCACAAAAGCAAAGTATAGGGAGACTTCTTCTCCCAACTAGAAGATTCAAGCTCTTAGTATGGCATGTATACATTCAATCTAGACGCATTTGAGGGCTTTTAGCATTGAAGTTCCTATTCTGAAAGTTTCCCTTGAAATTTCCTTGATTTCTAAAACTCTGTTGTTGATTATACTAGAATCCTGGTGGGCCTCGTGGCTGATTGTTAGAACCAAATTGATGTGAGTTTACTGCTCCAGAGGGGTTTCCATATTGAAATCCTAAATGATTCCTATTCTGATTCGTATTGTAGTAACTTTGACCAGGGATGGTATTACCAACATTAAGATTTTCCATTTGACCATTATCTCCTTGTCCACATACATTGCTTAGCACAACATCGTAAAGAACATTACATGCTAATTTGGAATGATCAGTACTTTTACATGCTTCATAGAATAATGAAACTGACTTGATCTATTCTTGTTGTCGAGTGGGCGAACGTCCTCTTCCAATAGCAGCAAGAGATGATTCAATGTGGTATTGCTTGGCAACTAAGAGTTTTAAGGTTTCAGCGATAGACTTGTACTCGGGAGTAGCTTCAGCCATAGCTACTTTTAAGACTCCTTTACCTATAGATCTACCCCAATTGGCTTGATTTTCTACTCCAAGGGTGACGACCCTCCATGCACTGTCATAACTTTGATGCATGAAGTTTCCTCCAGATGAGGAGTCTAAGAATCTCTTGATATCGTCGTCCACACCCCTATAGAAAATTTTGATGAGTTGATTCTTAGGAATTCCATGGTGTGGACATTTGCGTAGAAGCTCTTTGTATCTATCCCATGCTTCAGTAAGAGTTTCTCCAGGGACTTGAGTGAAATTTGTTATTCACCCTCTAATTTCATAGGTGTGAGATGGAGGGTAGAACTTTTCTAGAAACACGTTTTGGAGTTGTTCCCAGGTGGTGATGGGTATTTCACTTTGCAACGAATTGTACCAACTTATGAATCTATCAGTGAGAGAGTACTTGAAGAGGCGGAGTCGAATGGCATCATCAGATACTCCATTTTGCTTTGTCATGACACATAGATCAATAAACCTCAAAATATGTTCCTGACTATCCTCTCCTTGTTTGCCATAGAATGGGTTGTTTTGAAGCAATGTGATCCAATGTGCCCTAATCTCAAAATTGGCAGCATTGATGGGTGGATGTTGCACTGGATGATGAACATTTGCAGATTTTGGGATTGAGAATTCTCTAAGATCTTCTTGTAGTTCAGATGCTTGTGTTGCTTCCTGTGCTGCTTCAATTTCTTCTTGAACCGCAGCTCTAGATTCTTGCATGAATCTTTCTCTCTATGCATTAAGGGATTGAGCCACCATTCGAGCTATCTCCTCCTCTTAAGCCATTCTTGCTTGGTTCTCTCTGTTTTTTCAGTGGAAGGTTCTGTCAATCTCTGGGTAAAAGCTGGCGGTGAGTCCAGGACTGTTCAAATGGTGCATGCACTAATTCTGCTGAAGTACTTTAAAATAGAAGGATTTTAAAAATGAGATCCAAAAAGTAGAGTCAAAGTGAAGTAGATTGATGCATGGGTTTTGAGTCACTTTTATAGACTTATTTTATATCTGTTTTATGCATGTATTTGTCATTTTCTTGATTATATTTGCATAATTCACTATAGTTGGCCATTAAACTCTTTTTGCATCAAATTATACTTCTTTTATCATATTTATATGATTTTATATAATCCCCGGACTTATACACATGTTTCAGCACTTTTTCAGGCACTTTTGCATTGTCCGGAGTCGATACTATCGACCCCCAGGTCGATAGTATCGACATTTCATCAAAAAGCAACCCCAAAACGTGATCTTGGAAGGAATAACCTGTGCCATGGTCGATACCATCGACCTTGGGGTCGATACCATCGACAGCGTCGGGATCTGGCGATTTTCAGCACTAAAACGGAGCGTTTTAATCCGACGGTTGAGCTTTTTCGGAGCCGGAAAGTGGTCCTATGACCTAAGAAGAGCACGGACGGCCCGAGGGGGAGAGGAGATTGTGTTGCACAACATCCAAGAAGGAGAGAGAGAGATAGGAGACGAAAGACGAAGGCCGTCAACCGAGCGATCCGGGCACCTCCGACGGGGGATTTTGCTGCCGGAAGACTGCAAAACGCACGTTTCTCGAGGAGGATCTCCAGGAACACCTTTGTATCAGGGGTTACACGAGTTTTCTCCATGTTTCCCATGTTTTTCTTCTCTACTCCTCTGTCTTTCATTGAGATGACCATGCGGGGCTAATCCCCTTTGTCTTTAGGACCGGGAGTAGCCCGGGAATGCATTGTATGACAGTTTTATATTAATAATTCATATTTTCTCTCTTAAATCCGTGGTATAGTTTCGTTTTCTCCATGTATTGTTATGCTTGATCACAATAATAATAACTTAATGCCCTTAATCACTTCGACAGAAGGATTAACGGTTGAAAAGAGATGAAACCTACATTAATCGATAAATCCCTTGACAAAGGAGGTGTAAAATTAATGGTGGAAACTGAGAGATCGGCTGTAATGCGCTTAGTTTAGGGGAATGATTACTACGACGGTGGAATCAACCTAAACCTAAGTAGTGAATTACACCACGACAGTGGGTAATTCTGTTTTCAGGCCACTACCCGGATAGAGAGAGAAGATTGAGGAGTTATATGAAACCTAATGCAATGTTGACCTGCGGTGAAACCGCAATACTAAAGATACTCTTTTGAATTGATTAAATTAATCTTTAATCGATTGTTTTCTTTGTTTCATTTTGTTTTCTTTTTAATTTCGACAACAAACCCTATTTTGTCATTCGGCCTAGCTGATAGCGATTAGTTAGTAGGAGTCTCCAATAATTCACGTATCCCTGAGTTCGACTCGGGCCTCACAAAGGCCTATATTACTCGACGCGTATACTTGCGTTTTTAGCGCGTAGTAAAATACACGTCAAGTTTTTGGCGCCGTTTCCGGGGATACGGCGAATTATTGGCACTTTGAGTGCTAAGAGCGGCCACTCTAGGCCACATTTTTTTTATTTTTTGAAACAATTTTAAATATTCTTAAATTTCTCTATAATTGTGTTTACTCGTTCAAAGTGTAGTACTGAACCCCGATTTTCTTATTTCAGGTACTTTGCATGGTGCATACACGTAGCGCAGACTACGCGAATCGCACACCTGAGGTTCCACCTCCGGGACCTGAGGACAAGGAGTACTACGAGCAAGAGCACCAAAGCGATATAGATACTGAATCTGAGCAAGAGCAAGCAGAAGAAATGGCTGAACCACAGACGATATGGGAGAAGATCAAAGCGTCTTCTTCATCAGCTTCAAAGGGGCCTATAAAGAAGCAGGCAGTCAACATACCAACATATAAGATTGATCCGGCATTGATCAACTTGGTAAAATCAAATGCATTTCACGGTCTGAAGAATGAGGACCCAGTTGCACACATCAGCCAGTTTGTGGAGAACTCTGACATGGTGAAGATCGACCGATTCCCACCAGATGCTTTGTACCTCAAGCTATTCCCAAGTTCCTTGGTTGGAGCAGAAAGAGAGTGGCTCCATAACCTCGATGATGAATTTGTTCAGTCTTGGGATCATATGGTGGAAGTTTTCTTTGAGAGGTTTTTCCCTCCTGAGAAGACCAATGACATGATTAGGAAGATTCACAATTTCACCCAACAGGCGGGTGAGACATATTCTGAGACCTGGGAGCGATTTCAGGTTATGTTGAGGAGGTGCCCACATCATGGGCTGGACAGGGAAACACAAGTGAAAATCTTTTATTTTGCTCTCTCCGAGCACGATAGAAGTAATCTTGATTCAGCCGGATCTAGATTCTTTCTGAATAATACGGATACCAGATGTTGGGAGATATTAAAGAACATGGCTAGGAAACAGTCATGGGGCGACAGAGGTGTAGTGGAACATGTCAAGGCTGCTGGTGAATCCAGAATAGTTAGGGAGCTGAACGATAAGTTAGATCTTCTAGCTAAGAAACTGCTGACTAAGGAAGATGCAGCTGACGATGAGGAGGCCCAAGTAAAATTCATGCAACAACAGGGTTATAGAAACAATGACTATGCATGAAGGAAAGATAAAAAGTTTTCATGGAAGGATCCGAATAATTTTCTGCAGGATCCGGATGCCAAGCCACAGCCAAGAGCCGAGGACAAGAACACTGAATTACTAAGTCAAATGGTACAGCAAAACCAAGAGATGATGGCCATGTTTGGTAAGCAATTACAATCTCAAGGTGATATTCTAACCAAGTTTGGGCAGACGCTGCAAAGCCATGGAGCACAAATGCGGGCATTGGAAACCACCGTGGCACAGATTTCGAGTGAAGTGGCGGCCATCAAGCACGCCAATCAACAGAAACCAGCCGAGAATACAAATGTGGCACAAGCACACCATCAGGTCAAGTATATGTCTGTGGTAAACAGTGAGGAGAAATCTCAGGTGCAAGAATCTGTAGAAGAAAGAAAAATGACTTACAATGTGAATGCAACACCGGCAATACCGTATCCACACACTTACTATAGATTGTCGGGCGGAAACCATTTCTTCAGAAAATCAGAGGGAGTTATGAATATTGTATCTCCATCTAGGCAAGAAGAAGAGTTGCAGGTTGCTTGTGCACGTGCAGAGACAGCGAACGTGAGAGAGAAACCACAACAAGCTGTTACTATTGAGGATGTTTCGCCAAAGACCACGTCTGAGGGAGTGATTGAAGCAATCTTAGGGGAGTTGACTCCAAAAAGCTCATATGTGCCTCCTCACAAGCGTGTCAATGCGGCAGATGTGTCAAGTCGGGACAATCCGAAGCCGAAGAAGGAGCACCGGCACTATAGGAAATTCTTGGAAATATTCCGCAAGCTGCATATCAACATTCTGCTGGTGGAAATGATTGAGAAGGTTCCCGCCTATGGGAGGTTCATTAAAGATATAATCAACAAAAAGAGGCGGATCAAAGATACTGATGTATGCAGGATGAATGAAATGGTGAGCTCAATCATTCTTGGGAGCTTACCAGAGAAGAAGAAAGACCCGGGGAGTTTTTATATCCCATGTTCAATAGGTGACCAACGTTTTCCACAAGCACAGTGTGATTCGGGCGCCAGCGTTAATCTTATGCCTCTGTCCACATTTCAAAAGCTTGGGTTGAAGGAGATAAAGAAATCGACGGCAACAATTGAATTGGCGGATGGGTCCATTGTAAGGCCATATGGAGTGTGCGAGGATGTACTCGTCAAGGTAGACAGGTTCATCTTCTCGGTAGATTTTGTTGTCATGGACATGCCACAGCTCCAAAGTTGTGAGATGCTATTGGGAAGGTCGTTCCAAGCTACGGCTGATGTAATCGCTGCCATTGGGAGAGGTACATTGACCTTGGGGATTGGACATGATCGAGTTCAATTAAAATTGCCACATGACTCATTGGAGACATCTCTTGACAACCCAGGTTAAAGGTATCTTTATGTCAAGCCTAGGACATTAAACAAGGGTGCTTGTTGGGAGGCAACCCAACTTTAGGTTCATTTTGATGTTTGATTATGTTCTTTTATGTTTATGTACTTAGTTTTTGCTTAGGTTTTGATAATGTTTGTAAAAATGGTACCCTAACTCGTGTTTTGAAGTGTGCAGAATGTTAAGGTCGATACTATCGACACCCATGTCGATAGTATCGAGTTTGGAGAAGTAAACGCTGAAGAAAAGTCGATACCATCGACCCTAGGGTCGATAGTATCGAGATTCCTGAAGATTTACAGAAAACTTGGTGCCAGTAAAGTCGATACCATTGACCCTAGGGTCGATAGTATTGACACTTTTGAGTTCCCAGGCTTTTAGATGCGTCGATTCAACAAAATCGCTGAGTCTGGGTCGATACCATCGACCTTGGTCGATGGTATCGACACCTGCAGGATAGCTACATAAAACAGGCCGTAAAAGGTATCGAAACGAGATTTTTTCGAACCGTTTTTTGCAGAGGAAAGATGGATGAAGCAAGTCACGTCTTAGAACCACTAAGACACAAAAATGGTCCACAAAAAGGAGGGAGATAGAAAGCATCACTTGGTCTACTTGAGCATCAGACCATCCTTCTTCACCACACTTCAAAGCGAATGGTACCGTTGTTCCACCTCTTAAGTGAGAATGTTGACTATGAGGCCATAGTCATATTCAAGCTTAGGGGGGGTGTTGGAACAACCCTCTATCTTAGTTTTTACTTACTTATTCATGCTGATTTTACTTTTGAGATATTAGTTGTTTTTATTTCTAGGTTTACCGCTTTTGTAGGATCCACATCTATCTAGTGTAATCTGTGGAGCAATAAATGCATGGTTTCAATTACAAGTTTTACTCTTGGGTTGTGTGCAAATGAAAATATGAGTATATTGAAAACTTTTTGAGCTTATTCTTGTGAGTAATTGAGTGGCATAATTGAGGAAGTGCTTGGGTTAGTCAGCTTCAGGACAGAGGGACATGAATGACCATCTTTATTGTCCAAGGAAAAGTGATTGACAAGGATGTTTGAGCCCAAACCGACCAAACGCTAACGTGACCTTAGACTAAAGTTTAAGAGAGAAATCCTTTAGTAACCCTGTACACAAGTATTTAGAGAGGGACATATGATATTTTCGAAAGGTTCTGTTAATTAGTCTTGTGATCTGATCCACCACAATTTCATTCACACTCCACCATAAGAAATGGGAGCACATTACTGTCTTTCACTCTTTGATTTCATACCATGTAGATAGGTCTTGCATTACAACTATTTTCACATTTTTTGCATGAGAATGAAAAAAAAAAAGATAGAGTAGTTATACATGCACATTATCCTTAGGTGCATGTCATAGTAGTTGCATAACTGTCATTATGTAGTTGCATTTACATCTTTTGAGCATATTGTACACCATGTATCTTATGTTACTCTGAAAACATTAAAGGTGATGAACTTGTTCCATACCCTCCAAATAGAATGCTTCAGATGCACAAGTATGTAACAAGAAGTGAGCCCGACAAATAATTCATTGTCATCTATGAAAATAAGGGCTTGAAAAAAAAATTTGAAAAAAAAAATTGAAAAAAAAGAGAAAAAAAAGAGAAAAAAAAAGAATTGAGAAGTAGGAATGAGAGGGAGAAAGGAACATGTTCTCACTTACATACTAAGAAGAATAAGCACATGGTGTAGTTTTCTTAGATATTCCATCTCACCTTGAGACGGAATGATAGTGCATGCATCATTCCACCAAAAATGTAACATTAGGACATTTTCACTTGCATTTTGCATCATGATAGGTCATTAATTTTTGTATTGCATGATTGACTATTATGTGCTTCCATATCTTCCACAACCACCTATCCCATCCACCCGTTGCTCTAATCGGTAGGCCACCCATGATATTCTCCTCATTCATTAATATCAGGAGATCTGCTTCCATTTAGATGGTAGTTAGGAAATGAGCAACGTAGATAGGAGATCACAAGATGCATCAAGTATGGACCGGATGAGTTTATCATATTAACTGCTTTAATTGATAGTGTTTCACTGATTGGGGGATAGACATCTTTTACATAGGTCTTTGGTCGCCTGGATGGCAGTTAGTGTTCAGTGGTCAATGAGGGCTGGTTTGTGGAAAGAAAGTGGGGATGATGTAGATTCATTTCATGTATTTATGTCCTGTTGCTGACTTATCTCAACCAAATCCAAAGTTTTGTTGCTCGAGGATGAGCAAGGTTTAAGCTTAGGGGAGTTTGATGCATGGGTTTTGAGTCACTTTTATAGGCTTATTTTATATCTGTTTTATGCATGTATTTGTCATTTTCTTGATTATATTTGAATAATTCACTATAGTTGGCCATTAAACTCTTTTTGCATCAAATTATACTTCTTTTATCATATTTATATGATTTTATATAATCCCCGGACTTATACACATGTTTCGGCACATTTTCAGGCACTTTTGCATTGTCCGGAGTCGATACTATCGACCCCTAGGTCGACAGTATCGACATTTCATCAAAAAGCAACCCCAAAACGCGATCTTGGAAGGAATAGCCTGTGCCATGGCCGATACCATCGACCTTGGGGTCGATACCATCGACAGCGTCGGGATCTGGCGATTTTCAGCACTAAAACAGAGCGTTTTAATCCGACGGTTGAGCTTTTTCAGAGTCGGAAAGTGGTCCTATGACCTAAGAAGAGCACGGACGGCCCGAGGGGGAGAGGATATTGTGTTGCACAACATCCAAGAAGGAGAGAGAGAGATAGTAGACGAAAGACGAAGGTCGTCAACCGAGCGATCTGGGCACCTCCGACGGGGGATTTTGCTGCCGGAAGACTGCAAAACGCACGTTTCTCGAGGAGGATCTCCAGGAACACCTTTGTATCAGGGGTTACACGAGTTTTCTCCATGTTTCCCATGTTTTTCTTCTCTACTCCTCTGTCTTTCATTGAGATGACCATGCGGGGCTAATCCCCTTTGTCTTTAAGACCGGGAGTAGCCCGGGAATGCATTGTATGACAGTTTTATATTAATAATTCATATTTTCTCTCTTGAATCCGTGGTATAGTTTCGTTTTCTCCATGTATTGTTATGCTTGATCTCCATAATAATAACTTAATGCACTTAATCACTTCGACAGAAGGATTAACGGTTGAAAAGAGACGAAACCTACATTAATCGATAAATCCCTTGACAAAGGAGGTGTAAAATTAATGGTGGAAACTGAGAGATCGGCTGTAATGCACTTAGTTTAGGGGAATGATTACTACGACGGTGGAATCAACCTAAACCTAAGTAGTGAATTACACCACGACAGTGGGTAATTCTATTTTCAAGCCACTACCCGGATAGAGAGAGAAGATTGAGGAGTTATATGAAACCTAATGCAATGTTGACCCGCGGTGAAACCGCAATCCTAAAGATACTCTTTTGAATTGATTAAATTAATCTTTAATCGATTGTTTTCTTTGTTTCATTTTGTTTTCTTTTTAATTTTGACAACAAACCATATTTTGTCATTCGGCCTAGCTGATTGCGATTAGTTAGTAGGAGTCTCCAATAATTCACGTATCCCTGAGTTCGACTCGGGCCTCACAAAGGCTTATATTACTCGACGCGTATACTTGCGTTTTAAGCGCGTAGTAAAATACACGTCATAGATGATCGATTGTATCAAAAGAAAAACAAAATCCTAGATTACCCTTAAAAGAACTAGATTTGACTAACTGATTCCATTGTCCCCGACAACGGCGCCAGAATTTGACGTGGGATTTTATCACACTAACAAACTCACTCGGGGTTGAAATCCTCGAGCTTTTACCAAAACCAATGTGCAATAATACCACCCGCAAGCGGACGAGTCTTATCACAATATAGTTAAGGATCGAACCCAAAGGAAAACATTTTTAAGAATCTTATCAGTCGAATCTAGTTCAAGTAAGACTAATATTTAGAATGATTGGTTGATTTGAGATTAATTAAACTAATTGTAAGAAAGTAAAGAGCCGAATTAAAGTTGGATCTAGATCAATGATATGGAATCACTGGGATGGTATAAGGTTTCACCACCACTACACATGCAAACACATTCAATCACAAACAATCCAGGCAAGATATAACTATCCTAATAGAGCTACTGCAAAAACCCCCCATACGGGCACTAGGTTCGCGTAAGCATCACCTTAGGCATCAGATGTTTCATCACTATCCAGATCACTTACTTACGGCTCCGAATATATAGAAATCCAACGAAGGTTGTGGGCCCCCTATACAGGCGTTAGGCACACAAAAGTGTCACCAAAGGATAGATGGCTCATCCCCTCGCGGATCATACATCTACGACCTCGAAGAAATCCCATTCTATTTCTAGTTTGGGAGTCAACCACATTAATCGATAAGCAAGCAGGCGATTAATTTATGAGCAAACATCGATGATTAACAAGAAGATACAAAATCCAACTAAGGCTGTGAACCACCTATACATGCGTTAGGTGCACAAAAGCATCACCGAAGGCTAGATGGCTCATCCCCTAACGGATCATACACTTACGACCTCAAGGAATCCCATTCTATTTCTAGTTTGGGAGTCAACCTGTTAAACGACATTCAATCCTATATATAGAAGTTCTCACAACATAGGAATAATAAAGATGAAAGCAAGCAATTAATCTAACTACGAACATAACGATTAACAATGAAATGAAAAGTTATATACATTTCCATGGAAAGTTCAACAAAAGAACATGATTGTATGGGCAGCGGGACTAGTCCCCGCACCCCAGAGAAAAGGGACTACTCACTCATGATGCGAGAAACAAGAAGAGTAAGAAAGAGATAGAAATCCGCCATGAACTCAGTGCAGAAGGTAGTCGCAGCTCGGTGAAGATGATGTAGTGTTCTACATCGTGTCAGAGTAGATCTGGACGCGGAACGGGAGATGCCAAGACAGATCAGACAATCTCTCTCGCTCTGTCTTCCTTCTCTTCTCAGTCTCCTTGGTTGCAGCACGGGCAGTAGGTGGAGTGAAACTGGCACAGACGGAACTGGATCTGGATCAGACCTATGTACAGGAAGCCTGTCGGCGTCCCGAAACCGATGCCCAAATGAGGACCCTTGTGGTCCTATTTATAGGCTTGGATGGGATGCTCACATTTTTTCTTTGAAAAAGCTCCAAATGGTCTTGGGGACCATTTGGTCTTCAAACGGTTTGGAGACCGTTTTGATGACTAAATGGTCTTGTGTTTCTGCTCTATCGGTCTACTTGATCGGTATTGAGATATTTAGTGACCATACAGTCTTACACTGATGAGTCCATACGATCTTGGAGACCGTTTGACCTTCAAATGGTCTTAAAAATCGATCGGATGACCAAACGGTCTTGAAACCGTTAGGCACCAACCGGTCTTCTCTTGCTGGCTTCAAACGGTCTTCAGTGATCATTCAGTCTTGAGGGAAAATGGTCTTGGGACCGAATGGCTCTAAACGGTCTTGGGACCAAATGGCTCCATATGGTCTCGGGACCGAATGGCTCCAAATTGTCTCGGGACCGAATGGCTCCAAACGGTCTCATGACCGAATGGCTCAAACGGTCTCGGGACCGAATGGCTCCAAACGGTCTTGGGACCGAATGGCTCCAAACGGTCTTGCATCGCTGCTCATATGGTTTTCATGTAAACAAGAGACCAAACGGTCTTCACGCTGTGATCATTCGGTCTTCTCAGCACTGAGCAAACAGTCTTGATGCTAAATGGCCTTCAAGGTCTCAGCAGCAATCAGTCTTGATCAGTACATCATCAAATGGTTTGCATTATGCTCTCCTCCAATCAGTCTGGCATATATGTTCCTCCATACGGTATTCACGTTGCACTGCATGCTCAAACGGTATGCATGCTTCCCTTTACCAAACGGTTTGTGGCAGACTCAATCCAAATAGTCTTGAATGTGCTGCTCGATCCCTCGCAGCTAAACGGTCTTGAAATGGAACTATCCATTTGGTCTTGAGACCGAATGGATGAAACTATTTGGTCAGACCGAATGGATGAAACCGTTTGGTCAGACTGAATGGATGAAACCAGGGGTGAGTGAAGGTGGGTCCCAACATATTGTTCAACCTCATCAAGACCTACATCAAATTAACATAAATTCAGTTAAAATCATGATAATTGGACCAATTAAGTAAATTTGCATATTTTGATATTTAGTAAAGGAAATTGAATGTATTGAGTTGAATTTGTCCAAAAATGATAATTGAATTCCATGATAAATATGCGTTCATCAAAATAACCCGAACTTAAACGTTGCTCGTCCTCTAGTAACACAAAATCTGAAACAGTTGCCAAATGAATACTTTCAATTCGTGTGATTGCCTCATCTTCACATAACTATTGTTTTCTTTCTGCTTAGTATGACTCAATATCTCAACATCCTGAGACCAATAAACACATCTTACCATATCTTTGTACCTGAGTTTTCTTTCCAATTTCACTTCCTCCTTACTTTTTCTAACAACAAGCATGTCAAAGAGTTTCGTAAGAGTCTAGAGATACCCGCAGAACAACAAGTGTGCATCTGATCTGACACTGGTGTTTTTCAGGATAGTGGGGGCATGCATTGTGCCATTAGGTAGAAAATGGAGTGAATGGTGGTATGGAAGGAAGAAGTAAATCTCTCCTCTATTCGACTCGAGATTTCATTTCTTTTTGTGTGCGCTTTGGAATCTTTTTGTGTGCAAATTTGTCCTCTATTTGACTTGAGATTGCATTTTTGGTGATACGCCCCTATTAATTTGCGAGGGGATGGAAGAAGCAGATATAGAGGGGAGTGGCGTGCCACCCCGAACTTAGGGTTTGGAACTATTTTGGCTATTTTTGTTTCTTTTTGATGGATGGAGGGGTACGAAGATGATGGAAGAAATGTAGAAAAGAGTTTATATCGGGATGCTTCTTGATTTACCATTTTGTGTACTGGGTTGTTTTCTTTATCAAACTCTGCTCAAATAATGACTTGATGAGGATCAGGTGTGGATTCCATGTTATTGTTCCACTAGTCAGTTAGGAAGCATGACGTGTTTGATCTCTATCAGTTTGACAGACACTTGTCATTTTTGCATAAGTATCATGATGTTAGGGTTCATAAGCTTCACAAGATGATTTCAATCAAAAATGCTAGTTTCAGAAGAAGGTCCTTTTAAGGATCTGCTTCGAATAAGGAATGTATAGTGATTCAAAATGCATAAGATTGAAATGAAAAAGAGTCAAAACTTAATCTAGTATCTGTTCGAGTTTCTTTGAAAAACTTTAAAATTTTGAAAATTTTATTAAAATTTGAAAACTTTGGTAAAAATGCATCAAAAATGTGACGATGAAAACTTAAGTCTGATTTAGATGGGTGAAGGTGGAAAGTAAGATACGTACCACCCACCCTCCACCTCGAACTTATAAATTTGCTCGCCCCAAGAAAACTCTAAATCCAAGATGGAGGGGAACTTCATGCCATTTGGACCACTGGATGTGGTTGCATTCCAATTAGCGTGCATCCTCCTTCTAAAAATCTAAAAAATGAAGATTAATCAGAACTCAAAATAGCATCTCGCAATGCGATTCTTATTTGGTGCAAATTTATCTAAAAAGTAAAAACAAAATTGAGAAAAATTTCTAATTCAAAATTTAAACAAATTTTATTAATCGGGTTGCCTCCCGATAAGCGCCTTTGTTTTACGTCGATGGCTTGACATGATATCTTCAACTTCATGGTGGTTCCTTTGGATTGGAGAGATCTATTATTTCTTCAGTGCTTATGTTGGCTGTGGTGAAATATCTTTTCAATCGTTGACCATTTGCCATGAATTCACCCGACTTTTCGCTCCATAAAGAGAAAGCACCATGTGGGGAGATGCTTATGACAATGTATGGTCCAGACCAGTGAGAGCGGAGTTTCCCTGGGAATAACTTCAACCTTGAGTTGAATAGAAGAACTTGGTCTCCCACTTGTATGACTTTTCTTTTCAAATGACCATCATGCCAAAGTTTGGTGTGTTCTTTGTAGATTCGTGCATTCTCATAAGCTATCATCCTGAGGTCATCCAGCTCTTGCAGTTGCACAGTCCTGGCTTGGCCTGCTTCTTTCATATCAAAATTTAGTTGTTTTATTGCCCACCATGCCTTGTGTTCCAGTTCTACTGGAAGGTGGCAAACCTTTCCATATATTAATCGAAAAGGTGTAGTCCCGAGGGGAGTTTTATAAGCAGTTCGATAGGCCCATAATGCGTCATTGATTTTTACTAACCAATCCTTTTGATTGTGGCCTATAGTTTTTTCCAGAATAGCCTTGAGTTGGCGGTTAGTAACCTCTACTTGTTCACTCATTTGAGGATGGTAAGGCGAGGCTATCTTGTGCGTTACACCATACTTTCTTAGTAATGCTTCAAAGCTTCTTTCAAGGGAATGAGACCATCCATCAGATATCACAGTTCGTGGAACTCCAAATGGGGGAAAATAATATCTTTGAGTTATTTGATGACGGGTTTGGAATCGTTAGTGACTGTAGGAATGGCTTCAACCCATTTTGAGACATAATCAACATCGACTAGGATGTATGAAAATCCATTAGAAGATGGGAATGGACCCATGTAGTCCACCCCCTAAACATCAAATATCTCTACTTCTTGCCACATATTTAGTGGCATCTCATCTCTCATTGTTATATTTCTAGATCTTTGACATTTGTCACATGATAGGACAAAGTCATAGGAATCTTTGGATATGGTTGGCCAAAAGAACCCACATTGCAAAACTTTTATAGCAGTTTTCTTCAAACTCATATGGCCTCCGACTGGGCCAGAGTGACAATGCTCTAGAATAGATTTAACTTCTTCCTCAGTGATACATTGTCTCTAAAGACCATCAGCACATAGCTTAAAGAGATATGCCTCATCCCAGTGATATTGCTTCACATCATGCATGAATTTCTTCAGTGCATTCCCGGTGCATTGGGGATGAATAGCCCCAACAGCAAGGTAGTTCACATAATTTGAGTACCACGGTGTGGCTTCTGAGACCTTCATTAGTTGATCATCTAGAATGAAATCATTAATCAGAATCTTCTCAGTATCCAGAGTGTGGATGCGACCGAGGTAATCTTCTACCACACTTTCTATACCTTTTTTATCTCTTATCTCCAAATCAAATTCTTGCAACAGGAGAATCCATCTAATTAGCCTGGGTTTTGCATCTTTCTTTGTCAGAGGGTAACAGATAGCAGCATGATTTGTGTAGACAATAACTTTTGAACCAATAAGGTAGGATCTAAACTTGTCAAAGCCATACATGACTCCTAGAAGTTCTTTCTCAGTAGTAGCATAATTCCTCTAAGCTTCATCAAGTGCCTTCGATGCATAGTAGATGAGATAGTGTTTCTTTTCTATATATTGGCCCAAGACAGCACCCACTGTGGAATCTCTAGCATCACACATAATTTCAAAAGGGTGGTCCCAATCAGGAGCTCTAATGATGGGTGTTGTTGTAAGGGCATGCTTCAATGTGTTGAAACTTTTAACACATTCTTCGTCAAAATTGAAATCAGCATCCTTTAGTAACAAATTGGTCATTGGCTTTGTTATCTTTGAGAAGTCCTTTATAAACTTTCTATAGATTCCTGCATGACCTAGGAATGCTTGAACCTCCTTTACAATGATAGGGATAGAGATCTTGGAAATCACTTCAATCTTGGCTTTATCTACTTCAATACCTCGATTACTGACCCTATGGCCCAGGACAATGCCTTCCTTTACCATAAAATGACACTTCTCCCAATTCAGCACAAGATTTGCTTCTTCACATCATTTGAGGACCAGGGAGAGGTGTTTTAGACATGAATTGAATGAATCTCCATATAAAGAAAAATCATCCATGAAAACTTCCATAATGGTTTCGGTGAGACCGACGAATATGGAAGCCATGCAACGCTAGAAAGTTGTAGGTGCATTGAAGAGGTCGAACAACATTCTTCTAAATGTGTATGTTCCGAATGGGAAGGTAAAGGTGGTTTTCTCTTGGTCATCTGGATGTATGGGTATTTGATAGAATCCAGAGTAACCATCGAGGTAACAGAAGTATTCTTGATGAGTCAACCACTCTAATACTTGATCAAGAAAGGGCATTGGAAAATGATCCTTTTGAGTTGCCTTGTTTAACTTCCTAAAATCAATGCACATCCTCCACCATGTGACTGTTCGAGTGGGGATGAGTTCATTATTTTCATTTTGCATAACAATTGTTCCACCTTTCTTAGGGACTACATGCACTGGGCTCACCCATGGGGAGTCTGATATCAGATAGATTATTCCAGCTGTTAGCAATTTAATGACCTCGCGACATACTACTTCCTTCATATTTGGATTCAATTTCCGTTGATGCTCAATAGTTGTCTTGTGATCTTCCATCATGGGGATCTTGTGCATACACAGCGCTTGACTAACCCCAGTGAGGTCACACATTTTATAGCCTATGGCTTTCTTTCTTTCCTTTAATTCTTTCAGGAGTTTGTCTTCTTGTTCGGTTGTTAGATCTGAATTTATAATAACTGGACAAACATTGAGGTCATCCAAAAATACATACTTCAGTTCCTCGGGTAGGGGCTTCATTTCGGGAGCCTCTAGTTTTTCACATGTTTCTTTAGTAGCTTCCACTTCCTTGAGTCCTACAAACGTAGCTTCGAGATCTTCTTGGGTAGTGTCAAGGTCAGGAACGCACTCTTTAGCTTGCTCACTGATGGAGTTATCAGCAGAGGGGTTTGTTAGAGTCACTTCTAAAGGATTGTCTTGTTCATATCCCTCTTGTGTAAGGAGTTATATTTGTTCAATGCAGTCAATCAGATAGACTTCTTCTTGCATACTTGGTCTTCTCATCCTTTCAAAAACTTTGAATTCGAGGGTTTCTTTACCAAGTCTGAGAAGCAATGTTCCTTCTTCAACATCAATTAGAACTCTTCCAGTGGCGAGGAATGGACGTCCGAAGATGAGATGATATCTGGCGTCTTCTTTTATGTCCATGATGACAAAGTCGCACGGAACATAGGAATCTTTTGCTACCTTGACAGGTACATCCTCAATAATTCCTAACTGTCATCTTATCGAATTGTCTGTGAGTTGTATGGTCATGCCAGTTGGTAGAAGTTCAGCAAACCCAAGCCTTTTGCAAAGGCTGAGTGGCATCATGGAGATGTTGGCACCAAGATCCGCCAGTCCTTTCTTGCATGAAGAATCACCAATATGGAAAGAAATCCCAAAAGATCCTGGATATTTCTACTTCTTTGGCATCTTACTCTGAATGATATACGAATTGGTCTTAGCTAACTTGACTGTCTCATATTATTCAGTTATATATTTCCTGGTCAGGAGTGACTTTAGGTACTTTGTCCAGGCTGGTATCTCAGCCAGCGCATCCAAAAAGGGTATATTAACATGAAGTTTCTTCATTGCTTCTTTAAACTTATTGAACCGAGTATCAAGCTTGGTTTGCCTTAAATGAGCAGGGAACGGTATACGAGGCTTGCTTAAAGGAACATCAGGTTCTGGTGTTTCAGTTTCTTCATTCCCTACCTCATTCATGCCATGAGCGATGAGCAGCATAAGCTGCTGGATCACCTCTCAGAAAACCATCATGTCAAGTCTACATCTATTTGAATGGAAAAAGTATAAATGTAATAGAATAAGATCCATCTAACATATAGTTACCCTTATAGAGATAACACCCTAATGTGGAGTTATTGCATGCATGCATCATGTAACCTATAGATGCCCTTTTCCTTGTCTCAACTTACCATTTTTATGACCTAGACTACAAAACACAATCTCATCCTATCCCTAAGTGTTTTGGTGTTTTTGAACAAACTCTCAAGGTATCTATCCATGCTTCTTCCATGAAAAATGTGCCCCTAATGCCCAAACTGACCAAATGAGAAGTGAGTGTAGAATTAGGTTCCCAATAGACTCCTATGTGTTTCCTACTACACAAATGACACTAAATTTCTCCCTATGGTCATGTTCCATGTTGGCAGGGAAACCCTATCACAAAAGCAAAGTATAGGGAGACTTCTTCTCCCAACAAGAAGATTCAAGCTCTTAGTATGGCATGTATACATTCAATCTAGACGCATTTGAGGGCTTTTAGCATTGAAGTTCCTATTCTGAAAGTTTCCCTTGAAATTTTCTTGATTTCTAAAACTCTGTTGTTGATTATACTAGAATCCTAGTGGGCCTCATGGCTGATTGTTCTAACCAAATTGATGTGAGTTTACTGCTCCAGAGGGGTTTCCATATTGAAATCCTAGATGATTCCTATTCTGATTCGTATTGTAGTAACTTTAACCAGGGATGGTATTAACAACATTAAGATTTTCCATTTGACCATTATCTCCTTGTCCACATACATTGCTTAGCACAACATCGTAAGGAACATTACATGCTAATTTGGAATGATCAGTACTTTTACATGCTTCACAGAATAATGAAACTGACTTGATCTGTTCTTGTTGTCGAGTGGGCGAACGTCCTCTTCCAATAGCAGCAAGAGATGATTCAATGTGGTATTACTTGGCAACTAAGAGTTTTAAGGTTTCAGCGATAGACTTGTACTCGGGAGTAGCTTCAACCATAGCTACTTTTAAGACTCCTTTACCTATATATCTACCCCAATTGGCTTGATTTTCTACTCCAAGGGTGACGACCCTCCATGCACTGTCATAACTTTGATGCATGAAGTTTCCTCCAGATGAGGAGTCTAAGAATCTCTTGATATCGTCGTCCACACCCCTATAGAAAATTTTGATGAGTTGATTCTTAGGAATTCCATGGTGTGGACATTTATGTAGAAGCTCTTTGTATCTATCCCATGCTTCAGCAAGAGTTTATCCAGGGACTTGAGTGAAATTTGTTATTCACCCTCTAATTTCATAGGTGTGAGATGGAGGGTAGAACTTTTCTAGAAACACGTTTTGGAGTTGTTCCCAAGTGGTGATGGGTATTTCACTTTGCAACGAATTGTACCAACTTATGAATCTATCAGCGAGAGAGTACTTGAAGAGGCGGAGTCGAATGGCATCATCAGATACTCCATTTTGCTTTCTCATGGCACATAGATCAATAAACCTCAAAATATGTTCCTAACTATCCTCTCCTTGTTTGCCATAGAATGGGTTGTTTTGAAGCAATGTGATCCAATGTGCCCTAATCTCAAAATTGGCAGCAGTGATGGGTGGAGGTTGCACTGGATGATGAACATTTGCAGATTTTGGGATTGAGAGTTCTCTAAGATCTTCTTGTAGTTCAGATGCTTGTGTTGCTTCCTGTGCTGCTTCAATTTCTTCTTGAACTGCAGCTCTAGATTCTGGCATGAATCTTTCTCTCTGTGCATTAAGGGATTGAGCCACCATTCGAGCTATCTCCTCCTCTTAAGCCATTCTTGCTTGGTTCTCTCTGTTTTGTCAGTGGAAGGTTTTGTCAATCTCTGGGTAAAAGCTGGCAGTGAGTCCGGGACTGTTCAAATGGTGCATGCACTAATTCTGCTGAAGTACTTTAAAATAGAAGGATTTTAAAAATGAGATCCAAAAAGTAGAGTCAAAGTCAAGTAGATGATCGATTGTATCAAAAGAAAAACAAAATCCTAGATTACCCTTAAAAGAACTAGATTTGACTAACTGATTCCATTGTCCCCGACAACGGCGCCAGAATTTGTCGTGGGATTTTATCACACTAACAAACTCACTCGGGGTTGAAATCCTCGAGCTTTTACCAAAACCAATGTGCAATAATACCACCCACAATCGGACGAGTCTTATCACATTATAGTTAAGGATCGAACCCAAAGGACAATGTTTTTAAGAATCTTATCAGTCGAATCTATTTCAAGTAAGACTAATATTTAGAATGATTGGTTGATTTGAGATTAATTAAACTAATTATAAGAAAGTAAAGAGCCGAATTAAAGTTGGATCTAGATCAATGATATTGAATCACTGGGATGGTATAAGGTTTCACCACCACTACACATGCAAACACATTCAATCACAAACAATCCAGGCAAGATATAACTATCCAAATAGAGCTACTGCAAAAACCCCCCATACGGGCGCTAGGTTCGCGTAAGCATCACCTTAGGCATCAGATATTTCATCACCATCCAGATCACTTACTTATGGCTCTAAATATATAGAAATCCAACGAAGGTTGTGGGCCCCCTATACAGGCGTTAGGCACACAGAAGTGTCACCAAAGGATAGATGGCTCATCCCCTCACGGATCATACATCTACGACCTTGAAGAAATCCCATTCTATTTCTAGTTTGGGAGTCAACCACATTAATCGATAAGCAAGCAGGCGATTAATTTATGAGAAAACATCGATGATTAACAAGAAGATACAAAATCCAACTAAGGCTGTGAACCACCTATACATGCGTTAGGTGCACAAAAGCATCACTGAAGGCTAGATGGCTCGTCCCCTAACGGATCATACACTTACGACCTCAAGGAATCCCATTCTATTTCTAGTTTGGGAGTCAACCTGTTAAATGACATTCAATCCTATATATAGAAGTTCTCACAACATAGGAATACTAAAGATGAAAGCAAGCAATTAATCTAACTACGAACATAACGATTAACAATGAAATGAAAAGTTATATACATTGCCATGGAAATTTCAACAAACGAACATGATTGTATGGGCAGCGGGACTAGTCCCCACACCCCAGAGAAAAGGGACTACTCGCTCATGATGCGAGAAACAAGAAGAGTAAGAAAGAGATAGAAATCTGCCATGAACTCGGTGCACAAGGTAGTCACAGCTCGGTGAAGATGATGCAGTCTTCTACATCGTGTCAGAGCAGATCTGGACGCGGAACGGGAGATGCCAAGACAGATCAGACAGTCTCTCTCGCTCTGTCTTCCTTCTCTTCTCAGTCTCCTTGGTTGCAGCATGGGCAGTAGGTGGAGTGAAACTGGCACAGACGGTACTGGATCTGGATCAGACCTATGTACAGGAAGCCTATCGGCGTCCCGAAACCGATGCCTAAATGAGGACCCTTGTGGTCCTATTTATAGGCTTGGATGGGATGCTCACATTTTTGCTTTGAAAAATCTCCAAATGGTCTTGGGGACCATTTGGTCTTCAAACGGTTTGGAGACAGTTTTGATGACCAAATGGTCTTGTGTTTCTGCTCTATCGGTCTGCTTGATCGGTCTTGAGATATTTAGTGACCATACAGTCTTACACTGATGAGTCCATACGATCTTGCAGACCGTTTGACCTTCAAATGGTCTTAAAAATTGTTCGGATGACCAAACAGTCTTGAAACTGTTAGGCACCAACCGGTCTTCCCTTGCTGGCTTCAAACAGTCTTCAGTGATCATTCAGTCTTGAGGGCAAATGGTCTTGGGACCGAATGGATCTAAACGGTCTTGGGACCGAATGGCTCCAAATGGTCTCGGGACCGAATGGCTCCAAATTGTCTCGGGACCGAATGGCTCCAAACGGTCTCATGACCGAATGGCTCAAACGGTCTCGGGACCGAATGGCTCCAAACGGTCTTGGGACTGAATGGCTCCAAACGGTCTTGCATCGCTGCTCATATGGTTTTCATGTAAACAAGAGACCAAACGGTCTTCACGCTGTGATCATTCGGTCTTCTCAGCACCGAGCAAATGGTCTTGATGCTAAATGGTCTTCAAGGTCTCAACAGCAATCGGTCTTGATCAGTACATCATCAAATGGTTTGCATTATGCTCTCCTCCAATCAGTCTGGCATAAATGTTCCTCCATACGGTCTTCACGTTGCACTGCATGCTCAAACGGTATGCATGCTTCCCTTTACCAAACGGTTTGTGGCAGACTCAATCCAAATAGTCTTGAATGTGCTGCTTGCTCCCTCGCAGCTAAACGGTCTTGAAATGGAACTATCCATTTGGTCTTGAGACCGAATGGATGAAACTGTTTGGTCAGACCGAATGGATGAAACTGTTTGGTCAGACTGAATGGATGAAACCAGGGGTGAGTGACGGTGGGTCCCAGCAGATTGTTCAACCTCATCAAGACCTACATCAAATTAACATAAATTCAGTTAAAATCATGATAATTGGACCAATTAAGTAAATTTGCACATTTTGATATTTAGTAAAGGAAATTGAATGTATTGAGTTGAATTTGTCCCAAAATGATAATTGAATTCCATGATAAATATGTGTTCATCAGTGTCTAGCCACACGGAGGTCCCCTGTTCCTGTGTCAGAATAGGGGAGGAACAGAGCTTCCTCACCTCCTTTCTTTGGCTGACCCAAAGGCCTCCGCACCAGCTGCTCAAGGCAGCGCCGAGGTGATCGGATCAGGGCACGCCGCCACACTCCTCATTCACGCTTGCTGAGTGGGTGGGGTTGTGTGGGCGAGCTCCCAAGAGTTCCTAGCTGGTGGATATAGGACCCAAAGGTTGGAGTGTGAAGAGAAGACAATGGCTGGAGAAAAATTAAGAGAACAATGAAACCAAGGGAAGGGAGGGGTTTATAAGGTAGAAAAGAGGTTAGGGTTTACGCTTCCTTCATTTATCGTGGGGCGTTGCTTTCCCGATCTGGTTGGGGGAGAGGATGACTCCCCATTCAAGCGCTTCCTTCCATTTTGGGAAGGAAGACAACAAGTTAAATGGGCCGCATGTCTGGTATTGGGCCCAATAAGGTTAAAAATCAACAAGAAAAAAATTTATAATGTGCACAATATGCGTCAATATTCAAATACTCATATCTTAGGCTAGGAGCCTTCGATTGAGGAAATTTTTGTGTCGTTGAATTTGTATTTGAGTCGACTACAATGTGGTGCATATTAGAAAGACAAAATATCAAGGTGTTGAGGTTCAAGATTTGATACAAGAGGGTAACATGATATAGCAAGATGCTTAGTTAAAAGTACAAATTAAAGTTGCACATTGCAAAATTGACCATGGTAGTCGCCAAATTGGAATATCACAACCATCCAATTATGTATTTAATATCAAATTGAGTAAGAGACAATTGATGAGAGAGGAATAGTACAATAGAAGAGAGAGAAAATCGAGGTTGTCACATCCTTCCCTCCTTACAAGGAATTTCGTCCTCAAAATTCATCCATGATTTAAGTTAAGAGACAAGTCAGGATCCATCGGGTCTAGCTATTGAACCATGGTTGTCAAGGCATTCCCAACCATGGGATGCAGATGTAGGATATCATCGTTCAGGGTGTACCTATCTCGATAATGTACATATTACTTAGTATTCCCTCATAATGTGGAATCATCATTGCATTAGTGGTTACCCAATCCTTAGTAAGCATACATTAGTTTTTTTTCTTTTATTTTCATATATTCATACGAGGATAAGGTGCATCATCATGTCTATGTTATAAGTTCTTAAACGAACATGTTCATGGTCATGACTTCAAACAAGAGTATCATCGAGTGTGTATCTCCCCTTTACTCTAGATTTTGTGTAATTTTTTTTTGGCATGAGATTAGGTATGTTACCCTCATTATTCAAGGTAAGATCTCTAGACATCATCGTATCTAGTTCATGATTTCAAGGCTACGTCTTGTATGTATAGTATGATTTCATACTAGTTCTAGCTTATCAGAGTGGTTATTGCACATTTATCAAAATTTTAACTTAAGTAAGATTCTTTCATGTATCGAGCATCATTCGAGGAACAACATTATCATCAACGTCAATGTTTTGTAACTTTCTCACTTGTATCAAGAAAGATATCCTCAAGCTCAAGCCACTCAAGCTAAGACTCATATATGTCCAACTAGACATGCTAACCACAACCATCTACCCATAACAAAAAAAATTTTACCCACCTTTCGAGAAACAAGGGTCACCACTAGATTCCTTTATATGCAACTATCAACCCGAGTATGAGGCTCATCATGGATATCACACATCCTATACATCATCTTGGGTCTTGGGGCATCTCCCTCACCTATATATCAAGCATCAAATATTAAATATCCTCTTTCTCTAGGGTTAAATATTTTCATAAGACATCTAGGGTTCAACATTATTGAGAGACCACAAAATAGGTGACTCAACTCATAAACATAGAAGTATTCTATCTAGGGACTCGTCATCAAGTATTTCATCATTCATATTTTTCAACATTTCAAATATTTTGGAGCTTAGGTATTCTAACCTTCCCCTAAGGCGGGTTGACTCATATCAAAAGGTCACCCTATTCATATGTCCCATGCTAGAGGTCCTCCTTTTTAAAGAGGTTGAGGCCCATGTAGGTCTCAAACTATATGTCACATATCATATCTCAACACGCACAAGGCTAGGTACAAGCAAACATGCCAACCCACTAGCTATGTTTAGAATATCAACCAAGTCATATACATCAACAAGGTGCTAGGTCTAGCAAGGGTGCATGGTCAAACTCATTTCATATCATCAAACTACTTGGCCCTCTCAAGGACAAACTTGGGTCTTATTAACATCAACATCATTAATAACATCAACATCAACATCAACATCGAGATCGACATTAACATCATTATCATTATCATCATCATCATCACCATCTTAGGTTGTCTATGCTAATCACTAGCCTAGCCTTTATTATGGCTCTAGACAACTCTAGATACTACAACTGTCATCTAAACTCTCACATCTAGACTTGATGTTACATCTCTTTCTCCTAGGTTTCATGGAAACTCACTGCCTTTCTACATGTGGTAACATTTTTCATATGTACATATAATAATACTTGAAATATGTTTTCTCCAACGTTTAAATAGACGATGAAAACCACCATACTCCATTCGAATAAAACCAAAATCAAAATGAGTTACCACACTCATGAGGCAGTCTAGTATCATGACACCTAGAGAACTAGCAAGAACATGCTGCACACTTGTGTAGACATCCTAAGCACATGTCATGAATCATGTCAAGGGAGGTAATTTACACAAGTCTACACCTAGTTCTAGAACATCTAGGTTCTAACCTAGAGGCTAAGTCAACCTAGTCCACAAAGGACATCTTATTATGTTTTCTAGGGTTGAGATGTAAGGTGAGTTTAGTTTGTGTTTTATGTGAGCAATGTTTGGTGTAGTTATTATTCATGCTCTGATACCATCTGTCACGGAACCAGAATCCCAGTCCCATGAACCAAATGAATACCATGCGGAAGCGTAAAGCTTAGTACACTTGAACAAATAATAAGATAAAGGAACCAACACAGTATCAACATTCAACAAGTATGAATTATACAAAATGCATTATATTCATGAATTCAGTTACATATTTCTAGAGTCAAGGTACAAGTCATTCATGTGCACTAAAACTGGATCTTACAATCAGTACAATTAGCATAGATCACCAAGCCCATCATCTTTCTAGTCATCTCTGAACCTAAAAACAACATATGAGAAATGGGTCAACACACGAGGTGCTGAGTATGGGGAAGAAAGATACATATATATATAATCTTTGCATAATTTGAAAAGATTTTAAGATGAAACGAACTAAAATAAACATGTTAACTATTTAACAAAATGTGAAACCATGTTTTATGTCATTTAACTCCATTATATCAACAATATCAAGCATGTTTAAGGCCTTTGACCATCTTCCCGTCGGAAGGGTCCGTAAGGGTGCTCAAGCTTAGCTAACCCTTTTATACAAGAGGGACCTCAAGGATGTAGCCAAGATCTAACCCTTTATCAATCAATATTATAATGGAGTTCTATATATATGTGTGTTCAAGTTATAAAACCGACGAGGCAAACATCGAGTAAGACATAGCAATACTACATGGCAATTTTTGAGCAAGTAAACAATCAAGCATACAATACATGTCTTTTCAAGCAAGAAAGTGATATTGATATAACTAGATAAGGACCATACCTGATTTAGAGATTCTTAACTTAACACGTCCATTACCATCTAGATCATAATCCAACCTGATTAAGAACAAGATTGTATACATGCATTAGATTCTTATCATTAAACCTAATTAGGTGCATTTTAGGGTTTTGGCCAAGTTAGGTTACAAGTTGCTTATTAGTACATTTGATGACCTTATACTGATTTAGATTCCATCATGTGGGTGTGGTTTAAGTGTCATATCATTTCTAGGTTTCATGTGGACATGACAAAATTTAGGACACTTATGCTCAAATTAGATCATGAGACTCATAATAGAGTAATCAAGGTCAAAGATCATCAATGAATAAAATCCAAGAATAAGAGATGGTTTAGATTAGCAATAATAGACACATTCAATGTATGGTGATGTCCACTAGTGTCTAGGTGCCATTATCCAACATGGGATAGCAATACTCAATCATACATGCAATTATGTGTCAAAAGAATCAACCATATCAAGAGGAATATTATGGACTGATATTAGAGTCAAAGAGCGACATATATTAATGATTTGAAGTTGATTAGGCATTATTCCATCATTAAGTAGCAAGATTAGCATCAAAAGGGCAATGTACATCAGTATAGTCCAATATGGTCGAATATGTACAAAAGGAGTCATGTATGATCATTAGGGGGAGTATGACCTGAAAAAACCACTAGAGGGGGGGTGAATAGGGTTTTATAATAATTTAACAATCATTTTAACTCAAAGACCCAACCACAAAAATATTGGACAAGGGGACAAGGATTTAGAGTGGTTCCAACCTTAGCAAATACTAAGGCAGTCAATCCACTACCCGGTTGCTTACCCAACCGGGATTTTGAAAGAATCAAATTTTATTACCTCGCAAGGACTTTACATAAAATTACAATTCTTTCACCAAACCCTTCGAACAGCCTTCACCTAGAAGTAGTTGCACCAACTTTGAAGCAGCCTTCTTGAAGTAACTTCAAGCTCCCCCTTGAAGTAGCCTTCCTCTTGAAGTAGCTTCCCATTGCAACAGCCTTCTTGAAGTAGTCCGAAGTCCACCTTCTCCACCGAGAAGAACCTTCTCCAATCCGTAGCCTCCAACCCTAGGAGTAGCAAGGAGAATACAAAAGATAACAAGGAACAAGAAGGAAAAATAGAAATTACAATACCACTTGTAGCACAAGGCTTGATTTCCTATATCAAGCATTTTGATCTCCTAACCAATGTATATAGAAGTGTAATTGTTGTGGATAGGAGATGCTAGCCTATAGGACACGAAATTGGAGCAAGGAGAGGAATAGCCAATGCAAGTGTTGCTCAATTTCTCAAAATAGATTTACAATTGCAAGTGTAAGCTCAAGTGTATCACAAGTGTAGATTGGTGAGTTTAGGTGTCCTAAGACATGTCCTATTTATAGGAATGACCTACAAGTGCTTAAGGACGTTCTAGACACTTTCTAGGGGGTTCCAAGTGCTTAACTAGCCGTTAGGTATAAGTTAGTTGCTTTAGCAACAGCTAGTTAATTAATTCTGCAGGTGCTGTCAGAACCCATCTCGGTCGACAATTTGTCGATCGAGAGTCCTTCTCGGTCGACAATTTGTCGACCGAGGGACTGTCTGGAGAAAGTGTTTACAACGTTCTGATCCAACTCCCAACTACTTTTTTTGTTGTGTCTAACGGCTACTTGGGTCATTCTCGGTCGAGGAATTTGTCGACCGAGAGTGTCTCGGTCAAGAAGTTTGTCGACCGAGAATAACCCTGTTTCAATATTTTAAAGTACTAAGTGTGTGTATGAGTGTGCAGATGTGACACTATTGTAGGGGATGACTTATCTAAGTGTTGTGAATGGCTAGGGAAGATCTAACGCTTGATTTACATGATGTCTAAGTACTTGTACATTATATATTTTGTACAAGTGTTTACATTTGGTTACATTCATGAAATAACAATAATTCAAGCATATAGATTTCCCAATTCTTTGTCATCCACCTTATTCCTGCAACACTCAAGTTGCACGTTAGATCGAAAAGAATGAAATGTTTGTCATAATCAAAACAAAGGGATTTATCATAATGTCCAATTTAGCCAACAATCTCCCTCTTTTTGAAGATGACAAACATTTCCTAAATATAAAATAAGGAAATATAAATCATGTGAGTTTCATACCTGAAATTTACCTTTTGTAGCCATTCGTGTTTTGCAAGTGAATGCTGGCCGAAATATTATGAAACTCATTTTATTTCATGTTTTTTGATTTTATATTATTTCTCCCCCTTTGTCATTTCAAAAAGATATCTAGGAAAAACATTTTGTATGACTTTTATATCTCCCCCTTAATTTTATGCTATGCTCCCCCTTAAAGAGATAGTCAATTTAAAAGTAAGGGATTAATGCAAAGCAATTATTGTTAATTTTAGCCACAATTTATTTCTCAATCATTTACAAAGGATGTTAAGCCTTGAAATGATATGAATTCCTTTTAATTTCATGACATATGTGTATTGATTTCTCATCCATTTTACACGGGATGTTAAGACCAAAAAAAATGATATGAGAATCCTTTAAGCTTATAATAAAGTACATAAAAAGTATTTCTAACCAAATGCACGGGACGTTAAGCCCTGATTTGTTTAGATAATTCCATTAAGACCAAGATATATATCACATTCATGAAATTCGTAGATTCCTTTATTTTCATAACCGAGATTAAAAATACTAAGGTCATAACAAGTTTCAATTTATCTTTATGATGTTCACAAAGTTTTGTAAGCTCCTTCTTAATGAAAATAGTTTTTGTGAGCTCCCCCTAAATTTTATAATTAAGACAATTTAAGGATTCTAAGGTCACAAATGATTTTGAAGATGTGATTTTGACCTTTTAATAGTTTTCAATATGATGAACACATTTTGAATGCAGTAAAAAGATGTACAAATAAGCACTTTGTCAAGCTTATTTTAGGTCGAACTTGACTACGACCATAGCACCCCTTGGTCAAATTCGATTTCAACCAAGAGGCAATTTTTGCAGATTTCCAATTTGAACACTCATATGTGAAGTATAATATCTGCATGTAATTTGATTAGATATCAATTTGAAGCATTTTGAGTGATACTCAATATGAAGATGTTCGTCCTTGATTTTCCTAGAAGATTTATATAAGCTTTGCTGTAGGTACATAAATATCAATTTCTATTTCTTCTTGTACCCATAAGATTCTTTTAAAAAATATCCTTGAAAGCACGATTAATATCTCAAGTCTAATTGAGAAATTTGTATTAATATTTTATGTGTTACGACTATTTGCTTTAGAAGAGCAAGCATTGAAGTTCTAAGCAATATATCAACAACAATTCATTTTGCTTGCCTATGTATCATCAAAGATCATTCATGCCATAATCATTATCTATTTGTGCCATAGAGTTTTATTTATTGCAACAAGCATCATCTTTGAATAATGAAATGGTGAAAGCATATCCATGATGTAATGATAGAACAATAACAACATGAAATTCAACATATGGTTTCTATGAAAGAATACTTAGAATAGACCATGAAGGCAGTAATTTGACTTAAATCAACATGGTTCATAATTTTCAGTTTTAACCTAAACCATGTAGAGAATAAACCAAATTAATCTCATATAAGTTTTCAAAGATGATTTCCAGAATTTAAACTTTATTTTTCATGTACAAACAGTTATTAACAACAAATAGATAGCAATTTGATTAATTTAAAAAACACATTCAGCAGATTCATTACAGACTGGAAATCAGTAACCTGCTGGGTCGACCATTTCTCGACCGACAGTTCTCTCGGTCGACAGTTTCTCGACTGAGAAAGGTTCTGTATTGTTTCAGATCTGTTTTCAGGAATTGTTTACAAGTACAAGCAAAAATATGAAAGTTAAAGCTTGATTTGGTTGAGATATTTAAATATCAAAGAAACATTTAGGTTAAATCTCAACTAATCATATACATTTTAAGAATCCAAACTAAAACAAGTAGTTTAAGATGTATATTTGGAAATTTTAATTTCTTGGATTAACTTAGTGTCCTATTATGTTAAGTTGAGATAGACATAGAAATATACAACTTAGAGTCTTTGGTCATATCTCAACTTAATTTTATCCATTTAGTTTGGGGATTTTGGAACCCATACTAACTCGACATCCTTTTTCTTGTAAGGACATGAAAAAGAATAGTGTCCAAGGCGCAAACAGTAATGACAACATATAGAATCAACCTCATATCTCCTTCTATGATTTTGTTCTAGGTTGTTCTTGGGTATATATGTATTTGTGCCTTTAGGTACATACATAGATTGGCTTTTTGGCACTTGTGTTCTTTCCCAACTAGGTTTTTGATAAGATTTTCCTTTAGGCTTGTAACCTAGTCCTCTCCTTCCAATTTGATGGTAAGAATTATTTAAGATTTTATCAAGAGTGTCATTATTACTCAAACTACTAACTTTTTGTTGCAGCTTAACAATCTCATCCATTCTCTTATTGATGTCTAACTTTGCTTGATCTAGATTAGATAGAAAGGAATCTCTTTCTTTTACAATAATATCATAATCTAGATGTGTACACAAAATAGGTTGTTTTTGAAGATCATTTACTTGAGTTTGCAAATTTAATTTTTTTAGGGAAAGAAGATTGCAATTTGCTTCTACAGATTTTAGCTTAATATCATGATCTTCAATATCCTTTTTGAGATCTTCATTTTCATATGTGAGATCAAGAAGCTTAGCATGTAACTCATCATTTGCTTTATTAGATTTCTTTAATTTCTTCTTGCACTCAATATATTTATTATGTGTCTCTTCAAGACCAGCAACTAGCTCTTCTTTAGATAAATAAAAAAGACTTACCTCATCTTCTTCTTCTTCACTTATTGTAGCAATAAGGCATTCTTTATGCGCATCTTCCTTCTTTGACCTCCATGGACAGTTAAATGTAGTGTGTCTTGTTCCTAAGCACCAATTGCAACTTGTTGAAGATTGGTCCATGCTTTTCCTTTGCTTGCGGTTGTTAACGCCACCACCCTTCATCCTTCAAGACTCGATTAGAGCTCCTTGAAGCCTGCTCTGATACCAATTGAAAAAACCACTAGAGGGGGGTGAATAGGGTTTTATAATAATTTAACAATTATTTTAACTCAAACAACCAACCACAAAAATATTGGACAAGTGGACAAGGATTTAGAGTGGTTCCAACCTTAGCAAATACTAAGGCAGTCAATCCACTACCCGGTCGCTTACCCAACCGGGATTTTGAAAGAATCAAATTTTATTACCTCGCAAGGACTTTACATAAAATTACAATTCTTTCACCAAACCCTTCGAACATCCTTCATCTAGAAGTAGTTGCACCAACTTTGAAGCAGCCTTCTTGAAGTAACTTCAAGCTCCCCCTTGAAGTAGCCTTCCTCTCGAAGTAGCTTCCCATTGCAACAACCTTCTTGAAGTAGTCCGAAGTCCACCTTCTCCACCGAGAAGAACCTTCTCCAATCCGCAGCCTCCAACCCTAGGAGTAGCAAGGAGAATACAAAAGATAACACAGAACAAGAAGGAAAAATAGAAATTACAATACCACTTGTAGCACAAGGCTTGATTTCCTATATCAAGCGTTTTGATCTCCTAACCAATGTATATAGAAGTGCAATTGTTGTGGATAGGAGATTCTAGCCTATAGGACATGAAATTGGAGCAAGGAGAGGAATATCCAATGCAAGTGTTGCTCAATTTCTCAAAACAGATTTACAATTGCAAGTGTAAGCTCAAGTGTATCACAAGTGTAGATTGGTGAGTTTAGGTGTCCTAAGGCATGTCCTATTTATAGGAATGACCTACAAGTGCTTAAGGACGTTCTAGACACTTTCTAGGGGGTTCCAAGTGCTTAACTAGCCGTTAGGTATAAGTTAGTTGCTTTAGCAACGGCTAGTTAATTAATTCTGCAGGTGCTGTCAGAACCCATCTCGGTCGACAATTTGTCGATCGAGAGTCCTTCTCGGGCGACAATTTGTCAACCGAGGGACTGTCTGGAGCAAGTGTTTACAACATTCTGATCCAACTCCCAACTACTTTTTCTGTTGTGTCTAACGGCTACTTGGGTCATTCTCGGTCGAGGATTTTGTCGACCGAGAGTGTCTCGGTCAAGACGTTTGTCGACCGAGAATAACCCTGTTTCAATATTTTAAAGTACTAAGTGTGTGTATGAGTGTGCAGATGTGACACTATTGTAGGGGATGACTTATCTAAGTGTTGTGAATGGCTAGGGAAGATCTAACGATTGATTTACATGATGTCTAAGTACTTGTACATTATATATTTTGTACAAGTGTTTACATTTGGTTACATTCATGAAATAACAATAATTCAAGCATATAGATTTCCCAATTCTTTGTCATCCACCTTATTCCTGCAACACTCAAGTAGCACGTTAGATCGACAAGAATGAAATGTTTGTCATAATCAAAACAAAGGGATTTATCATAATGTCCAATTTAGCCAACAATCTCCCCCTTTTTGAAGATGACAAAGATTTCCTAAATATAAAATAAGGAAATATAAATCATGTGAGTTTCATACCTGAAATTTACCTTTTGTAGCCATTGGTGTTTTGCAAGTGAGTGCTGGCCGAAATATTATGAAACTCATTTTATTTCATGTTTTTTGATTTTATATTATTTCTCCCCCTTTGTCATTTCAAAAAGATATCCAGGAAAAACATTTTGTATGACTTTTATACCTCCCCCTTAATTTTATGCTATGCTCCCCCTTAAAGAGATAGTCAATTTAAAAGTAAGGGATTAATGCAAAGCAATTATTGTTAATTTTAGCCACAATTTATTTCTCAATCATTTACAAAGGATGTTAAGCCTTGAAATGATATGAATTCCTTTTAATTGCATGGAATATGTGTATTGATTTCTCATCCATTTTACACGGGATGTGAAGACCAAAAAAAATGATATGAGAATCCTTTAAGATTATAATAAAGTACATAAAAAATATCTCTAACCAAATGCACGGGACGTTAAGCCCTGATTTGTTTAGAGAATTCCATTAAGACCAAGATATATATCACATTCATGAAATTCATAGATTCCTTTATTTTCATAACCGAGATTAAAAATACTAAGGTCATAACAAGTTTCAATTTATCTTTATGATGTTCACAAAGTTTTGTAAGCTCCTTCTTAATGAAAATAGTCTTTGTGAGCTCCCCCTAAATTTTATAATTAAGACAATTTAAGGATTCTAAGGTCACAAATGATTTTGAAGATGTGATTTTGACCTTTTAATAGTTTTCAATATGATGAACACATTTTGAATGCAGTAAAAATATGTAAAAATAAGTACTTTGTCAAGCTTATTTTAGGTCGAACTTGACTACGACCATAGCGCCCCTTGGTCAAATTCGATTTCAACCAAGAGGCAATTTTTGCATATTTCCAATTTGAACACTCATATGTGAAGTATAATATCTGCATGTAATTTGATTAGATATCAATTTGAAGCATTTTGAGTGATACTCAATATGAAGATGTTCGTCCTTGATTTTCCTAGAAGATTTATATAAGCTTTGCTGTAGGTACATAAATATCAAATTCTATTTCTTTTAGTACCCATAAGATTCTTTAAAAAAATATCCTTGAAAGCACGATTAATATCTCAAGTCGAATTGATAAATTTGTATTAATATCTTATGTGTTACGACTATTTGCTTTAGAAGAGCAAGCATTGAAGTTCTAAGCAATATATCAACAACAATTCATTTTGCTTGCCTATGTATCATCAAAGACCATTCATGCAATAATCATTATCTATTTGTGCCATAGAGTTTTATTTATTGCAACAAGCATCATCTTTGAATAATGAAATGGTGAAAGCATATCCATGATGTAATGATAGAACAATAACAACATGAAATTTAACATATGATTTCTATCAAAGAATACTTAGAATACACCATGAAGGCAGTAATTTGACTTAAATCAACATGGTTCATAATTTTCAGTTTTAACCTAAACCATGTAGAGAATAAACCAAATTAATCTCATATAAGTTTTCAAAGATGATTTCCAGAATTTACACTTTATTTTGCATGTACAAAAAGTTATTAACAACAAATAGATAGCAATTTGATTAATTTAAAAAACACATTCAGCAGATTCATTACAGACTGGAAATCAGTAACCTGCTCGGTCGACCATTTCCCGACCGGCAGTTCTCTCGGTCGACAGTTTCTCGACCGAGAAAGGTTTTGTATTGTTTCAGACCTGTTTTCAGGAATTGTTTACAAGTAAAAGCAAAAATATGAAAGTTAAAGCTTGATTTGGTTGAGATATTTAAATATCAAAGCAACATTTAGGTTAAATCTCAACTAATCATATACATTTTAAGAATCCAAACTAAAACAAGTAGTTTAAGATGTATATTTGGAAATTTTAATTTCTTGGATTAACTTAGTGTCCTATTATGTTAAGTTGAGATAGACATAGAAATATACAACTTAGAGTCTTTGGTCATATCTCAACTTAATTTTATCCATTTAGTTTGGGGATTTTGGAACCCATACTAACTCGACATCCTTTTTCTTGTAAGGACATGAAAAATAATAGTGTCCAAGGCGCAAATAGTAATGACAACATATAGAATCAACCTCATATCTCCTTCTATGATTTTGTTCTAGGTTGTTCTTGGGTACATATGTATTTGTGCCTTTAGGCACATCACAAGAAGGCCAACCATCTTGACCAAACCATGCCAACACCTCCATAGTCGAAACAAAATTCATCCAAAGAAGGTGTTTTAGTCGACACACACTCAAGACACACCAACAAGGTCAAAACATAGGTCTCAACACTTGACCAAGCTCAACATTGTTAACAACAAGCAAAACCCTAGCATCACCACATGATTCCACCTCATCAACCAAGGTCCAACAAGGAGCCCCATAGTATCATTCTCTCTCTCATGATGATAAAGCACTAAGGGGGCACTCAACATGTGACAAAATGCAAGATAACCCCTCAGCATGGGTAAATTTCAACTTGGTCCAAAATAAGGATACAAAGCTCAAACATCATCCAAATGGGACCAAACTGAAAACATAAGCTTTTTACATGTTAACAAAACATATCAAAGGATTATTTTAAGGTTTAAACATCTTATTAAGCAAATTAAGCATACTCAAACACTAAGTTAGGTCAAGGGCCTTACAGTAATGAGTTTTGGGATACTACCCTTAGTTGATTATGAGTGATACTATATCACAAACTAGTGGGAAGTGTAGAAACCATGTGTCATATTGAAATAAGTGCTTTTTAGAAAAAAAATATGAAATCTCTAAACCCAAAGAGATTATCATAAAACTTGATGATACCTATTAATGGTCTTACTAATTTAATTATCAACAAGAGTTAGGATGTGAACATTTTAAGTGAGCCATTTATAACATACTATGACAACAACACTTTACTACTTTGAAGTTAAATGAACTATAGTAAGTGTGTTGTTCTACCAACTCTAGAAATTTTATGTGGGCTAGTTGTTTTGCATCTAATTTATTTTCCAAAAGTAAATTTTGTGTCATTACAATTAAAAACATCACAATTTGAGCCTAGATTATTTGTATGAGAGTGGGATCCACTCCCTACAAAAAAAATGTTAAGAATAAAACATCCATTCCGAACACACTCAAAGATATGATGGAATAGGTGTAAAATTTTCAGATGTCAATAAATGGTATTCAAAACAACCAAAATGTAGCAGCGGAATCAAACAAATGACTATATTCAATTTTCACAAAAAAATACAAAAGTACGTTATAATCTCCCCTATGGGTTTACATGTGTGAAACAACATAAGGATCTAAGTAGAGGGAAGTCTAAAATACTTGATATCTTGTCTCTAGAGCAACATCACCAAGTGCTAGGTCCATGCCTAAAGCTATGTTCTCCTGATTCAACTCAAGAACTTGTCCTAACCTGGGTGGTTGGCAGAGCACGTAGAAAAAGGGAAAGGAAATAAGGTATGTGTCAAAATATTGAATAAGTAAAAAAGATAATGATAAAATTGAAGCATAAATATATGGATTCATCACATGATGAGAGGGCTAAGAAGATGAGGCATATTATAAAAAATAGATTCTTGCCAAAAACCAACAAATAATAATATTTGAATGAATGATCGATATTGGACTACATTAACTAAGTAGGGTTGAGGCACCTACCAGACCTCAACCTATAGGTGAGGGGAGAATTAATACATTCCCACTCACCTACACATATTTTTATAAGGGGGAGATTATGATGTTCCCCAGGACGAATTAACACATTCCCTACTATGGGTGGCTGTACATAAGTACCATTACTATAGCTAAATAGTCCATAAAATCAACATGCTAGAAAAGAAATCATGGCAAGTAAAGGCATTATATAAGTTAGAACACGGCAGTGGGGTACAAGACCCAAGAAAAAGAATATCATTACCAATTTTGAGGCAATTTAACAAAAGAATCATGAATAGAGGGAATAGGGTTCATTAAGGCCTCATTATGGAAATATAAGGTTTGGTTGCAATTATCCCAACATAGGGTGTAAGTAATGCACATACATATAGAGTGATTGCACATACATAAAGAGGGATTGTGTAATGCCTGGGCCCACTGCCCAAGGCTCTAGTAGAGTTTCAGGAATGACGATTGGCCCCACAGACCACCACTAGCCTCAACTGCACACTTTGTCCTCACTCACGCACAAGTCAGGGTCAACTTCCCGACTGGTCACCCATCCCAGTACTACACCAAGCTGAGCATGCTTAACTATGGAGTTCTTTAGTGATGGGCTCCTAGAAAAGGAGGTGTACCTTGGTGATATGGGTAGTTCAATCATTCCTTTTAAGATCAACTTATCCACAGCCTCAAATCCTGGGATGTTACAATCTCCCCCACTTAGACTCTTGACATCCTCATCAAGGATCAACTATATGGCCTCGTAATATGACCCCATTTCAGTGCAGACCCATAATGGCCCATGGACACTCAGCTCCTGATCACGGAATACCAGTGCAAGGGTGGCTACGTCAACCATGGACAACCCTTTCCTACATGCCTGGACCACACAGTTCAAGACTGGCATGACATGCCCATGTGGGCCCCACCTACTGGAGGGGTTATGACTCTGATACCATTTGTAATGCATGGGCCCACTGCCCAAGGCTCTAGTTGAGTTTCAGGAATGACGAATGGCCCCACTGACCACCACTAGCCTCAACTGCGTGCTTTGTCCTCACTCACATGCAAGCCGGGGTCAACTTCCCGACTGGTCACCCATCCCAGTACTACTCCAAGCTGAGCACACTTAACTATGGAGTTCTTTAGTGATGGGCTCCCAGAAAAGGAGGTGCACCTTGGTGATATGGGTAGTCCAATCATTCCTTTTAAGATCAACTTATCCACGGCCTCAAATCCTAGGATGTTATAGATTGCACATACCTCTCATATGATTTCAACTACCAACTTTCATCGCTTTATTGAGTCCAAGACCAACTTCTCCTGTTTCCAATGTATAACCATGTATTAGGGTATGTTATATGCATTTTTTTTTAGGATAAGCGATCTTTTATATTAGATTTGCAAATCTGCTCTAATGCAGTTCTTTACAATAGTAGGGAAAGAACTAAAGCTACTGAACGAAAAACTACTACTAGAGGCTAGTCGGGCTACATGATGTGCAACCCCATTTGCCAATCTACGACAGAACACAAAGGAAATGCTAGTAAACGATAAGCTAAGGTGAGCTATGTCATCAAGGATGGTTCCCAGGAGATCTGCTCTTCTAGTCCCGGCCTCAATAAACTTGATCACTGCTTCAGCATCAGATTCCAGAATCACTTGGGTGAGGTTCATGTCTTTGGAGAGGATGAGTCCTTCTCTAATGGCTAGTGCTTCAGCGCATCGCGGGTCCTTAAGTGACGGCTGCTTCTTCCCGACGATTCTTGTTGCTTCACCATCCGCTGTCCTCCACACCATCCCAAGCCCGTCCATGCCCTTCACGTTCACAACAGCATCACAATTGATCTTCACGTTCCCTGCCGGCGGCCTGGTCCAACCCGCAGCTGTGTCTGCGCTCGTGCAGCCCGGCTGCCTGCTCGACGCCTCCGGGTGATAACAAACCAATGGAAGAAGTGAGTTATTAATGATCATCGGGCTGCGGACCTTGTTCCCAAACGTAACGTCATTTCTCCTGCTCCATATTGCCCAAAGAGCAGCAATCATATCATCATCTGCTTTCCCACGTAAAGGCCACACTGCTGCCATGAGAGCTGCCCGCACCGGTTTGGTGCCCAGTTGGCTCACACGCCACTGTGTTTCCATCGGATAATCCTTCCATAGTTCCCAAGCCTGGTCACACTTGAAGAGCATGTGACTGATATCTTCATTTCCCTTCCCGCAAATATTAAAAATCCCATCTTGATGGCAGTACCTATCAAACAACCTTCCCACGGTGGCCAACGAGCCAACGGCGCATCGCCAAAGAAAGTGTGCTGCTTTGGGAGCTAATCTCGTCTTCCATATCGCCCGCCACACTTCTCTTTCCACATGGTTGATCGGATGTTCATTGCTTCTTGGTTGTTGTGTAGCCATCCAATAGGCGGACCTCACTGTATACTCCCCACTTCTGCTTGGTCTCCAGAAGATACCATTCGGTCTCGTCGAGATTCCTAGAGGAGTCGCACAAACCATATCAGCCACATGTTGTGCTAGCATCTCGTAGATCAGCCCCCGGTTCCATTGCATGGTATCATGGTCTATTAATTGGTGCACCTGCTGTACTGTAAGAGAAGATATTCCCCACCTAGATTCGATGCTGCCATCTAGATTGGGAATCCAGTTGTCGGACCATATGTTTATGTCTTTGCCGTCACCCACTCTCCACTGCATGCCATCTAGTATTATGCTCTTAGAATTCCATATGCTCCTCCACGTGAAACTTGGGTTGTGGCCCCGTCTTGCTTTGAGAACACTGCTGGATGGGAAATACTTAGCCTTGAGAACTTTGTACACCAACGTCTCACTTCTGTGGAACAACCTCCAAATTTGTTTGGCAAGAAGGACTTGATTGAAGACACCAATATCCCGGAAGCCCATACCTCCTTGGTTTTTCGGTGTGCAGAGCTTTTCCCAACTGACCCATGCTATTTTCCTTTCACTATCTTTGGCTCCCCACCAAAATCTAGCAATGGAAACGTTGATGGCGTCTAGAAGATAAGCTGGCAACTGGAAAATACTCATCAAGTACGTTGGAATTGCTTGCGCCACTGCCTTGATTAGAACCTCCTTTCTCGCTTTGGATAACAGTTTTTCCTTCCAACCTTGAAGTTTATTCCATACCCGCTCCTGAATGTACGAGAAGGCTTGCTTCTTGGACCTCCCCACCGTTGCTGGTAGTCCTAGGTACTTTCCATGTTTCTCCACCTCTTTAACTTGAAGTACATGGCAAATCTCGTCTTTCCTCTCCCTGGACACTCCTTTGCTGAAGGCCACCTCAGTTTTTGATAGGTTGATTTTCTGTCTGGATGCCCGTTCGTACTGGCTGATAATGTCAGCTAATATCAGGCATTCTTCTTTGGTTGCCCTCACAAAAAGAAGGAGTCATCTGCAAAGAAAAGGTGAGAAATGTGCGGCCCATGCCGGCTGGCTCGCACTCCATGGATTTTTTTCTGTTGTGTTGCCAAGTTTAATAAAGAAGAAAAAGCTTCAGCATATAAAATGAAAAGGTAAGGGGAGAGAGGGTCACCCTGTCGCAGTCCTCTGGATGGTTGAGTCTTCCTGGTACGGTCCCCATTGATAGCAAAGGAATGAGATACTGACGACATACAGTTCATAATTTTTCTCCTCCAAAGCTCTCCGAATCCCAAACTCTCCTGCACGTAATCCACAAACCCCCATTCTACTCGGTCATAGGCTTTAGACATGTCAAGTTTCAGTGCGATATGTCCCTTCTTTTTCCTCTTCTCTCCTTTCATGGTGTGAAATAATTCGTATGCCACCAGCACATTGTCGGAAATAAGCCTTCCCGGGATGAAAGCACTTTGCTGTTCTGAAATGATTTTATCCATCAACGGACGCAAACGATTGGCAAGGACTTTAGCTGCAATTTTATAAACAACATTGCACAGACTTATAGGCCTAAACTCCCCGATCTCCTTTGGTGATTTCACTTTTGGTATGAGGACTACCAACGTAGAGTTCATATCATTTATGTTGTAATCAAATTTCCACCACCCCTTAATGTAATTTGCCACATCGTCACCCACAATGTGCCAATATTTTTGAAAAAACATGGCTTTCATACCATCTGGCCTGGGTGCTTTGTTCGGGTGCATTCCTTTCAACGCTGCTTGGATTTCTTCATTGCTGATTTCTTTTTCCAGCTCTCCATTTTCTGCCTCTCCAATTTTCCTCTCTATCCCTGCCACTGCCTCCTCCCAACCCGTCGGATGTGATGTTTGGAACAGCCCCTGGAAGAAAGTAGTAATGACTCTCTCAATCTCTTCTTCCTTCGTTTTCCATTGTCCCTCATTATCATTGATGCCCTTGATCTTATTTCTCTTCTTCCGGTGAGATGCTTTGTGATGAAAGTACGTCGTGTTCCGGTCTCCAGCCTTCATCTCATTTACCCTCGCTCTAGCATGCCAGTATTTTTCATCACGTCTATGCCACTCCTGAAGCTCGGCTGCCATGCGTGCGCATCTGTCAAGGTTGGTTCTATCCGGCGGTAAAAGTTGTGCCTCTCCAAGCTGTGCTTCTAGCTCCTTGATTCTGCTTTTCATTTTCCCGAACTTCTCATTTGCCCAGGACTTTAGCTTAAGGCCACATCTTTCCATCTTCCCTTGTAACTCCATCGCAGCTCCTCCTTCCCAAGCTTCTTTAACGATTTGTTCATATGCCTCATCCTCCACCCACATGGGTTCAAAGAAAAAGTTATCTTGTTGCCTTCTTTGACGCCTTCGCCTGTACTCCGTATGAATGATAACCGGGGAATGATCCGACTCTACCAAAGGTAAATGGATAACTCTCGCCTGTGGAAAACTCACTGCCCAAGTGGGGCCCGCGAGTGCCCTATCCAGCCTTTCACGAACAAGCATTTCAGGTGTTGTTCCCCTCTGCCATGTGAAGATACTGCCATTATATCCCAGATCTGTCAGATCACAATCATCTATCACATCCCGGAAATCATGCATGTAGCGTAGGGGCTTCGGTGGACCTCCCATTTTTTTTGTGTTAGAAACAATTTCATTGAAGTCTCCAAAGAACATCGTAGGTAGATCAGATGCATTTTTTAGTTCATGTAAAGAAAACCCCTATTTTTGAACAAAACTTCAATTTAGACTATAAAAACATCACCATTTATCTAGTTAAGTTCTTCTGACTAAGAAAACATATAATTTGCATATTTTGGAGTTATGAAGGTTGAAGTGTATTTTTGGTGATTTTTAGGTATTTAATTAATTTTCTATAAACTCTTTCTAAAAAAACTCTAAAAAAACCGTAGAACTATTTTTGTTAGAAAAATCACATTTTTTCAAGTTCAAAACATATTTTCTTTTTATTTTTGGACAAGGGAATAAATAGTTATGAATTTCTCAAAATTCACTAATAGGAAATGGCCACATCATCAAACCGATCGCGATAAGCGAAGAGAGAGAGAGAAAAAAATACCATTTGACCCAAGATCAGGGTTTGGATTAGGTAACCAAACTAGATCTTCTAGAGAAGCTAAAATAACAAGAAACCAAAACCGTAGAAGAACATGGTAAATAGAGATGTAGATCATCGATTTTAAACATAGAAGCATGAGTTTTAAGCATGTAGAAAGAAATATATGAGAAGGGGATTAAAAAACTCACCTCTAGGGAATGTGGATAGGTCCAATAAGTAAGTTTCCCAATCTCAGAGAGGCTAGTTTCTCCAACAAAGCTTGTATCTCGAGCAAGAAGAACCATCTCCACTTTAGAGGTGAAAAACCCTAACAAACAAACATGGAGATGGGGCATTTAAGGGCTCTAGGTGGGGTTTCATCGTGTAAGACTAGGGTTTTGACTTAGAGGAATGTGGAAGGAAGACTAAAAACATGATAATAGGGAAGGAAAGGAGATACTTATCATTTTTTGTCAAAATCATCACAGAGGAGTTTAAGAAGTCCTAAATAGAGAAATTTGGAACCCTAAGAGCCTTCTTCACCAAGGTAGGCACCCTCTTTTACCTTGGGACAGAAAATTCATGTACAAACATAGAAGGAATGATTATCTAAGATATAGGAAAGAAAGGAGAGTAAGAGTTTTTGAATTGGGAGTTGGGAAGGGTAGACATGGCTTTATAAAGAAGGGGGCAAGCATGAGGTGTCTATGGGACTTTCCATGTGTCCTTAGGCTAGGGCTTCATGGCCATGCAAGAGGACTTCTCATAGAGACTTCTTGTATATCAAATTTCGGTCCTAAAAGCCCATGGAAACTTCTAGGCCATCCCCACCGTCCTCCAATCAAAGAAATAACCCCATTGGTTGATAGCTTTTAAAGATAAGCTCATTTATAAAGAGGGTAATCCCTAAAATGCCCTTGGAGAGAAACACCTTCAAACCAAGGTGCAACTAGGTGCACCATGGTTCAAAATCTCGAGACTGGTAAAGGAAATATCTAAGGATTATAATTCATGTGATAATTTGCAAAGAAAACCTCCCAAATGGGTAAATTGCAATAAAGTAAAAAATGTACCGAAAATTGCATAACTTGCACAAACAACATCCAAATTGAACCAAATTTGAAACTTAGGCTCATTTTGTGATTTAAAAACATAAAAAAAAATTATAAGGTTTAGAACGCCTCATAAGGTCCTTAAATATACTTTCACTGGGGTATTTGTCCATAAATCCTTTGATTGGTACAAATAATGAATAAATGTTCATCAAACCACTATAAATTCTATTAATTAAACATTAAGGACATAAATGAAAGGGAAACTTGGGAAAGAGGATTATATGGAGATTACATCTAAGATTCAGTATGTTACATTTTTACTCATAGTTTTCAATAATAAAAAATACAGATAATAGTGTTCAATAAATGAAACATGTATGTGTGTGCAAAATATATAAAAAAACCCAAAATTATGGTCCATATATGTCATCTTTGACTTAACTAATTTTTTAGTTAGATTTTTTTGGCCACCAGAAATTAGTTATTAGACTTCATTAACATATTGGAGACAAAGAGATAGGTCAAAGTATATGTCATCTTAGAATCCTCTTCATGCTAGATAAGAAATAATCAATGAGAATATGAAAAGGAAATGGGTGCACATAGTAAATATGTGGACATGTAAAACATAGATTTGGAAGATACTTAAGATTGCAAATTTAATGAATATGGGTAAAAGTGGAAAGACGACCCAAGATTTTACTATGAAGTAAGCTTGTGCATATGAATGTTACTTGAACTACTAAATGGGTGAAAGTCATAATGTTTACATGGATTTTTTTAATGAATTTTATATTGGAATATTGGTAGAATGATAGACAACATGACATAAACAGAGCTTGTTGTCATCAGTCACATGTAAAAAGATTTTGTTGTCATGATTAATTTGGATAATGGAGAGAAATTTATTTGGAGAGGCACTCATTTAAAAAAAATACTTATTTCAATTCAGTAAACTTAACACAAACACAAAGGGACACACAAACACACACACACAGAAACACATAAAGAAACACACACACATTATATGTATACTTATGTGTAATGCCATTAAAATGGCATATGTGAAATCTCTTAATAAAGACAACATTATGGATTGAATCAACAATGTCTAGAATGATGTATTCAAAAATTGATAACCATATCACATCTATATCATGAGATATTGAAATGTATCATCTCATGATTACTGCAATTTTCCCAAATTGGTATTGATTAGACAATATACACATTCTTTCATGAGATTATCTAAGAATGTAAAATTGAGGTGATTTTTGATATATAAGTTATCTACGAGGTATTATTCACTTCCATAAGGTTATATTGTTATGTAGAGTTGAGAAATCATCATATTTGAAGAAGGGTACATGTAAATAGCATAGACTTAAGTATACAAGCAGTTTATCTATCTATATATCTATATATATGTATGTATATAGAGAGAGAAGGATGATCATATGAGAGACAAGTTGCATGAGAATTGTGATTTTCATCCATTTGATCTAGATATAGGTGTTGTAACGAATCTGATATGATAAAACTTATGAGTGCATGTGATGGCATGGTACAACATCCCAAAAAGTAGTTGTCAGGCTATCACTGCGAACACCGCAATAGTACAACCACTACAGGAGTAGAGGTTCCATATACCAAGCTTGTTCCCAGCCATTAACCCAGATGGAAACAATCAATATTTTATTAAATTTACAAACATCTTGTGATGTATTCTCCATTGATTGTAAATTAGGCTTAATACTAAGAACTTAGCTATAGTTCTCTACATTTCACGATATCTAGTTTCATCAAGAACATTTGTATTTTTTTAATAGAGTTAGATTTTGTTTGTAGTTATCAATGGTGTGAATTAATATCCTCTTATACCAAATGCATTAATAAAATAGTACATTCATAATGTCTAACAATACACATTCATGTCACTAAATTAATTCACACACCTCACCAATAACTTATACCTGTTGCACGCACACAACTATATATACATGATCTATAAGTTGCATGTCTCATTAAAAGCTAAAAATCCATACTCAAATTTATATTTATCTAAGATGATGAGCTTATTGTTTTCTTGTTATTCGATGTGGACACTAAGATAATGTTTTCTAGATTGAAATAGGTTCTTCTTTGTTTCTTTCATCGAGGAGAGAGATTGTAATAGAATTGTTAAGGCCAGACTCTATTTTTTTGGTGGACGGTTGGTCCTCATGAAAAGATGGAGATTGTATCCAACCTTGGAGTGGGATGTGCTCTCTATAATTCCTTGTTGGATGAGGTTTGTGACACCCATAGCCACACAAAGAGAGATTACTCAAAATAAGCACAGAATTATCATTAACAATAACATTACCACAAAATAGGGTAAATTAAACTCGATCACATAAAGGTACCTCAAGCTGAATGCATCATACTCAAAGCCATAGACTACTACAGAATACGCCTTTGGTGTCGGTTGTTTAACCCCCTTTGGCGATGGTTTTCAAGAACGCCTATGTGGGCGCCGCTAAAGGTCGAACTCTTCGACGTCGGTTTTCTAACCGATGCCTATATGATCTATAGGCATCAGTTATATATAGTTGGCCGACGTCTATAGGGTTCACGCCATAAAAAAGGGCACCACCTAGGACGCTTTCTGCGTCGACTGACAACTGAACAACCGATGCCATACTCCCAGACAGGCGTCAGTTTTATATGAATAAGAGACTCCTTTTCCAACATGGCCGTGCTTTCCTGCATGGTCAGGTTGTTTTTCATATTAGGCATCAGTTTTTATCCAATAACTGACGTTGTAGGCCTTTGATGACTGTGTTCTATAAATAACTGACGCCTATACTTTAACTTTTTTTTTCTTATCAGTTTGCAGGCCTGCTGTGGCTGGTCAGCAGGATGAGAACCTGTACTTCAATTTTCTGAACTGCAGGTTTACGACATCCATTGATATCAACCTACAAACAAGCCACAAACCTGCAAAATCAACAAATATTTTTTCACACAAGTAGATACATTCAGACATCAATTCAATTCTCACATTCACACATGTAGAAATATTCAAATACATGTACAAACATTCAGACATGTATAAACATTCAGAAATATTCATTTACAAAATATCATTTAGCATCGCTATCAGCATCCCAATTATATCTTACAATCACCACTGCTTGTATGGCTTTTGCCCATTCTTGTCTTACTTCATTTAATGCTTCCATCGTATATGGAGCATGTACATTTTTTAAGCGTTTACCTATAGTGTGGTCAATTTTAAACACCTACAAAGAGAATGATGTATATATATAAGTAATAATATAAAAATAAGATTGATATGTTTCATACTAACTAATGAGACTATATATAATACCTCATGTATGGTATTAATATCCAATGCGGCATGTCAGATAATCATCTGCATAAATCGCATCACATAGTATGCGCATGCCCAACCGTTGTCTTGTGTAGCGCACTATAAATTGAAACATACAAAATATTAAAAAAATACAACTAAGCACAGTTCACATAAATAATATATACATTGGAGTCGGGAACTTACTTTTACGTTCTCCCAAATTATTGGCTGGTTCTTTCTCCTTGGGACATTTCCTCCAGCATTTTTTAATGCATCTAAACCCCTACATGTTAATGTAACACAGTAAATTGCATAATTAAATAGTAATGTAATAACAGATGTTAACGGATATAAAAATGAAATATTTCTCACCAGAATAATGGAATTCTCAATATGTGTCCAATTTTAGTGTTCAATGTACTTCCCGCAGGATCTAGATAATAAACAGTGAATGTCCCGGGGACAATAACTAGTAACTCCCAATGTCTACCGCTAGAGGTAAAAAAGTTAAAAATTAATAACTCAAAATGCACAATAAAAATGGAATTTTCTTAAGTCCAAATTATAAATAAAGTAAACTTACTTGACATTGAATGGAGCTATTATTATCGTCTTCTTTTGCTGACCGAAAATTGTAAAAGCATCTATACAGTATTGTTGAACACTATCAGGATCTTTAGCTACCATAATAATCAATGATGGAATCAAAAATCCCACATGATCAAATGCAAATTGTTTGCATTGATCTTCGACTAAGTAGCTGCAAAACATGTATTACGTATGCATTAATATATAAGAAACCAGATCACCAGATCTTACACAAGGTATATGGATGTATAAACAAGATCTCACCTTATTCATGTCTCTATCATTGATGTATTCAGCCAATCATACATAAACAGCTCAATAATATCTTGTATAAATAAAGAGCTATCATATGATTGACCTGCATAAACTGCTTCTAAAGAAACAATTGTAGGGCAATGTATATTATGTGCCCGTAGCCAACATGCCATTCCCCTACAAGCAGGACCTAACAGGTATTTTAGGTCAGTTGGAACCCAACTTGGTAATGCAGGAAGTGGAGGTGGAGGCCTAGGTGCTCCGGGTGTCTTCTTTTTAACCTGTATATATAATTTCAGATTAGTTGATCTCATATATACACATTAACAATCTAAAGTAATGTAAATTTATCTTACAATTTCAGTAGTGTAGACGACATCTGCTTTGGGCCACAATATCACCCCGCCTTCTGCCTCACCAAGTGTATCAATATCTGGGTGGGCATATGGCAATGCAGCTTCCCTCCAATCGGGTAATACACATATCGGGCTCACACGAACGTAGCCCTGCGGCATTGGAGTCCCATGAAACGTTGCCCCAGGAAGGGACTAGTAAGCCTGTGCTTCTGCAACAACATAGTCTTGCATTCTTAAGCGGCATGGCTTCAATGCCTACAAATCTACATAAAGAATGTTATACATATATACATATCATCTTGATAACATATCATCTTGAAAAGACTAGCTACAATGTCATAAACAATACTTACAACAGACATGCTAGGCGATGGGTCTCTAGGATTACTCGCAGTCTGTGCATCAGGAGAAGAGTGGGTCACCATAGGTTGATTGGAAGCCTGAGATGCCTGCCACCGCACTAGTTCTTCCTTGACCTTCTCAGCAACTATATCATTGACCTTCTTAGCAACTATATCCTCGACTCTCTTATTCTCCTATACATGGATAAAAGAAACATTAGCTTCTTATTATTGAATTCCCTTTTGCAGTAACATTCTAAAAAAAGAATAGGTTACCTCTTCTTGTAAAAGTCCTGCTCTGGGTTTGCGCTGGGATGACCCAAAGAATGCTTTGATGCCCACACCAGCACCTACACCCATAACATGTCCAAGATGCTATGGGTTACCCAGAGAAACTGTTAATTCATCCCTTGTGCCCTGAGGGATGAATGTGCAACTCCCGCTAATCACCATCAACAGATATTGGTAAGTTAACACCACAATAATCAATATTCAAATGATTGCTCTAAGAGTTGTATTTTACCATTTTCATAGCCGCCTCAGCAGTTACATGCTTCTTTATTTCACCCTTCTTGTTTTGCCTCCCAGCTATCCAGATATCATGGTAGGGCATGGGTGTGGCAGACTCCTGAGTAGTAGCAGACTCCTGAATAGCCGCAGACTCCGCCTGTAGTCTTTGGCAAATGCTTGCATAGCCCTTTGGACCCATAGTGTGGTCATGCACATTCAGTGCACGCCTTGCTTTTTGCGCATCACTGAGGGCCTAGTTAGTATGCACATTAATGATTTGGTTAGTAGCACTAAATGTTAATCTTAAATAGGTGAATACAACATATATTAATTAAATTGGGAGTGACGCCTAATACCTTGAATTCTTCATATTTTCTTGAAGCAACAAAATTGTCCCAATCTTCTTTGTCCAAGAAGTTCCACTGTTCAAGGGTTGACTTCTTCTTCTTATCACCATCTTTTATGTATTCTCTGTTGAGATTTGTCCTATAGTTCCTAAGCATCTTTCCAGCGTGTTGCATCACACTTTTACGATGCAGCTTCTCATCCAATGCAAATAGATTTTGTAAAATAGAATTCTTATTAACTAGTATCCAAAAATAGAATTGCAAATAATATAATTTTTAATCTACAAAATAGAATTGCAAATAATAATAACTCACGCATAAATCCTTCCATATCAAGTCTTTCTTCACCTGAGGAACTTTATGCCAATTATCATACTTAACACCACCATGGATTCGAGTGACACACCCAAGATAGTTTACAAAATTATTGCGGTTCACTCCAATTGCATTTCCTCCATTATCAAACTCCACAACCAATTTGGATCCACTGCCACTTAGCGCTATTAACTTCTTCAACAAAGTGATGCCCCTTTTCTTATTAAGTGTTTGGTGATGCACATCAAGTTGCTCCAGTGCTTCAGTGGGTACATGTGCATCATCAACCTAAAATTTGACAAAAATAAACACACTGAATTAGCGCAATATAGAAATATGGGATATATGACATAACTAGAAGATAATGAATTTTATAGAAATACATGATATGTTTTTAGAACTTACATTGGTATCCTCGCCATGCTCGTCATGGACAACATGCTCATCATGGACTTCATGCTCATCATGGACATCATGCTCGTCATGGTCAGCCATATGAAAATGTCATTAAAAAGGCAAACATTTAGCATTTGTATTAACTAGAAGATAATGAAACATCAAATCTGAAAATGATCTAAAATCCAAAGCCCTAGAATGGGTCAAGTTCAAGTCAAAATGGCTACAAGTGTGCGTTTTGGGTTTTCTATGTAAACGACCTTAGAGCATCTATGTAATCACTTGTAATGATGAATTGACTTGTAACTTAGAAGAGAAAAATGTTTGGGACAAATTTCACCAAGTGCTAATCACTTTAAATGCAAATTAGAAAATGGATTACATGCACTTGGTCGGTTGAGTTTTCCTGGATTGAAACTCGACTGATCATCCTTGGTCGATTTTCTGAAGATTGCATCGGTCGAGTTCTGTGAGTGCACAACTCGACCGATACAATCTTCAGAAAATCGACCAAGGATGATCAGTCGAGTTTCAATCCAGGAAAACTCGACCGACCAAGTGCCTGTAATCCATTTTCTAATTTGCATTTAAAGTGAAAACCCAAAACGCACACTTGTAGCCATTTTGACTTGAACTTGACCCATTCTAGGGCTTTGGATTTTATATCCTTTTCATGTAAGAGGCCATTTAGCATTTGTATTAACTAGAAAAAGGCAAACATTTAGCATTTGTATTAACTAGAAAAAGGCAAACATTTAGCATTTGTATTAACTAGAAAAAGGCAAACATTTAGCATTTGTATTAACTAGAAAAAGGCAAACATTTAGCATTTGTATTAACTAGAAGATAATGAAAAATCAAATCTGAAAATGATATTGATATTAAAAAAGCAAACTTTTAGCTTCAATAAAAAAATATAAACATACATGCCTCTAAAATTGTGATCTTTTATCAATTAACAATCCTTCATTTTGATCTCCGTGCACGCATAAGTCATCATTAGCTTCAATATTTTGTGGAGTTGGCAACCCAACAGAGAATGGACTGGAGTCATCATACTTATCATAGTACTCTTCTTCATCTATAGGATCTTCAATGAACTGTCTTTTACCATGAAGAACAACCGACCATTTACATTTGTAGGATCATCGATATAGAATATTTGTTTTTCCTGTGATGCCAATATGAATGGTTCACCCTTCTCGCCAATCTTTTGAAAGTTCACCAAAGTGAAACCCAATTCATCCACTATAACTCCTTTGGTGTTATCAACCCAATTACATTTAAAGAGCGGAATTCTGAAATCTATGTAGTCAAACTCCCATATGTCTTCAATGACACTGTAATATGACATTTTAGCTTCACATGGACTCTTATCCTTTGCACTTGCAAAATACATAGTCAACGTTTGAAGAGTGACCCCACTGTTTTGGATGACACTCTTATCATCTTGGCGCTTTGTGTAATATGTGAACCCATTAATGTCAAACCCTTCATAAGACATAACATTCGGTTTTGGTTTAAAGGCGAGGCATTTGATAGTTTCTGTAATATCATTTGGTGTTTGAGATAGTTGATGTAAGACTTTATCTTCAAACCACTTAGTAAAAGTCTTATTATGCTCTCTAGCAAGCCACATTGAACTTGCTCGAGGATGTTTTCTCATGATGAAATTGGTATGTTCCTTGATATAAACACTCACTTCGTCCATGTTGTGTAAAATATACAAGTGAGCTTGTTCTAACTGCTCACGGCTGATTACTTTCACCCGTGATCCCAAAATTCCTTTGCCCTCCTCAATATTCTTATCATTAACAGGAGTGTTATTACCACTCAGAAAGTCATTGCAAAAATCCATAACCTCTCTCGCCACATAACCTTCAATAATACTCCCTTCATGCCGATAACGGTTTCTAACATCACCTTTAAAAACACTCATGTATCGTTCAAAGGGATACATCCAATGCAAGAAAACTGGTCCCAACATTTTCACTTCTTGAGTCAAGTGGACAACAAGATGTACCATGATATCAAAGAACAAAGGAGGGAAATACATCTCAAGCTGACATAGGGTAACAACCACTTCTCTTTGCAAATTATCGAGAGTATCAGGGTCAATAACTTTTCTACATAGATTGTTGAAAAAGAAACAAAGTCTGGTGATTGCAAACCTTACATGCTTCAGCAATATAGATCGAAATGCCACGGGCAATATGTGTTGCATTAGAGTGTGACAATCATGAGATTTAAGACCTATCAACTTCAGATCTTTCATTGATACCAATCTACGGATGTTAGATGAGTAACCATGTGGCACCTTAACATTTACCAAGCATTCACAAAAAGCTTTCTTCTCCTTTCTAGACAACGTGTAACAAGAGGGAGGTAAGTATGTTCTTTTATTACCCATTTCACGTAATTCTGTTAGTTCTGACCTTATTCCCATTTCACGTAGGTCCATTCTGGATTTTGTCCCATCTTTAGTCTTAACTGGTATATTTAACAGAGTACCAATGTTGCTATCATAGACATTTTTCTCAACGTGCATTACATTGATACAATGCCTGACTGTCAAAGAACTCCAATAAGGAAGATCCCAAAATATTGACTTCTTCTTGAATGAAGAATTGTCACTCCGTGTGGCCATACTACATTGTGATTTCTTACCAAATTCATTGACAATGTATTTTACTCTTTCATAAACAACATCCCCTGGTATAGGTTTAGGTGCACTCCGTTCATCATTCCATCCATTGAATGCTTTGTGCTTCCTACGATACAGATGGAATTTTGGAAGAAACCTTCGATGACCAAGATATATAGTCTTGCCGCCATGTTTTAGTCTTATTGAATCAGTGTTTTCTTCACATATAGGACACGCTTTGGCTCCTTTGACACTATATCCAGACAAATTCCCATATGCTGGAAAGTCATTAATAGTGCAAAACAACATAGCGTGCAAACAAAATGTCTCTCTTCCTGAAGCATCATAGGTCATCACACCTTCAGCCCAAAGTTTCTTTAAGTCATCAATAAGAGGTTCAAGATAAACATCGATATCATTTCGGGGTTGTTTAGGGCCCGATATCAACAACGACACCATAACGTACTTATTTTTCATACACAGCCAGGGAGGAAGATTGTATATAACAAGCATGACTGGCCAAGTGCTATGTTGGCTGCTCAATGTCCCGTACAGATTCATCCCATCTGTACAAAGCCCAAGTCTTAGATTCCTATCTTCTTCACCAAATTTGGGGTATAATAGATCAATCTTCTTCCACTGTGGTGAATCAGACGCATGTCGTAGGATCCCATCATTATTTTTCTTAACATCTGCATGCCACCTCAAATTCTTCGCATCTTTCGGATTTGCAAACAAGCGTTGAAACCGTGATATTATAGGTAGATACCACAACACCTTGGCAGGAGAACAAGTTTTGGACTCCCCCGAAGTCGTCAATTTATACCGTGACGCACCACATTTTGGACAATCTTTCAAATATACATAGTCCTTTTGAAATAATACACAAGCATTCGGGCATGTGTGTATCTTCTTGGCCTCCATTCCCATTGGGCACAACATTTTCTTTACCTGGTATGTTGAGATTGGCAGCTCGTTTCCTTTAGGAAGCATTTCTTTCAACAAAGTCAACAATGAAGTGAAGCTTTTGTCGCTCCGTCTATTGTTAGCTTTCAACTTATACAATCTCAACACAGTGCTAAGCTTCGTAAACTTAGCACATCCTGTGTATAACGGTATCTCAGCATGATGCACAATGTTTCTAAAGATGGGAGGTGGATCAGTGTGCTCTACCCTACAACTATCCAGCATCGCATCAACGATGTCTACTGGAACTGGTTCGTTCACATCTAAGTCATCGGAGGCAATTTCTTCTTCCATCCAAGCACTGCTATCGACATCTACTTGTTTCGAGTTTGAAATCTCTCCATGCCAGTGTCATTCTGTATAGCCTTGTACAATCCCGTTGCACATGACATGGCTTTTGATTTCCTCACCAGTGTTGACTTTCAAGTTGTTACCGCAATGTCTACATGGACAGTAGAACCTATCTGTAGGTTTTTTCTTATGTTCCTCGACAAATCTAATAAACTGATCAAGACCAGATATAAACTCTGGGGTGCAACGATTGCGAATGGACATCCATGATCTATCCATTCTATGATCAAAGAGAAAACAAGTATATATTAGGACAAGATTAGGGTATACACTTACATCCTATCCAAGATTTACTCCTATTATCTACAATGAAGTCGGACTCCATACAAACAATATATAATTTAGTGATTGTTCATTCTAATTTATACCAATGTACAAGTAATATAAAGAACAATGATTGTTCACTTTCTAGGCCAACAAACACATGTGATGTCATTCTTATATATAATAAATGTGTACCACCTATCCCATCCTTAAACACCTAATCTCACTAGTAAGTGTATAATGTGTATTGGGTTTTCAAAAAAATTTCGGAAGCATTTCCCCGCTGTTCTCTAAGTACATATGTACTTAGAGAACAAACGAGGAAATGCTACCGAAATTTTCTCAAAAACCCAATACACATTATACACTTACATCCTAAGTGAGATTAGGTGTTCAAGAACAGTCCCAAACCGGGAACTATCCAAGATTTACTCCTAATGAGTAAATCTTGGACAGGTTTCTAGGTTTTAAAATAGCATAAGAGTATTAGATCTTGATTCTAGAGTGTACAAGACATAATAGTGATTACTGATTTTGTGGGGTGATATCATTTCATAGGATTTATAGATTAAAATTTAACAAGTGTACAAATTGCATCATTTTAATACTCTAAAGGTGACTAGTGGGTCATAGCACATAAAAGATGGCATTACAAGGAAAGTAAGCTAGCTAGATCAATTAACACTCATCTCAAGGAAACATTAGTTACTAAGGGGACTAGGAAAGGGTGTTTTTAATCACTAGGATCATACAAGTAGCAATGTTGATTAAGTCTATGTGCTTACTAAAATAGAACCATTATATGGAACTAATCCTACATTATACACATACTTTTCCTGAGTAATATAATGTGCACTTCATGGAATTATTAAGATCTAAATATATATAAGTTGTTTCTACCTACTTTGATGGGATTTTATAACATTCGAGTCTTCCATTTAAGGCATTTGATGCATATATTGCAGTCCATTGTGTTGAGATAAGAATCCCATGTGATACACACGATTGAGAATCTTTCACCATACTAGGAAAATACTATAGCATGTCCTCTCTAAATCTAGGTTCAACATATACATCCAAATTAAATACACAACTAGATATTCATTTAGGTGTCAGACATTCATTTAGGTGTTCCTGATAACTCGCAGGTATGCACAACTAGACAACTGTGGCAGAGCAGTACTGGAGGAAGCATACCTTTCAGTAGCGGTGGCGGACAAGTAGGCGAGCAACAACAACTGACCTCTCAGTAGTGGTAGCGGTGACCGGCGAGCTCCAGGCGATAGGGCAGGCAGGTGCAGCGATGGCCGGCGAGCTCCAGGCAGCAGGGCAGACAGACCAGCAGCCGCAGTAGGGTGTGTTGGATAAATTGGATATTATGATAAATCCCCTTTGTTTCGATGATGACAAACATTTCATTCTTATTTATCTAACGAGCTACTTGAGTGTGCAGGATGGCACAACTATAAGGGAAATCCAACGTGAAGTATTTATATTTTCATGCAAATGTAATCATTGTAAAAACTTGTACAGAATTATAATGTACAAGTACTTAGAATCGCATGTAAATCAAGCATTGGATTTTCCCTAGCTAAACACCTTAGTCATCCATTCAATAGGATCACATAATGCACACTCATGCACACACTTAGTATCTTAATTGAAAGATTGAAAACAGAGTCAATCTCGGTCGACCACACTCCTCGACCGAGACACTCTCGGTCGACAAACCTCTCGACCGAGATTGACCAAAAATAGCCGTTAGACACAGCAGTTAACAATTGCAAATAAACGTTAATCCAGAGAGCCTGTCGGTCGACAAATCCTCGACCGACTGGACATCTCGGTCGACAAGTCCTCGACTGAGATGGTCTCTGACAGCAACTGCAGAATTAATTAACTAGCCGTTGCTAATGCACCTAACTTATTCCTAACGGCTAGTTAAGCACTAGGAACCCCCTAGAAGTTGTCTAGAATGTCCTTAAGCATACTTAGACCATTCCTATAAATAGGACAAGCCATAGGACACTATGACACACTTCTTACACTTGCTATACTTGAGAAAATACTTGAGCCCTCTTGTGCAATCTGTGTGAACTGAGCTGTGTGATCAATTGGCCATTTTTCTCCTTAGCTCAAGCTCGTCCTATAGGCTAGATTTTCCTAACCCTAGCAATCACAAGTCCATCATATTGGCTAGGAAAATCCAAACGCTTGATCTAGGGAAATCAAGCCTTGAGCTACAAGGATAAGTTGTATTTTCTTTTATTCCTTTCTCGTTCCTTTGTATTACTTGTACTCTCCTTGCTACTCCAGGTAGGAGGCTGCGGATTGGAGAGGTTGAAGCTCTTCGTGTGAAGAGGAGGACTTTGGACTACTTCGGAAGGCTGTCTTGACGGGAAGCTACTTCAGGAGGAAGGCTACTTCAAGGGGGAGCTTGAAGTTACTTCAAGGAAGGCTGCTTCGAGGTTGGCAAGACTACTTCAGGGTGAAGGCTGTCCAAAGGGTGTTTAGAAAGTATTGTAAATTTTATGTAACATCCTTGAGAGGTAATAAAATTTAGTACTTTCAAAATCCCGGTTGGGTAAGCAACCGGGTAGTGGACTGACTCCTTAGTATTTGCTAAGGTGGAACCACTCTAAACACCTGTGTTCCTCTTCTCAATCTTTACTTTGGTTGTTTGAGTTTAAATTATTTTAAAATCTCTATAAAACTCTATTCACCCCCCCTCTAGAGGTTTTCAGGGTGTGAGTGAGACGTCGGCGGTGGGTGGCGGCAGGAAGGAATAGCAGGAGAAGTGGCATCGGCAGGCGGCGGCAAGGAGGAAGGCGGCGCGGCGGCGACACAAGGAGGAAGGCGGCGGTGGCGACGCAGAGTAGCAGCAGTGCCGTCGACGGCGAGGAAGCAACATGCAGCGTCGGCGGTGAGCGAGAAGCAGCAGGCACCAAGAGGCGAGTAGCAGCGGGTGATGAAATAGAAAATGATGAAACAGAAGAAAGGGGACAGTGGCCGTTTGAGGGTCTATTAAGTTGGTAAAAGGCGTCGGTTATAAAATACAACCGACACCTAATGTCTTCGGCGTCGGTTCTACTTAAATAACCGACGTCCAATTAGACAAATTTTTCCCTAAATAATATGGCGGGAACCATTATCGGCATCGGTTATCAATGGATAACCGACACCTAAGCTGGAACTTTTCGCACAATTTTTCATCTTATCTAGGCGTCGGTTTGTTGGTAAAAAAACCGACGTTGTATGTGCCAAATTGTTTTCACTCGAAAATTGGATTTCGCGGGCGATTTTAGGCGTCGGTTGTTTGTTATGCAGTCGACGCTGAATACAAAGCGGTACCCGTGTCTTGACTATAGACGTCGGATGACCTACATCACCGACGTTGAATGTTATAGGCGTCGGATTTCCTTAATAACCGACGCCCAGAAAAGTGACATTGAACGTTGTTTCTGTACTATGCACTTATAATTCATTCATTTCAAAAGATGTTACACATCATTTTTCACTGGCTAACTAGCCACAACCTATTAGATATGGTAATATGTTCATGTATACAAGCCATATCTATACCACCATGGTATTGACCCAAAAAAAATAATTGAATTACAAAGTCCATAAGACATCCCTAAGGACCTGACAGTATAGGGACGACACAAGGACTCTATTACTAGACACTAGCTGCATATCCAATATGTAACGTCTACAACTCCTCTTACTATTTGCTTCAACAACACGATCTCTATCCCAACATTCACGTCAACCCAAAAGATGTGGAAACCCACATGGTGAGACCAAACGTCCTAGCAAGAGATACAAATCTCTTCCAATGTCTATTAAGAGCACATGTAGATAACATACTTAACAGGTTGATGAGATTCATCTTAATGATATGTATTACATAGATAGTGCATGTAACACCCTCCCTAAGAGCACACATGTACATAGAAGAAGCAACACCAATTTATCCATAACTCGTGCACTCAAGGGGGCATTACATAAAACTGGCATTCATAACAACAATATAATCAATTATGCAAATTGAAAATAAGAAAGATTCTCATTATTATTCTGACAAAAGGAACATAATGGATATGACATGGAAAAACTAACTCAACATATAGAGACATAGTCTCTACTCTAAAGTTCTAAACATTTAAAACATATAGCTTAGTCTATAAACCTAAGGATCATCGTACAGTTGGCACCTCACCAGATATTATCATGTTCTATCCTTGTGCTTGAGTCTTTGGGATCTACTTCACTCCTACTTCTCACATGCAGACATCTCATTCCCAGCCATGCATTAGAAAAATGGTTTTTAGCGTAAGTGGCATGAGTATTCTAATATAAATATTACTGAAGAGATAATATGCTACAAAATATCTTTGAACATTATAAATATGAAACTAACATTAAACTTTATATGAGATCTGTAACATAAATATATCTTCTTTGTTTAGCTTATCTCTTATCTTTTTACTTCATCTTTATCTGGAGACTTGTACTGTGGTACCTAGGTCTCATGACCTGCACTAAGGTTCCTGGGTCACATAACCTGCACTCTAGGCCTAGGTTATGTCTCTGAATTGGCCTGCACTCTAGTGCTTGGGCCACATGACTTGCACAAAGGGCCTGAGTCATGTCTTTCTTATCCTAATCTCTTATTATGCTTATAAATGAGATTATGTACATTCTCTAAACTAAGACATCTTTTATTTATGACTTTTATCTGAATGTAGCCACCATTATACAAGAAGTCCTCCTCTTTTGACACTGAAGTGTCCTCTATGGTGCGACACACCCTCAGTTGGCACAATGTGCCATCTGTTGACACCAAAGTGTCTTCTATGGTGCAACACACCCTCTATTGGCACAATGTGCCCTCTGAAATGGAGTAAACACTCCTTTGAATCGGCAATAGATGCCCCTGAATCTTCCCAGGACTCTCTGATTGAGGACTTATCATATAATGTATTATGTGAAGGTTCTGAATTAATTATGTTAAGTCTAGGCTTACTAAATTCTGAATCTGAACTTATCTGAAATTGAATATTGAGTATTGAACATGTATTGAATTCTGAATCTGAATCTCTACTCTTAAATTCTGAATGAATCTATATCTGAATGTGATATATGTCTCAATTCCTAAATAATTGAGATTGGGTCTATAACCCTTATCATGTATCTTTTTTCAAAATCTGGCTACTCACATAATGAGTTGTGTAAGTCTAAATCTAAATCTAATATCCTTATTATCCGGATAATCCTTAATCTAATACTTCAATATGATAGAAATAACTTAAATACTTTTGATACTAAATATATGACAACTAAGCCTAAAGGCTTACGGAAAGGATCTGAACTAAATATGGGATTACGAAGTATATGAGAGTTATTAAGTATCGAATATCTAAAAGAATGTGATTGCTGACAACGTAACTCAATTTCTATAAAATCTCATCAAGTCTGATCTTAATACATTCATATGAACTTAAATCTTAAATCATAAAGTAAAAATCTTAAAGAGTCTCATATCGCAACTTAATCATGACTCAATGTCTCATAACTTGATAAAAACATCATAAACTCATGTTACAAAATATTCTAACCCCAATAATACCTTTATCTTGGAAATTGGGCCATGGTCTACCATGTGCGACACCTATATTCTCACATAATACTTAACTTTGAAACACTAATCTTTCTAAGGAATCTATTTCACTTCTTAATTCTTATATCAGTACATATGTAATAAACCTTGATGACATGTTCCTACTTGAATTCTTAGCACATAATTATATCTATAAATGAGGGGAATCTTAACAACATGTTCTACTTGAAATCTCAATGCATGATTACATCTATATATAAGGAACCCTAATAACATATTTGTACTTAAAATCCCAATACATGGTTATACCACATAACCATGGAAGGATGGTAATCTTATTTTGGTTTCATATATTTTAGTCATGAGTATCCATATGGAACATCATCAAGGGATATGATAGAAATATACTCCCTTATCCTTGTTATGAATTTAATTCATGATCTAGAATCATTCCATAACACATCACTACTTGAGGTATTGAGCATATGAAATTCTACAATCATAAGCGCATAAAATCTTTCTTGCATATTTTAACTTAGAATGTTGGACATGAATGTCTCAATTAAGAAGCATGTAAATGTACTTGGTTTGATAAACATAAATACTCATGGGCATGAACTACTTACCTCATTGCTAAGATCTTGGTAACTACTAGTTTCTAGACAAGCTATGGAGAGACTGATCTTCATCCTCAGACCCTTCTGAATGACTGATCTTCCTCCTCAGACCCTTCTGACCCTATCGATTTAGCTGGAAAAGAGAGGTTGAGATCTCAAAATTAATGACATGCACCTGGTGATGTTCATTATCTTTACTGGTTAAATGTTGGTTGAGACCATCACGACTTCTTATAGTCATAATATAGTGGTTTCTAGAGCCTAACAACTTCACATGCTGACTAAGAAAGACCTAGCCTCCACAGCAAGTTGTCGCTGCTGTCTCTATGTCGTGTTTGTTCGAGCTACAACTATTGTCTCGTAGCCGGTCCTAATTGTATTGTGATAACTGTGGGCATCCAGTACGTTTTGATCCGTCATTGTGCTTCTTTTAAAACACGTCAAGCTCCTTTCCCGAACAAGCTTCTCCTCTGCCTATTCTTTATGTGTATGAGCTCTCATCAAGGTTGACCATCGTGAGGTTGAGAAGTGCCAAAAAAATCCACAGCCTCGAACTGCCAACATGTACTGATTGTCCCAAGAGTACAACAACGCCGATGTTGTGAGCCTTTTGTGGTGGCGGCCACCTTGAAGGATACTCGCATTTGATAAAAACCTAAAATGGTGGATGGTTTTTCCTATGAGGCTTCCCAACCCAAATTTAAATATACCATGTACAAAGGTCCCATCTTGTACCCGGTCTACTTACCAACTGATTATCTCACGTGATTCAATTTTATAACTACACTAGCATATCTATTATTATTATCCCTAGATTTCTAGACAATATGCTTATTTGGATATATCACGTTCTCTTTGTAAATGGGACTCTATTAATTTTATCATGACTTGGCTTATTTGGCTTCCAACTAACTTGCATGTACATATATTAATACTCATATCTATCCAAGCTTCTATCTAATGATTTTGTTTCTTTTTACCCATAGGGACCTCAAAATATATCCTAGTTTTAACTCTATTACAATGTGACAAAAGTCATGATTTCATTTCTCTAACTTATTTTAATCTATTGCATGTTCAACATTTTTTTTAAAATGAAGTTAAGAACTAAAGACTCTTAGGATTCACATAATTGGGTGTATGCTTCCAATTAGTCTCCTTCAAGAGATAAAAAGGTATGTATTCATAATCATAATACATGGGGTAACAAAATATGATGGTCAATTTGTATGTTGGTTTTGAAAATTACATAGGATGCACATTTCACTATAAGGTACGAAGAAAATTCAAATGTCCATTTAATCAAAGAAGAACAAGAATTTACTCTTATAATTTCATGAATATGATATCTTGAATCGTGATTGGTCCCAAAATCTTAACAAGAACTCTTATATGTCTTATCTTCTTGCAAAAAATCCTCACGACTTAGATCACTACCTAGACTACTCTAGTATAGTGCACATGATTTTTACTGTACCATGACCTATATGAACATATTGAACCACCAAAATTGGGTTACCTCTTTTATGTCATTGAGAACATCTAAACAAATCCTAAATTTCATCACTACATATATATGAGAGTCTAACTTAGAAAAGCCTAAGGTACTCTTAGGTACGTTATGTCATCTATTGATAATTATAATGTCCTCAAACTCTAGAAGAACCTTATTATGACCATATTAATCAACTTTAAATTTTTGTATGATCTTTCTAGTATCCCATGATGATCAATTCACCAAAAAGTATTTGGGCTCTAGATATTGATAATTAGACAATAATACCTTATAAAGTATGTATAACTTGATCCACTTGTGTTGATGTCACATAAATAGGGTTTTCTTAGTATTATTTTCATTCACATGGATACTTAACAAAATTTGGGGTGTGACAATTCTACCCACCTTATAGAGAATTTCGTCTGCAAAATTCAATTAGTCTACCCACCTTAGGGTTTTACATATTATACATACAATTATCTCTAATATTTTCTAACTGGCTCATTAGGATGTGCACGGTGAAAATCTCTCATAGTTATATTATCAAGCATACATGTGCATGTACTACTAATGAATTTTGAGATCTAAACTATACATTCACCATATATCATGGCAAGGACTCTAGATTACCTCTTCTCTATGGTCGGGTTAGGAAACTGGATCACTTAAAACTAACTCACTTATCTATGCTAAAAAATATCTACCCTTCATATACATGCTCGGTCTTACTATGTGTATGATTAGGTTTAGGTGACTAAATGTCTCAAACTTCTAATTCCAACTCTTATTTTCTATGTCGCCTTTGGATACATGTCAGCCAGTCATATATTCAGAGGTGACATGTTAGATTATGCACATAACATTCTCTCTGCAAAACCCCATAAGCTTGTGTCCCATACCACAAACATGTGGGAAAAAGAGAGATAATTCTATATACAACTATAGTGTTAACATAAAAAGTGTAAAACATCTAGGCACTTACCTCTTCTAAACTTTTGTCTCATATTTAAAGCTCTACTTAGATTTCTAATATCTTTCACTTACCTCTTCTATACATAGGGCTTCTAGTTATCTTTCTAAATTGGTACTCTACTCTAACTTAAGTTCTTGTAGGGTGATCTTAAGTAAGAACATGAGAAATCATCTGGTGGCCAACTATAATCTTGCTATGATACCATATTGTAACACCCTCCCTAAGCACACACATGTACATAGCAGAAGCAACACCGAGTTATCCATAAATTGTGCACTCAAGGGAGCATTACATAAAACTGGCATTCATAACAATAATATAATCAATCACACAAATTGAAAATAAGAAAGATTCTCATTATTATTTTTTACAAAAGGAACATAATGGATATCACATGGAAAAACTAACTCAACATCTTGACACATAGTCTCTACTCTAAAGTTCTAAACATTTAAAACATATAGCTTAGTCTATAAACCTGAGGATCATCTTATAGTTGGCACCCCACCAAATATTATCATGTTCTATCCTTGTGCTTGAGTCTTTGGGATCCACTTCACTCATGCTTCTCACCTGCGGACATCTCATCCCCATACATGCATTGGAAAATGGTTGTTAGCGTAAGTGGCATGAGTATTCTAATATACATATTACTGAAGAGATAATATGCTACAAAATACCTTTGAACATTATAAATATGAAACTGACATTAAACTTTGTATGAGATCTGCAACATAAATATATCTTCTTTCTTTAGCTTATCTCTTATCTTTCTAGTTTATCTTTATCCGGAGACCTGTACTCTGGTACCTGAGTCTCATGACCTGCACTAAGGTGCCTAGGTCACATAACCTGCATTCTGGGCATGGGTTATGTGTCTGAATTGGCCTGCACTCTAGTACCTGGGCCACATGACTTGCACAAAGGGCCTGAGTCATGTCTTTCTTATCTTAGTCTCTTATTATGCTAATAAATGAGATTATGTACATTCTCTAACCTAAGGTGTCTTTTATTTACGACTTTTATCTGACTGTGGCCACCATTATACAATAAGTCCTCCTCTGTTGACACCGAAGTGTCCTCTATGGTGCAATGCACCCTATGTTGGCCCAATATACCCTCCGTTGACACCTAAGTGTCCTCTATGGTGCAACACACCCTCTTTTGGCACAACATGCCCTCTGAAATGGAGTAAACACTCCTCTGAATCGGCAATAGATGCCTCTGAATCATCCTGGGACTCTCTGAATGAGGACTTATCATGTCATGTATTATGTGAAGGTTCTGAATTAATTAACTGAAGTTTAGGCTTACTAAATTTTGAATCTGAGCTTATCTAAAATTGAATACTGAGTACTAAACATGTACTGAATTCTGAATCTGAATCTCTACTCTTAAATTCTGAATGAATCTATATTTTAATGTGATATATGTCTTAGTTGCTAAATAATTGAGATTGGGTCTATAACCCTTATCATGTATCTTTTTTTCAAAATCTGGCTACTCACATAATGAGTAGTGTAAGTCTGAATCTAAATCTAATATCCTTATTATCTAGATAATCCTTAATCTAATACTTGAATATGATAGAAATGACTTAAATACTTTTGATACTAAATATATGACAGCTAAGCCTAAAGGCTTAGGGAAAGGATCTGAACTAAATATGGGATTACAAAGTATATTAGAGTTATCAAATATCGAATATCTAAAAGAATGTGATTTCTGACAAGGTAACTCAATTTCTATAAAATATCATTAAGTATGATCTTAATACATTCATATGAACTTAAATATTATATCCTAAAGTAAAAATCTTATAGAGTCTCATCTCACAACTTAATCATGACTTAATGTCTCATAACTTGATAATACCATCATAAACTCATGTTACAATATATTCTAACCCCAATAGTACCTTTATCTTGGAAATTGGGCCATGGTCTACCATGTGCGACACCCATATTCTCACATAATACATAACTTTGAAACTCTAATCTTTGTAAGGAATCTATTTCACTTCTTAATTCTTATATCAGTACGTATGTAAGAAACCTTGATGACATGTTCCTACTTGAATTTTTAGCACATAATTATATCTATAAATGAGGGGAATCTTAACAACATGTTCTACTTGAAATCTCAATGCATGATTTCATCTATATATATGGAACCCTAATGACATATTTGTACTTCAAATCCCAATACATGGTTATACCACATAACCATGGAAGGATGGCAATCTTATTTTTGTTTCATATCTTGTAGTCTTGAGTATCCATATGGAACATCTCTAAGGGATACGATAGAAATATACTCCCTTATCCTTCTTATGAATTTAATTCATGATCTAGAATCATCCCATAACACATCACTACTTAAGGTATTGAATATATGAAATTCTACAATCATAAGCACATAAAATCTTTCTTGCATATTTTAACTTAGAATGTTGGACATGAAGGTCTCAATTAAGAAGCATGTAAATGTACTTGGTTTGATAAAAATAAATATTCATGGGCATGAACCACTTACCTCATTGCTAAGATCTTGGTAACTACTAGTTTCTGGACAAGCTATGGAGAGACTGATCTTCCTCCTCAGACCCTTCCGACCATGTCGATTTAGCTGGAAAAGAGAGGTTGAGATCTCAAAATTAATGACATGCACATGGTGATGTTCAATATCTTTACTGGTTGAATGTTGGTTGAGACCATCACAGCTTCTTACAGTCATAAGATACCGGTTTCTAGAGCCTAACAACTTCACACGCCGACCAAGAAAGACCTATCCTCCACAAAAAGTTGTCGTTGCCGTCTTTGTGCCGTTGTTCTTCGAACTACAACTATTGTCTCGTAGCCGGTCCTAATTGTGTTGTGATAACCGTGGGCATCTGGTAAGTTTTTGATCCATCACTGTGCTTCTTTTAAAATGCATCAAGCTCCTTTCCCGAACAAGCTTCTCCTCTACCTATTCTTTATGTGTATGAGATCTCATCAAGGTTGACCATCATGAGGTTGACAAGTGCCAAAAAAATCCTCAGCCTCGAACTGCCAACATGTACTGATTGTCCCATGAGTACAACAACGCCAATGTTGTGAGCCTTTTGTGGCAGCGGCCACCGTGAAGGATACTCACGTTTGATAAAACCTAAAATGGTGTATGGTTTTTCCTATGAGGCTTCCCAACCCAAATTTAAACATACCACATACAAAGGTCCCATCTCATACCTGGTCTACTTACCAACCGATTATCTCATGTGATTCAAATTTATAACTACACTAGCATATCTATTATCATTATCTCGAGATTCTTAGACAATATGCTTGATTGGATATATCACATTATCTTTGTAAACGTGACTCTATTAACTTTATCATGACTTGGTATATTTGGCTTCCAACTAACATGCATGTACATATATTAATACTCATATCTATCCAAGCTTCTATCTAATTATATTGTTTCTTTTTACCCATAGGGACCTCAAAGTCTATCCTAGTTTTAACTCTATTACAAAGTGACAAAAGTCATGCTTTCATTTCTCTAATTTATTTTAATCTATTGCATGTTCAACATTTTTTTAAAATGAAGTTAAGAACTAAAGACTCTTAGGATTTGCATAATTGGGTGTATGCTTCCAATTAGTCTCCTTCAAGAGATAAAAAGGTATGTATTCATAATCATAATACATGGGGTAAAAAATTATGATGGTAAATTTGGATGTTTGTTTTGAAAATTCCATAGGATGCACATTTCACTATAAGGTACGAAGAAAATTCAAATGGCCATTTAATCAAAGAAGCACAAGAATTTACTCTTATAATTTCATCAATAGAATATCTTGAACCATGATTGGTCCCAAAATCTTAACAACAACTCGTATATGTCTTACCTTCTTGCAAAAAATCCTCACCACTTAGATCACTACCTACACTACTCTAGTATAGTGCACATGATTTTTACTGTCCCATGACCTATATGAAAATATTGAATCACCAAAATTGGGTCACCTCTTATATGTCATTGAGAACATCTAAACAAATCCTAAATTTCATCACTACATATATATGAGAGTCTATCTTAGAAAAGCCTAAGGTACTCTTAGGTATGTTATGTCATCTATTGATAATTATAATGTCCTCAAACTCTAGAAGAACCATATTATGACCAAATTAATCAACTTTAAATTTTTTTATGCTCTTTCTAGTATCCCATGATGACAATTCACCAAAAAGTATTTGGGCTCTAGATATTGATAACTAGACTATAATACCTTGTAAAGTATGTATAACTTGATCCACTTGTCTTGATCTCACATAACTAGGGTTTTACTGTATTATTTTCATTTACGTGGATACTTAACAAAGTTTGGGGTGTGGCAGTGCAGATTAGACAACTAAGTAGTTATGACTGAGTAGGAGAACAATTACTATTTTAAGAAGGAATATGAAGAACATGTATAACAGTTTATTTCTCTTACCACATTATAATTCAAGAAATCAGTACAAAGATAAGGCAAAGGGATCATCCAATGTTAATCATATTTGAACTTAAAAAAATACACTACACGATTGGGTTACGCCTTTTATTATGCCCTAAGGAGATGAGGTATACCACTCATGCTCCAATTGAACACTACTAAGTCAAAATTAGTTCCATATAAGATCTAGGAGGAGTTGGACTCCTAGATCTCTCCATACCCTCAGTCAGTCTGAGTCTTCCATAGTGACATGTCAAGTCCAACTACAAACAAGCATAGCTTGCCTTGGTAAATAGGTCACAACGCTAGTGAAACTGAGTTATGGCCACAGTCACACTCCTCCTGAGTTATGACTGCAACCATCCCCAAAAGTTATCATATATACATATTGTATTACATCATTGAGATACGTCCTCGACCGTTCTCCTACTAGGGTTTGACTGCATCCAATCTTGTGAAATGCATATACTCAACAATATATGACTTTGAGCTTCCACTAAGGGAGAACTCATTTCACCATCCAACAAGTATTGATGTTGAAGATGGATCTATGGCACAGGGCAACAACATCATTAGGGTTTCACTTCACTGGTTTGTCCAATTGAGTATCTTTTAGCATCAATCAAGTTACAATGTAAAGCCACTAAATAAACTCTACAAAGATAAGGGCATAATGCAACTTTAAAAGATATAACTTATCACATTACCACATGATACTAGTAGCACTTCCAATCTCAAGGCCATCAATCACATCACTATGGGTTATCCATCCCTCAATCACATCAGTAAAGGATAACACCTCTTACTAGGCATTAAGCCTCTGTCAGGTCATAAGACCCATCACCTCATAAATCTTTCTATCTCATCATTATCTCAACATGCCTCATCGGACTCATAACCATCACCATAACATTCACATAGATATGAAATTCATTCAACTTGTAAGGTTATAGTCACACAAGTAGGAGAGATAAAGTATAGTTACATGCCATAAAAACTCCATAACCATAGCCTATCCTATAATTAGGGTTAGCGTTCACATACATATATGATTAGAGTTTCATTCATTAACTGTCACCAAACCCTATAATTTATCATCTCCCACTTTCTTGGAACTCATGAGGATTAGCGCATCATCATTTATTATGATTAGACTATTATATCAACAACACTAAGTATCAACATTATTCACATGTGCATGTATGACCATCTCACTATGATATGCATATGCAGCAACCATGTATCATATAAGTGTGTGTCGACTATCCATCAAACATGTGTCACGACCAAGCTCAAGGCATGTGTTTTGATCACCTCCAAACAAGGGTCACGATGATAACAAAACCAAGTGTCTCGACCACTACCAACATGGTGTCTCAACCACCAACTAACATGGTGTCTCGAACACCATCAAGAACATGTGTTATAGCCACTAACCATCATGGGTTGCAACCTACCTATGGTTAGGGTTTCGACCATCACCATAAGCACATGTCTTGACCTAGACCAATCCATATGTCTCAACCAAAACAAAACCAAGAGTCATGACTAAAACAAAAGCATGCATCTCGACCATCTCAAAACAAGCATTTCAACCAAGACCAAAACACATGTCTCGACTAACCATTAAACAAGTGTGTCCACCAACCTAGGGTTAGGGTTTTAACCAAAACACTCGAAGCTTGTGTCATGACCCAAGGTACAAAAACCATGTGTTTTGACCAAATCAATATAAAATATCACGACAAAAATCCAAGGTCAAGGATTTCTCGACTAAAACCCAAATAATAGTTTAGCAACCACCAAGGCACATAACTACCTTCAAAATAGGGATGAATTACAATCAAAATATTAGTATACCACTGCCAAAATAGAAGATCATAATCAAGGAAAGACATTGTCAACATGATAGAAAACTCAATGCAAAAAGGACATCAAGACCTTGAAAACCAAACTTCAACATGAACCTTCAAGAAGCCAAACCAAGTTAAAGAAGACCATATTCAACCGCAAGAAAACCAACTCAAAACCTTAAGAAAACAAAAGGCCGAACCAAAACATGCTGATAAAACCAAGATTCATGTTGTGTGTGATAACTTCACTCCATCCATCACTTAGAAATCGGATTCATGAAATTAGGGTTTAAGAAAGAGATCAATCTTCAAGAGAATACTACAAGGTCTTAAACCTTAGTTCATGATAATTCATCTAGCACATTATCATAAACTTTTGGGATCAAAATAGAAGATGATTACCAAGGAAAACTTATCACCAATACGGTGGAAAAACTCCATACTAAGGCGGTCACCAAAACTCTAAACATGTACCATAGAAATCACCCTAAAAGAGCCTTATGTCAGAGAGATAACTCATAATCAACACATGAAAAATAGAACCTAGTCTCCATGCTACGTCAAGGTACTCAAACCATTTTCATGTTAATGGAAAACCTTAATCTAAAAACAAGAAGAAAACATCTATCTCATAACTTTGTCAAAATCGAGTATCAAGGTTAGGGTTTAAGGAAAGAGGCAAAACTCATAGTAGAATCATCAAGATTCAAACCCTAGGTTATAGAAAAGTCATATATAATGCCAAGATCATGTTTTTGAGATAGAAAAAACAACGTGCAATAAAGATTTTAAGTGCTATAATAGAAGAGAGTAGATAGTTATATAACCCACCTTAGGTAGAGGACAAAGCTCTAAGATCTCAATCTCTAAGAGAGAAGAAGAACTCCACAAAAGAGAAACTTCCGGACATGAGGTTACCTCACAAGAAGAAAACATAAAGGTCATGATATAGCTCAAGGAAAGGGAAGGAAGGACCCTAGGACGAACCAAAAAGAAAAAAAGGAGAAAGAGAAGTAATCTTCCTCTCACTTGGGTACCACTATGTCAAACATAGTCTATGACCCTTGTGATGAGGAGTTTCTCTTAAGATGACCACCATGGATGATCCATGGTCTCATGGCCAAGAAAGGAGAAGAAGAGAGGTAGGGATCCAAAGAGAAAAACGTTATCAAGAATGTATAATCACTGACCAAGAAGAGAAACCACCAAGAATCACCACAAGGAAGGTGATTAAGCTCCAAAGCACCACATTCAAGGTTTCTCATCCACCAAAGCTCCAAAGATTGCCCTTCTTTGCTCCACCAAGATCCAAGGTCAGACACAAGAAAGAGGGAGAAGAAAGAGGGTCTAAAGGGATACATGCAAGAAGTAGAGAGGGGTTATATACTCAAAGGAGGAGGGAAGTAAGGTAGGGTGAGGTTTCAACATCAGAGAGAACCAAAGGGACACTTGTCCACAAAGGAAACCAACATGCAACCACTAAACACATGCATGCAACCTATGGTGATACAACCAATGTTGGGTATCGACCACTTAGGTCACCAAAACATTGTTTCAGTTGAGACACATCAAAGGGGTCAAAAAAAACATTAAAGAACCATGTCTCGACCAAAACAAAAGTCCACCAACCACTCATGGTCAAAACACCTATTAAAAGACAAATCATCTCGGCCAAAGACACCTCAAGACCATCATGTTTGAAACAAACCACCTGATCAACCAAGGTCCAACAAGGCACACCAACAAGGTCGAAACAAATGTTTCAACACCCAACCAAGCTCAACATGATCAACACCAAGAAAAATCCTAGCATCACCACATGATTCCACCTGATCAACCAAGGTCCAACAAGGTACCCTATAGAATCATTCTCTCTCTAATGATGCTAAAGAACTAAGGGCACACTTAACGTGTGACAAATTGGAAGATGACCCCTCAACTTGGGTAAGTTGAAACTTGGTTCAAACCAACATACAAAACTCATACATCATCATAACAAAACCACACTGGAAACATAAGATTGTAATATGTTATATTAGCATCTCAAAGGATTAAATTATGGTTCTACGCATATTATTAAGCAAAGAAAGCATACTCAAGCATTAAGCTAGGTAAGGGGCCTTACAAACATAAACTTGTATCAAGGATTTTGCCCCCAAAATCCCATGTGAAAAGAGATGAGTACTTCCTATACATCTCTTCCTCAAGCTCCCACGTCAATTCCTCTACCCCACAGTGATGTCACATGACCTTAACCAAAGGGGCATCCTTCTTATGCAACTTCTTTATTCTCCAATCCATGATCAACACATGATCTACGAGACAAGACACATCCTTATCTATCTCCATCTCCTCTGGATGTAAAGTCAACTCTGTATCCGGGTGACACTCCTTTAACATAGAAACATGAAACACTAGACACAACATTGGTAACTTAGGTGGAAAATCTACTTATAGGCTACTCTCCAGTCTCATACAAATGTAACACGGATTTACAATGTCTCCCATACCAAGCCTCGTATCGTGTCATACCAATGCTCCCATAATAGTTGTCATTGCAGGAGAACTTCTTTCAAACTGAGGTGAACATCACTACTCACCAAAATTGTGAAACACAGTCTCTTAAGTAGATCCTCGAGGTCTGTATCATTCTCTTAGACTATCTATCTGTCTGTTGGTATATGTATCACTTATAATGTTGATGCACTTTTCTAATATCTCAAATTTGGCCACTAATACAAACTCTTCATATTCTGATACATCTTAGTGCTATTGGGATGAATGGTGTACATGGATCCAGAACTAATGTCTTCATGTTATCACCTCTGGAACAACTATTCTATTATGGTAATATACTTGTACCATCCTCTAAGTCATGGAAACTGCCATGATTTTGTTGCCCTGCTCTGATTTACAGATTCAACGTCAACTTTTTGGTGACTATGTCAACAGTCCTATTAATAAAGACATTTCCAACTATTCATTCAGATAATGCAAGGATGCCATCATATCTCTCTTACGACACACTAAGTAAGACAATTGTGCATTATCCACAGATGTTGACAAAGAAAACTTCCAGCTTTGAGAGTTGTATTGCAGGTTCTCGTGCTTGGTGTAGATCTGACACCTCTCACAATTAAGGTAGTGTCTCCATATCTTCAATCGCATGGGCCATAGTTTCCAACTCCAAATTGTACGTCGGGTAGTTCTCCTCATGTTTCTTAAACTTCCATTAAGCCAAGGAAATCACGTTCTTTACCTTGCATCAGCATACAACCCAAACTTCTCCTTGATGCGTCACAGAAACCTATGTATCATGTCCCTATTTTGGCAATACTAGCACTGGTGTACTGGTCATCTTTTCCTTCAAAAGTAGGAAAGGACGTTGGCACCTATCATCCTAAATAAATGGCACACTTTCCCTCATCAACTTTGCTAAGGGTAACACCATTTTACTGGAGTCCTCAATAACCTCCTGTAGATGTCTCAGGCTATTCCCACTCTAACACCGGCTTCACTTTATTCTGGTCTTACACATACTTCACAAGAAAATACCACATAACCTCAAAAAACTACTTCTGGAATAGATCTAGATGTCATCTGCCTCGATCCACAACTGATGCTAATCGAACTCTAAATCAGTCTTGAAGAACATTGTGGCATCTCACAACTGGTCAAATTGATCGTCTATACACTCCAAAGGACATCGTTCTTTAATTGTTGCCTTGTGGACCACACACACTGCTTTACCTGATCACCAGATCAAGGGTCGTCAAATGAAGATCCAATAGCCTCTAAGTCATTGTCTACCTCCCAAAAGAATATCAGGAAATCAAGTGTATTTTCAGAAAATCATTATCTATCTCAATAAAATTTCATCATTAATCTCAAGCTAATAAGGTTTTATCTAAGGATGGAAGGTTAAAGAATGGTACTATTCTGGATATAATTTATGATTTATCTAAGGCGAGTGATATACTTGAATAGATAAAGTATGGATCGTTGGATAACTAGACCATAAGGGGTGAGGGGTATCAAATAGATGTGATTCACCTTCCCACTCACCACAAGAGAGAGAAAGAGAGTGTCATGGTGGGAGAGACGAGCTTGGATTCGTCGATATTGGTAAAAGACCATGCTGAACACAAATCCAACAACCTGTCATCCATGTTCAATCCTCTCTCTCTCGCACATAGTGAGTGGGATGATGACTTGAAGGATTTGTATCTCCATTTGATGACCTTTGATCTTGTTGGTTAGGTTCGGGGAGCGCTTGGATGAATTAATGAAAGTGAGTATAGAGTAAAATTTAACCTAGGGTTTCATGTATCAAAGTTTTTTTCACAAACCAACAGAGGGGTGTGAAATTACCTTTCTTTTTGGTTGGGGAAAGACAATGAACTCTCACATTTATATCAGTTCAAGGAACATTGTGACATATTTCAATATTAAGAATATAATTACTTATTACTTTTATTGGGAATATTTAACCATCCAACTTCTTCATTTCATTGTCAAGGACATCCAAATTTTCATAATTTGCATCAATTGAGTTAGAGTGAATCTCAATTAGACATGGCCACTTAGTGTTCAGGGAGGTGTAGGGGATATTAATTAGAATTACAGTGACTTCCCAAACGTGTCACACAA